>JAODJX010000095.1:284773-310357 GCA_026776945.1 Isichthys henryi
TTAGTTCTCCCCAAGCGAGCTTGATGGGCCGAATGGCCTCCTCTCGTTTGTATAGTTCTTATGTTCTTATGTTCTAACCCCCCTACAGGGCTGGGTCTCACTCAGTTGTCAAGGAGACTGAGCACAAGCCGCACCCCGTCATCCACCCCCGGGACAGCTATCCTCTTTCTGATGGAGACTGGTCACCCTCTGACAGGTTCGCGTCTCTCTGGGTCTTGTGTCGCCAAACGGTTGTGGGGTCTAGTCCCAGTTGACCTGTGCTGCATCTTCCCCTGCAGTCTCTCCTTGTTGGAGCCCCAGTCCCCGAAGAGTGACTCTGAGCTAGTGGTGAAGCCCTCTGAGAGTTTGCTCAGGACTGAGTCGCACATGCAGTGGTCATGGGGCGAGTTTCCCGAATCCACCAGGGTGAGGGCCGCACTCCCATCAGCCTGTTGTCCATTGTGAGAGGGGTCCACAGGCAATTTAAGCCACCTTCAGAGCAGCGATTGTGAATGCAGATGTAATGAGGCCACGTGTTAAAAATAGTCTATTTGAATCACTCCTTCCTATCTCTGTAAAGTGAGTCTGCCATCTTCTTAAAGGTAAATCTGATTGACTGTATGGGGCACTGTAAAATATACTCATTTCACTGCAAACCATTGCATGCAGCCAGCATACGATACAGCGCTGCCTGTCTGCCCAGTGGGTGCACTGTAAAGGTGATGTGTGGTGTCACTTGATTGCCTGTAATACAAATGGAGCAAGAGAATTGTCCATAAATGTAAGTATTTAACAAAATAACAATACTGGTATTCTCTGGAAACGCTGAAGCTATCATTTCAGTTAATGTAGCAAAATAAACGACAGGCTTACTATTTTGAAATGTCTTGTTGCTAGGATACCAGCATAGAGTGATTGTAGTGTTGATCTGGCTTCATTGTCTGATTCCCTGTATAGGGAGTAGTGAGTGAACGGGTGATGTTCATTTCAAAATGAGCCCTGGAGTTTCGTTATTGATGGAGTCAAGCTGGGTCCTGCCCATTCTAGGTGGCCAAGAAGGAGTGGACGGAGCTTCCAAAGACTGTGACCATCACACCTTCAGAGAACACACACTTCCGTGTTATCCTCAGCTCTGAGGCCATGGGGGCGGGGACTGGCAGTGGTCCACTGGCAACCTGTGCCATTGTCAAGCCTGAGCCACGCACACCCGTCACCATGGCTGTGCCCGTCACCATGGAAACACCTGTTACCACGGTGATGCCTACCCCATTGTCTGGTTTGACAACTTCCACACCATCAGATCCCATTGCCGCAGCAACTGCCGCTGAGCAGATGACCGGGGACATGGGCGACGTGTGCGTCGGGGTCAAACACTGCGGCCAAATGGACTCCCCGTCCAAGAGGAAGGGTAAGGCCCGTTTCTACTCGAACCAGGAGTATAATGTACGGTCACCCCTACTAGCCTGACACATTCGCCTCATGGGAGTTTTACTAGAGACCCGTTTCAAAAAGCAGTATGTCTTGCTTAGCTGGATAACTTGTTAGATTTAAGGTATCACAGTTTAAATGGCCTTTATCTTCCTTTACTTATATTTAACTCATGCAGAGTTTCCTCTGACTTTCCAGGTGAAATTTGTGACTAGGAACTCTGAAATTCCGACTTCTGAGTTCAAATGGATCCAGGATTAGTCACTGCCATGCTACATGATATGTTAATTTTGTTCAATCTGTAAGCCTGGCATTATCTCCATGCTACTTGCTATGCTAATTCTGTTCAGTCGGTAGGGCTGGAATTACCTCTATGCTATGTGCTATGCTAATTCTGTTCACTGTACAGGGTTACAGTCTATCTGTTGTTTGCTGTTATGTTTAGCTAGGTACCTTTACAGCTTAAACTTTCACTTCTGTAATTGTATGTCTTTCTCAGGCACTTGAGAAGCACTATGTGCCAGGTTACCCAAGCTGGGCCTCTTGTAGAAGTTTGACCAGTTAATGTTCGGCCCTTTGGGGGAATTGAGGGTATTAAACCAATCCCTAAGAGCCCCTTTTGAATTTCCCCCTCTGGCTGATATCGAACAGTCACGCACACAGGTATTTAAATACCTTCAGCAAAACAAAAGAAAAACATTCTTCTTGACTATTTCCTAACACAAGCTAGCGTTTTTTTTTAAATGGTATGTGCTGAAGTTTTGCACCTGAGCAAAGTCATACATCCAGCCTGCTCTTGGTCTGTCTTCTACGCATATGTGGGGAGTCTGTTACATGCAAAGCCCCTGCCCCCCTGGAGGACAGGATGGGGAAAAGCAGCCCAGGTACAGCTGCTGCGCTGCCTTATCAGATAGCTGTCAGGTGTGAACTGATCACGTGGGTTGGGTTCCATCCCCCAAATCCGCCCCCCACCCCGTGAGAAAGCACCGTGGCGGGTGGCTCACGCCAGAGCAGTGCTGCCAGGAAGGAAGTAGCGGAGGGGGATTCTCACCCAGTGCTCTAGGCTAATCTTTGCCCCCCGCCGCCGTTTCAGCTTAGTGTACAGCGATTCAGTGGGTTCTGAGGATGCTCGGATAGAGGGGGCTGATGGACCCACTCGCTCTGTCCACAGGTGTGAGAAAGAGGAGCCAGCACCAGGGACCGGAAGATATCTACCTGGACGATCTGAGCGTGCTCGAACCAGATGTCCTTGCACGTTATTTTCCTAAGAGGTAAATTACCCATCATTCCCTACTTCTTTTTTAGAGATCAAGTTCTCAAAGTTGCCAGGTTTGCATGTAAAGACGGCACCCCCATCTGTGGCAGTGAGGCAGAGTCGGCGTCCAGGCCGTGGCTGGAGAGTGGCACGCACTCGGGCTCGCAGTCGCCGCAGTCGGTGGGCAGTGCAGCAGCAGACAGCGGCACGGAGTGCCTGTCTGACTCGGCGGGGGAGCTGCCGGACGTGACGCTGTCGCTCTGCGGAGGGCTCAGCGACACCTCGCACATCTCCAAAGGTGGGCGCCACCTCCACCCCCCTGTGGGAACATTAAGGGCTGATTGCCGGACTCTGACCACCGCTCACACCGTTTTTTGTTAGTGCTGAGGACTGCGTCTCCCTACTCTTAGTTCTTCTCCCCCATTGTCTCCTGGCATTCTTTCTTTTCCTTTTTTCCTCCAGTTTCATGTACCATTTTGTATAAAGGATGTAGTATTGAACTGCTGCATACTTTTGTGAAGTGCCTTGGGTGTTGGGATTAGGCGGGTGAAAGGCACTATATAAAATTTAATTGATTTATGGGATATTAATGGTGATGGTTGGATAGATTTGGAAGTTTGGTTTTGAGCAGAATGCAAACACCCAACAAAAAGCAACCATTCCCACTTCAAGTGACACATCGATGTGAGGGTACGCATTTCAACTGCAATGGGCTGGGATTTGGACATTCTTCTAGTCACAAGTCAGCTTGCTTGGTGAGGCTAGTTCCTGTGAACACTAGGGCATAGAGCTGTTTAATAATCCAGGAAGTGTTAAGATCATGGCATTTCAGATTAAGTATTTTTCAGGGTTTGACAATAACATGCCGAGCTTTGAACACTTTTGTTGCAGAGAAATTCATGGAGCACATTGTGACGTATCACGAGTTTGCAGAGAATCCGAGCATCATCGACAACCCCAATCTGGTAGTAAGAATTGGCAACAGGTGAGTATGGTAACACACTGATTCTCACACTTACGAACGCTTCTCGGGCTGCTTTGTCAAGCATGCGTTTCTCTCTCAGGTTCTACAACTGGACTCTGGCTGCTCCGCTGATTTTGAGTCTGCAGGCGTTTCAGAAGAACTTGCCAAAGGTATGGACCTGACACGGCCAGGCACTTTCCTGTCACTAATCAGCAGTAAGCAGTACGCTTGGGTTGATGACCATGTGTTTCAGAACACGGAGGAAGCGTGGGTGAAGGAGAGGATGCCGAAGAAAACGGGCCGCTGGTGGTTCTGGCCCAAGAGGGCAGACCGGAATGCGAAGCAGGTACCGAGACTGGTGGGGATCTGGCCGTCCTGCAGGGGGTGCCCTTTCTGGCAAGGGCATGTCCATATCATGTGGAGGCAATCAGGTTCTTACTCTCCCTCATGGTTTGGGAAGTAAACATTGAGAGGAAGATTCAGGGGCAGTGTTTATATTTCCGCTTAGAGGGAGAGACTTAATTTAGAGCAGTTTGGTCCCCCTCTAATCCCAACCAGAAACTTCAAAAATCTGCCTCCGGGTAACATGTGGCCCTCAGCCCCCACCCTCTGTGTGATGCCAGAGAACAGCAGGGTTGCAGGGATGTTGGCCGCATGCTGCTTTTTCCTGTCTGCAGTGCATTTTTTATTTTAGTTTTGCCTGGTTAATGTGTGAGCAATTTGAGGAGTGTGCATGGGAGGGGGTGAAGTAGCCTCATTGCTATTGTCTCTCCCCATGTGAAGTCTGAGGTCAAGCTAGTGGCACAGGAGTCAAATGATGGAGGCCCCGCCCTACTGCAGGAGAGCCCCACCCTCAAGTGAGTCAGCCCTCGCCTTCACTTCCATTCCCTGCATGCTAGGGCTCCACTTAGCCCAGAGGACAGTGTCTCCTTGGTTACGTAGAGGTGACCCCCAAGCTGCCCAGCGGCTCAGATACAGCCGAGCCTATTTTTTTCAGCGAGGTGACCTGTGAATGTTGTGACTTATTCTACAAGCTCCTCCATGCTTAATGAGTAAACACAACTGACAGGGCCGTGTTAAATTTGGATGCTTCTGTGAATAAACATGTCAGTGCCTGACAGTGTTGATGATTATGGCCACGGGAGACTGCGATTTTTTTATTTTTTTTTCCATTGTATGAATAGTGGGAAGGGTTCGATTCTGCCCCCTGCTGTTCATAAGTGGCATTGCTTTTACTCGGTGTTGGAAAGCCAGTGGAGGAGAGAGCTAGGTCTATGCTGTGCTGGTCTAGATGACCCTGCAACAGAACCCTGGGTAATCCTCAGTGTCAGTCCACGCTCATATCCATGTTCTGGTGTCCGGCAGGCCGAAGACCGAGGACTCATCCAGCGAAGATGAGTCCAAGGAGGTGGAGGCCGCCGTCCTGTCAGAGAGGGGGCAGACAGAGGGAGCAGGGGCGTCCCCACCTCAAGCTCCAACTGGGACCCTCTCCTATAAGAAGTCACTGCGGCTCTCCTCGGAGCAGATAGTGAGAGCCGCCTCACGGCTGTAGCAAACACAGATGGCTGTTTTCTCCTGTCTTTTAAAATGCCCCTGTTTGGCACTTAGATCAGTTCTGACATTTTCATGCCAAATGCAAAAAAGCCCTCAAACTCAAGCTGCTAGAGGCCCAGAGGCAGGTGGGCGGTTGGTTGATTGATTGATTGACTGAGAGACAGACAGATGGGTTATTAGTCCTGAAGGAAATTGAAGGCAGCATTCTTTCCTGTCATTGGCTACATAGACTATATGGACAAAAGTACTGGGACACCTGGCCATTACACATAGAGGAACTTTTATGACATCCCATTCTAAATCCATAGGCGCCAATATGGAGTTGGTCCCCCCCCCTCTTTGCAGCTATAATGGCTGCCACTCTACTGAGAAGGTTTTACACAAGATTATGGAGTGTGTCTCTGGGGAATTTTTGCCCATTCATCCAGAAGAGCATTTGTGAGGTTAGACACTGATGTTGGACGTGAAGGCCTGGCTTGCAATCTCTATTCTATAGAATTGTCCGAAATGCCTTGGTATGCATATCAAGATAATTCTATGCTTCCATCTGTGTCCTGCTGCCTCAGAAGTAAGTTCCATAAAGACATAATTGGGTGAGTTTGGTGTGGAAGAGCTTGACTGGGCCACGGAACCTTGACCCCATGCAACACCTTTGGCATGAGCTAGAACGTAGATTGTGAGGCAGGACTTCACATTCAACATCTGTTCCTGACCTCACAAATGCTCTTTTGGATGAATGGGCAAAAAATCCCTGACACACTCCAAAATTTTTGGACGGCCTTCCCAGAAGAATGGCAGCTGTTATAGCTGCAAAGGGGAGACCACCTCCGTATCAATGTCTATGGATTTAGAATGGGATGTTATAAAAAATTTCCTATGGGTGTAATAGCCAGCTATCTGTCCATATAGTGTAAAGCATGTAGTTATGTGACCCACCCATGTCTCCACCCATAGGCCAAGCTGGGCCTGAAGGAGGGCCCCAATGACGTGACGTTCAGCATCACCACTCAGTACCAGGGAACTTGCCGCTGTGAGGGGACCATCTACCTATGGAACTGGGATGACAAAGTCGTCATCTCCGACATCGACGGGACCATCACCAAGTAGGCGGGCCGCCTCTCTATGCTTTCAGTCGGGGGCTCTCTGGGTGACCGGAGGAAAGGCATTGTTAGTTTCTCTTTGTAGTGGTGAAATTTGGAGGTAGCTGTTTCATATAGGTACCGGACGTAGTACCTTTTTATTTTTGAGGTTTAAAGTTACCTGTTTCATAATTTAAATTACTCGTTACTATACTTTCCTTCATGGTCTAAGATTTTCCTACCAATCCAAACTAAATTGAAAGCTGCTACCATGTTCCAGCATTTATCAATGTGTCTAAAGTTTAAAGAGTGTTTCCTGTAGAGTGCCAGGCTTGTGTGATATTTAAAGGTACTGCCTTTGTGAATAAGCCCTCGTATATCGGCTAACAATGGTGTAGCTGTTTACAGTAACATGCTGCTTTTTTTTCCTCAGGTCTGACGTATTCGGGCAGATTCTCCCTCAGCTTGGCAAAGACTGGACCCACCAGGGCATCGCGAAGCTCTACCACTCCGTACATGAGTGAGTAGCTCAGGAAGAAGGCGCAGACACTGATACGAATGACCGGGAAGAGTCGGCCCTCGCTTCCTCCCTGCTCCTGTTAGGCCTGCCTGCTTGTGTCATGTCACCTGCTCTGTGTCTGGCTAAGACTCTCATTCCCATTTGTCAGGGGGCTGTGGCAGTTGCCTAAGAGTGAACTTTCTCCCCCCAGGAATGGGTACAAGTTCCTATACTGCTCAGCACGCGCCATCGGCATGGCAGACATGACACGTGGCTACCTGCACTGGGTGAACGACCGTGGCACCATCCTGCCCCGGGGCCCCCTCATGCTGTCTCCCAGCAGCCTGTTCTCTGCCATCCACCGGTATGTACCACTTCAGGGGAGGGGGGGGACGCCGGTAAGTACCAATTCAGGGAAGGACACGCCACGTTAGTGGGACTCAGGATGTTTTGCGTTTGTCGCCCTGGTAGGGAGGTCATCGAGAAGAAGCCAGAGAAGTTCAAGATTGAATGCCTTACGGACATCAAGAACCTGTTCCTGTCGAACCAGCAGCCATTCTACGCTGCATTCGGGAACAGACCCAACGTGAGTTGGACTCACGATTACCTTGTACATCTGGGGCAAGTGAGGGCCTGTTTAACCATCATGATTGTCGAATGGCCAGAATCAGTCAAGATCAAGGAGCACTAGGACACTGTGTATAACCACTTGAGATCCAGGGGAGAGAGAAATCATATTGATTTAAAAATATTGATTTGACAGGAGGGGGCAGCATGGTGGTGCAGTGGTTAGCACTGTTGTGTCACACCTCTGGGCCATGGGTTCGAGTCTCCGCCTGTGTGGAGTTTGCATGTTCTCCCCATGTTGTCATGGGGTTTCCTCAGGGTACTCCGGTTTCCCCCCACAGTCCATAGGCTAATTGGAGTTTCTAAATTGCCCATAGGAGTGCATGTGTGAGTGGATGGTGTGTGAGTGTCCCCTGCGATGGGCTGGCCCCCCATCCTGGGTTGTTTCCTGCCTCGTGCCCATAGCTTCCGGGATAGGCTCCGGACCCCCCGCGACCCAGGATAAGCGGTTTGGGAAATGGATGGATGGATTTGACAGGAAGAGGAGGTTCGCAAGGTCACATCTGTAAACATGTATCGTCATGTTAAATCTCTAACTGGCATCTGTAAGAAATAACAGGAATTTATAGAGCAGCATGTGCAGTATGTGTCCTCTACAGGGGACAAAGATGAACTGCTGGACTTCAGGAGGATATCTAATGTATATCTCTATATGTAGATGTAGTATTTTGCAGGCCTTGTTCTGAATCCCACCCCCTGCTCCGCCCCACCACAGGATGTCTTTGCCTACAAGCAGGTGGGTGTGCCCGAGTGCCGCATCTTCACAGTGAACCCCAAGGGCGAGCTTATCCAGGAGCAGACCAAGGGCAACAAGTCCTCGTGAGTGCTCCTTCTCAGGCCTATGTCTGTGCTCTATATCCTCGGGGACTCCGTTTATTCAACGTGTCCATGACGCTCCCCAGGTACAGCCGGCTCAGCGAACTGGTGGAGCACGTCTTCCCGCTGCTGAGTACAGAGCAGAGCTCCGCCTTCAGCTTCCCTGAGTTCAGCTCCTTCTGCTTCTGGAGGCAGCCAATCCCAGAGCTCAACATGGAGGACCTGCTGTGAGAGTGGGTGGGGCTATGGTCCCAGCCACGCCCCCCAAAACCCACCCCATCCCCCTCAAGAGAGGGGAGGCAGGGTGGCAGCTGAAATGTCACTTTGAGGAGGGCTGATGGCTTTATGGTTATCTGATTGTGGTAAAGGCACTTTCCGGAAAAGCTGCTTTTCAGACCTGTGTATATGAATCTGACAATGCAAGGGGGATGTTAGTTCTGCTACCTTATATTGAAGAGAGTTAAACGCACTGAGATGGATAATATTCAGTATATATACTTATATTTTTAAATCGGTGACGATGCTGGTGTTGTGTTCTCAGTGGTTCGGAGTTGTGTTCAGCTACATGCAGCGAGTATGTCTGTGTGTGTGTGAGAGAGAGAGTGTGCCATTAAACCAAGTGGTATTTCCCATGCATGCTTTGTTCCAGACCAGCACTTCATACAGTTCCCAAACTCCCTTAGTTTTGGGGGAGATACCCTATTGCACATGTGTTCGGTCACATCATTGCGTTGGAAAGAGGGTGAGGGCAGATGCACATGGGCTGGGCGCACACACATGCATACATGGACACTTGGAGCACAATCATACCCTGCTCCCCCACTGAGCCACACTCTTACTATCACTTATTTTGAAGACATGTTTGTGTTGCAGTGCAAACCCTCACCTGTCTGGTTTGTCTGTTTTCTGTTGCACATCCTGTTCAAACTTCCTTCCTGTCAGTGTTTCATGAAGTTTTTGGGGTGGGTGGGTGTCTGACTGCACTTGTATGTGACGTGATTGTTCTTTCTATGAAAGTAATCAATCTGTGTGAGACCCGCACACTTAACCCGATAATTAAAATCTGAATATTAATCCTTTTAAGGGTGCCAGTAGCACTTGTTTGTAGGGTTTAAATTGATATTTTTTTGGCCCCAGCCACAATCTTAAATGCCTTTTTAAATTGTAAGTATACTTTATGGTAAGGAGACTTGTTAAAATATATTTTCAGTGTAAAGCTTAAGATTGCATCATACCTCGTTTAAGTGAACTTGCCAAGTTAATATGTGTTAATTGTGTTTAAGATTATCAAAAGATAATAAACAAGTGATGTCATAACCGTGATGTGGGCAATTTGTTTTAATTTTTTTTAAATCCATTCAGCAGACATTCACAAAGCGATGTGCAACTGAAAAAGCAGGGTTGGGGGTCTTAAGTCTGCTGGCCACAGGATCTGAACTGGTGCCCTTTGTGTTACAGGCATGTCTGCCTTTCCTGCTGAGCCTTACTATCCCCACACAAAGCTACACACATGCTTCCCTGTTGTGAATCAATCGCATGTAAGGGTCCGAAAACCAGGTCAGCCAGTGTCTCTGGAGCTACCGGCTTTAACAGCCTGAAGGCAAAAAAAAAATCATTGTAATGGTTACAGGATTTGAAGCAGTAACCTGATTACAGGCCTGTTGAGTCACACACCACCCCTTTGCAGGTAGGCTGCAGCTGTCTTGTGCATTTTTCTCCTCTTTGAAGTCCCAGGTCCAGGAAATGCAGAAGCTGTATGGTTCTGCAGCCAGTCAGTGGGTGGCACTGTGACACCGTACCTCCAGCAAGCTGAGCTCTGCTCCCGGGCTGTTCACGGCCATTGCATGCTTGTGGACTGGCATCCCGTCCTGGGTACTCACACTTCCTGGGATAGGCTCTTGGGGACTCGGTACTAGATAATTGCTTGGAGGAAGGATGTGAATCTGTGTGGTTAAAAAATGCATCTCTGAATCTGTGAGAGCCCAGGGTGATGGTTCCATCAGACAGTCGGGATCAGGGTTTCCTTGTCTTAAATATTCTGTGATTTTTTTAAACTGGTGCACTTTATAACTCTTGCCTCGTTACTGTGCGGCTTGAGTTTAATAGTAAATGATTTTTTGACTCGTCTCCATTCGCAGACTGGTATCTACACGTAGTGTGGTGCCACTTGCCTGCACCACACTGAACTGACGAAATAGCTGAAGAACTTTAGTAATGAAATTCACACTAGTATTCAACCAGATAGCACTGGAGCTGCAGGGGGGGAGTCAGTAAAATAATGGGACAGGGTGGAACATCTAAATATCTGCCCTTCTGCAATTCAAGGCACCCCCCCCACCTCAACATAGCAATAGTAATTTGTAATTATCCCAAGAAAGGACAAAATGTAATCACAGAACGTCTGGACCTTTACATGTCAGGAAACTGAAATGAAATGAAAGGTCTATAATATTTAATTACAGTAGGTCCCCAAATGACGATGATTACAGTCCCCCATCCTTACAGAATCATGTAAACAAAATATTTTTACATTTGGTAATTAAAAACTAGAGCAGACTTTTCAAATATAGATTAAGACCAAATATATTACGCCTCCAAGTAATAAAATTGCATAGTGTTTGTTTACCCATCTGTGATTGGTTGCCCAGGTCACTAGCTGAGAGGTGGAGGGGGCTATCTGCTGACTGGGGGCGGGTAGAGGAAGATGGCAGAGAAGGTGGAGAGGACCATGCTGGAGTCGGAGGGTGCCAGCTTGCCGGAGGTGAGGATCAGGCCCACTCTGTCCCCACGCTTCAGGGTGAGGATCAGGCTGAAGGGGACGGATCCCCCGCAGAAGCAGCCCTGTCCACCATCAGGCCCATATCCATTGGTGTTCAGCCTCTGCACACTGCGACTGGACACAGAGACCACAGCTTCGACACGCTCACCCTGCACTGCCGTCAGCACGGCGGTCAGCAGGTATCGCCCATCCAGTGGCACAGTGAAGATCCCTGTGGGGCCACAAGGGGGCAGCAGTGAGACAGGAGAATTGGCTTTGGGAGGGGGCTGCTGCAATTCACAATCCATTCTGATAGAGAGGGTACCTGTGAGGGGGTCGTAGTGCCCTCCGTCGTTAACCAGCACCTTGTCGAAACGGATAACGCCAGTCCCATTGAGGGGGGTCACTAGGTTGAGGCCGGCAGAGAAGGAGAAGGGTCCCGCCCCCACACTGGTACCTAAAAGGGAACATATGGATCATTCCGGTTTCATTATCAGAGGCCGGGGGGTTTGAGGATGGAGCCACTGCAGGGAGTGTCAGAGGGGCGACGAGCTTCACGCCTTGTATTTAGAGCTGTACCTGGAGTGGCACCCGCTCCAGGAGTCGCCGTCTGCGGTGGTAAGTGGACAGCTGAGGGAGGCACAGGAAGTGAGGTCATCAACCTGATCTCAATTTGACATACATAAAAATCACCAGAAAAAGTGCTCACCTGGAGAGACATTAGGCTTAGCCACAGAAACGAGAGGAGGGTAACCTAATAGGGGTAAAACATATCGAGATGGATAAGTATGACCAAATGGAATGAAAATGTGGGTTAAAGTGTAAAGTCACTTCCTGTTACCTGGTGCCCCGGCAAAGCCCATGATAGGGGTCATGCTGCCGATACTCTGGGGGAGTTTGCTGGTTGTCCGGTGCATAGTGCCTGGGGGCCCGGCCTCGCCTGTCTCCAGTACGGGCTGCTGAGGGACAGCCGGGAGAAGTGAAGAGTCTGGAGGAGGGGTCAGGGGTGGGAGGCGGCCAAGGGGAGTGGCAGGGTCATGTGACCTGCTGGTCTTTATGTCCAGAGCAGGGCTGGAGGTCCCTGCACCAACCTCAACTGCGGATGAAAAGTGACAGACCACCAGAGCTGTGAACATGATGAAATCAGCGGATGTGAATGATAGAAGACCATGATTTTAGAACCAGTATGGTGCAGCCAAAAATTCCCATCATTCCCCGCTTGCTTAGACTGGTGCTTAACAATGAAGGACCTGTTCCAGTATTCTCCACATACGTACGTCACCCCATGACTGGTCCATGAAAGAAATTCAGTCATGGTCTCAGGAGAATTTCCCTAACAACCGCACACAGAGAACATTAGCCGACTAACGACTCTGTTCAGGACCAACTCTCAAGCATCCATCCATCCATCTCTCTCTCTCTTCAATTCTGTCATTCAATGAGGAATAACTCCTCCCTTGCCCACACACATCTGTGTTGTGGTTGCCAGTCCCCCAACCTTGCCAAAAATGGAACTGCTGGTCTCTGGGAGGAGAACCTAACTCAGTGAAAACATAGGGACTTTCATTCTGAGAAGAACATAGGACATGTGCAACCCTCTTAGCAAACTGTAAGCACACAAGATGCTTAGCAGTGGACAACCAGGACAGATAAGTGATACCTCTGAATGTAATGACTGAGTTGATAAATTAAAGCATACTGATTTATACTGATTTAGTCTGAATTCTACTTTTATAACATTATTTGAGCATTACGTTTCTGTGACATCTTTACCACCTGTGAAGCAGATGTTTTAGAGCCCATGATATTACAGAACTGCAGTGTTCTAAAAGTTCAAAATGCAATTGCTGGTAAATCTGGTTCCAAAACCATCTGCTGTCCAGAAGATAGGAATTGAGAAGGTCCAGGAATCTCTCAGAATCTTTGGTTATATGCTTCTTCTTAGCGAATCTCGAGAACCAAAAATTCACACCAAAACCCAGATATAACATTTCATGATGACCCAATGATTTCTCCCATAAATCCCTGGGGGTGGGAAGTAGTGTTGGGTACCGAGGTCGGTACTTTTAAATGTACCGAGCGAATGATGCCAGTACTACTGGGTATCGGTTCATGTCAAATCAAACGGTGCCGAATTTCGGTACATTCACATGCTCGTCAGCAGCGGCGCACAAGCTGAGCGGGAAATAGGGAACTGGGAGAAAGGTTTAAATTAATCAACAGCTATCTCACCGTTTCAATGCAATTTACATTTAAACCAGCAATATGATGGACAGATATTCAATGCAGTTAAATTTCAATTTGCTATTTAAGTGATCGAGTTTTGTTTACCATGACAATGGCTGCCAGGGGAAGAAAGCTCACTGATGCAGACAGTGCGACATGCATTATTTGCCACGCAAAATGCAGAACTAGAGCTAGAAATACGTCAAACTTGAGGAGACACCTCGTTAAACATAAAATATATTTACGGGCGGATGAATGTTCGGTGTTTGATAATTGGAGCGCAACAGTTAAAGCTACGGCGGCAGCTACAGCGTCTGCGACGACAATCATCCGGGCAGCCAGCATCGACATCGAGAACGTCGAACCTACGCCGTCAACAAGTTCTACTGCAGCTTCAGCTAATTAGTGAACTATCTGTTTTAGTTATTGTTCGGGGATATTTTTATTAATTAATAAAGCTTGTGTCACGCTGCCAATTTTGTTCTCTTGCTTGTCTTCCTTAAAAAGAATTGTTAAAATAATGTTTCTGGTCACAGATGTGTGGTCTGTTTCAGGAAGAGTTTGTTCAAAATAAATAGTTGACAATGTTTGAAATTAGCTTGGGTCTTATTTTTGTTACTGTATTTTTTATGTTGATACAAACCAGGCATTACAGATTCAGAGCAAGGTATCGAAATGAAGTCCTGTTGAGTATCGGTACCAAACACCAAGTACCGGTACCGATATCGGTTCAAATGTGAAAGGTACCCAACCCTAGTGGGAAGGTACCTGAGGACTGCTGCCCCCTCCCACAATCCAGGTGGCCATTCACCTGGGCAAACATCAGGACTTGGTCAAAGGGTTTGTGGTGACCGAAGCCATCCCATATACGTGTACAGCACAGAACCTCACAGGGGGCCAGTGAGACGGGCTCCCCCCATTCACGGACATCTGCACAGGTGCCACTACAGCTTGAAACCTTCAGATGACCAACGGAGATGCCAAATTCATGGGTGGAAAGATCTTGAAGCCTGGTGCTGGTTCTCCTTAAGACACTGGGCCTTCCAGCAGAGTTTTCTCACGAGCTTCCAGAAATGATCACCCATGACCAACGCAGTCTGCAGCCAATCTTCTATGAGCCGAAGGCAGGCACATCCATGTATTAAGCCCTTGCCGAAGAGGCAGCAGAACCCCATGTTCTCTCATTCCCGTGGATGGCCACAGTGGAGACCTACCCCCCCACTTTAAAACACATTTATCACATTCATGTGTGTTTATCAACAATTCTGCTGCCTGGTGCTCAGCTTGACTTAAACAGATACTGATATGGGGGATCCCCTTTCAAGGAACTGGGGGGGGGGGGGGGGGGGTATTTAATGGGCAGCACATGTACAAAGCCAAGCATGCAACAGGGCCACCCAGTGGTCAGCAATCTCATTAGAGGCTTCAGAGGGGGCAGGGTGCTTACCCACGATGCTTCAGGGACTTTGCTCTATTAAGTTACCACACGCGTCATACTTGTTTGTGAAGGTACAAATCACAGCAAAATTTTAGTGGACAATCTCTAAATGGTTTAATTCAAAACCCTCCTCAGCCTGACCCCAGTCCAGCAACCATAAAGTGGGACTCAAAACCCCATAAGAGCCGTTTCTGTTCCCCTAATGGGAATCAACTGGGGAAAAAGGAGCCCCCTGTGCACTGTAAGTTAGAGCCATCCCCCCAGTCATCCCAAAATCACTGTACAGCCACAGCTGTTGACATCTCCACAGACGCTAGCTACAATAAATGATCAGACCGAGACACAGACCATTTCCCCATCGCCTGAACCTCACCCACAGTCCCGAATAACATTTATGGCTGCAATTCCACTCTGAAGTATCACTGACTGACAGCTGATATATTAGACATATCACTAACTTCTCAATGAATTCCTCACGTCCTGAGAACTAGGACCTGTAGACCGTCCTGGCAGTGAAGCCCACTCTGTGTGTCCCTCTCAGAATTCTAAAGCCCTCGGTTTACGAGTCCATATCCCTCCATCATACACAACCGTATTTTACAGCCGTGGAAAAAACTAAGAGACCGCTCAACATTTTTAAACAAATCTGCATTTTTACTCTTTTACACAAGAGTAAAGTGAAGCAGGAGACACTGAGTGGCAGAGATGACCGTCAACTTATCCAAGTTTTTCGAGTGACCTTCAAAAGTAATGGGAAACATTGAGTGCAGTTGTGAAGTGCACTGCTAAGAGACTTTATATCAGGCTCCTAGAAGCAGGACTGAAGTCCCAAAAAGCAAGGAAGGAGCCCTTCATTAATGAGAAACAGAGAAGAACCAGGCTGCAGTTTGCAAACACAAATTATATATTATTCACAGACACACACCCATAAATTGAGGAAAAAGTGAAACAAAAAAATCAAGCCGTAGTCACCCAATTTTTTTCCTCGGTTGTATAAGAGACTTTAGTATCCATGGATTTTGTTATCCACGGGGGGTCCTGGGACAAATTCTCCGTGGATACAAAGGAATGACTGTATACATTGCATACATAGGGAGAGAACTACATCATTGTTAACACTAACCAATCCTTGACAAAGAGTCTACACGTTTCCCATTATAAGTGCAGAAAAAAATGAGCTATCTGATCATTTCTCCCATCCCTTTGGAGGGAAACGATGAATAAGTGAAATGTTGGCCCACACCCAATTTGAAAGAGGAATTTTTCACACATTGTGTGTGCTTGTCATATGTATACAAATTTAGTATTTAGTTAATCATGTGGAGTTGCAACCTGCTACCGATGGTTATAACAAAACAAATCGTCATAATAGCTCTGGCTTGGTAGGTGACCCACAACACTGAAGAAAAGATGCAGACCTGGACTTGATCAGGGCCATATTATGTATAAGGAATGGCAGCAAAACACAGACGGGTCAGCACTCTGGTCAAGAATAAACGGGATAGTAATAAAACAATCTATTCTCATCTTTTAAATAAGTCAGATGGGCAAATTGGTTATTTGGCATCTATAAACTGAGAATCAAATGAGCAAATGATACCACAAATGGTTACGTCTGTCTGCAAGTTTAGTTCAGCTCTAAGTGATGTCATCATGTCAGCCGACAGACCGTGCATACAAATGTAAGACACTGTGTATACGATGTTCTGCAAGGCTACGGTTAGAACGAAAGACTACAGGGTTATCAGAGTGTAATTGATTGCAGGAGAACGCCACATTAAAAGGCGCAGTTCTCTCAGTCAGTGGCTACAGTACATCTGTGGGTGGTGTGTTAGGAGGCTTTCATGGCTGACTCACAAGGCAGGAGGGGGCGCATCCATCGTTAGGAAACAGGGCCCGGGAGCAGTTTGAAAGCTGTTTATTTTATCCAACACAGCTTTCCAAGTGCTCCTCACTGACTGGAGGCCACCAGCTTTTTCGCAACTATTGATGGGTGATTATACTATGAGGTCACTGGTCACTGACTTCACAGTTCTGAAGATTCCAGATTCTTTAATTGTCACATACATAGTTATACAAAGTACAACATGTAGTGAAATACATCCTGAACCTCTTTTTTGTAGACTGTGCAAGTTAAAAACCCAATCATGCTAAATTATCCAATTATCTCCATACTCTTATTAGTCAAATTATACTCCATTAATGCCTCATTAGGTAAATATTCCATAGGAGTGAGTGTTCACTGGAAGCCTTGCCCTTTTCAGCAATTGGCCTATGAACTCAGTATCCGGATGTCAGGTAACACATCTGCATGGATGGGCGTCGCCCTTCTCTTACATGCCTTGACTTGCCAGTTGGTGTGAACCAATCAAAAAGTCTTAACACTGAAGAGCTTAGCAAGCTTGAAGCAAATCAGCTTTTATCAGGGACAAGAGAGTTACATTTTGTATATTTGCTAGTATTACGGTAGTAGCTGGAGATAAATAAGCAACCAAATGACATCCAAGATAATATTTCTGTTACAACTATTGCATTAAATTTATTTAATGACAACAGCAAGCCTGGAAAACTGTCACACTATCACACTACTCCCCAAGTAGTGGCCAGTATGCAGCAACAGTAACTTTCCTTGGCTACGCCCCCCCCCCCCTCCCATTTATGTAATTTCAATAAAATCCCAAAGAGCTCTGTAACCAAGTGAGTCAGATACAGCTGGCCCCAGAACAGGGGGTCACAGCCATGGGCTTGACAAATTTGCCTCGAACACTCTGGATGTACCACCCTCCTGCCGAAATAAGAGCTGGGTGACCACTGTGTATTTCATTCAAAATCATCTTGGATGGAACAACAAGGGTTTGTCTTAGGGAAGGAGAAAAAACAGATGAATAACAGATGGGCTGCTTTCGTACCACACTTGGAATAAGAGCCCCCCAAGGAGCCAAGTATAGAACAACACCAAAGTCATACAGTTAAAAACGGCCATGTGTGTTCAATCACCTCTGCACTCTTGGCATCCAAGGTTCTCAAATGGGAGACCGGGTTTTCCCCAAAAAAGCTGGAATATAGAGACCCAGCTAGAACAATTCTTCTGTGAGAAAGCATTTCAGGGAGGCATCTTGCGACATCCTGTTTTTTTTTTAGCTGCGCCTAATTGAGATCTAATTTTGGCTCATGAGCTATCAGCTCTGAACCAATGACAAAACTCAGGTTACAGAACTTGGCTTCAGCTGTTTAAGACATTCCAGAAAAACCCCTGACACACATCTCTAATCATCATACATAAGGACAGAATTTCCAAAACTTGAATAAGCATTTACAAACTTCTAGACCATCTCAATTTATAATACTTACCTGAGCCAATGACTGCTCTGGTCCCAAGGTCTTGCATCTCCTTGGCAATCCCAGAGAGCTCTTCTTGGAAGTTCTGAAGAGAGCCCTTGAGCCCATTAATATCCCTTGAATGGAACCTCAGGGTGCTGTTAAACTGATGTATGCAGGTCCACAGGGCAGTCACATGCTTGTTCAGTCCATCCTTGATTCTCTGAAGGCTGTTGCTGACACCATCCAGCTTGCCACACACAGCTTCCATACCAGATACTCGGCTGTCCACACCATTCACCTCTTTTTGGATCCCTTCGGCAGTGTCCTTACATTGGCTAAATTCCACCCCGACCTGGCTGGCAAGCAGCTTCAGCTGGTACCCAAGCTCTTCCAACTGGCTCTCATTGATGGCTGCCTGGGACAATCTCCTGTCCACCAGCTCCTGCACCTCTTGCGCCCCCATCTTCCCACAGGTAGAGTTAATTTGTTGCAGGCCATTTGAGTAATCATTCAGTGAATCACCCAAGCCAGAAACTAAATTTCTTAGAGTCCCTATATCAGTCTTAACAGAGTCAACCATGTTCAGCAAGGTTGAAATATTCCGGCTGTTTGGACTGCCAAGCAGTTCCTGAACTAGGTGCTCAAGATCTCTCATCTTCTCAGAATTACTGCCTACTTCAGATTGCATCATCTTGAGCCTAAAGATGTTAAGATCCTGGGTGATTTTCTCATACACATCTGATTTGCACTCTATAGAACATGAATTACTCATTACATTCAAGTTATTTTCAAGATGCTGGATGAGCTGCTTGCTGGAGCTCACTTCATTCTCTAAATTTTCAAATCTCTCACTGCAATTCCCAACGATGAAAGAGTCATTCATTCCCATTTGCATGGCCATTAACTGGTCTCCCATAGATCTAAGATCTTTGATCGTCAAGTCCCGAAGTTCTGCTGTGCGCTCTTTAATGATTAGTGTCAGCTTCTTTTCTATGGAAAAGCAGTGCATCTCTGAGTTTCTCTCGCTGATGTTGATCCGTGATTCCAGGTCTTCCAGACGGGCACTGAGAGCATTTTCAATTTGTGGCACAGAGATTAACTCTATCTCACTATGCAACCGAGCATTGAGGGCGTGGTGAGCCTCTGCAATGTCCTCCATCTTCTTCTGAAGATCCTTCATACCTGTTGGCCACTCAGTGGCTGCAGCTTGACCACTGGTCCTGAATTCACTAAGTTCGAGGCGGAGATTTTCAATCTCCTGCCTTAGGTCAGCCTCCGTGGATTCCACGAGCTCGGTAAGGCTGACGTAGTTAGCCTCACGTTCTTCACACTGCTCCTGTACCGACATCATCTTGTACTCGCAGGACCCTTTAAGGTCGGCCATCTTGATCTCAATGCCCTCCATAAGCTCCTCCTTCAGGTCCTTGATCTTTTGGTCAATATATGTTTGGAGGGTATCCTCAGATGGTGCTGAAAGTGCTGGGGTTGGAATGGCAGCATGATCCATGGATCCCCGGTTGATCTCCATGAGGAGCCGGATCTGACTATCGTGGGCCTCCACTGTGCCACGGAGCTCATCCAGAGCATTGTTCTTGCTCCTCAGGGCATCGGTTATGTCAGTGAGCTTTGCCTTCACCTCCTCTATTTCCCCAGCCGCAACACCTGCCCTGGGGTCTGGCAGCTGTATGGTCTCAGTGGTTCCAGCCAATGCCGCATTAGGCATACGTAGCTCACTCCGGAGTGCCATGAGCATCTTGCTGGCATCCTCCTGGAAGCTCACCCGGAGGTTCTCGCTCATACCCGTCATGGCAGCCTGCATGTCAAGCACCGTCTGTGAGAGGCGTTGGACCTCATCCTCAAGGTAGCTCACAGTGTCCCCTCTCTCACCATTATACTGCTGCTGGCTGGGGATCGTTGTTCCTTGTAACTCAGGCCCTGGCACAAGAAATCCACAGGGAAAACATTTCAGTCTATCAATGGGCAGGGCCACAGCATTTCTCATGGGCACCTCATACTATCCCTTTAAGGCACGAGAAATTCACAGGGAAAACATTTCAGTCTATCAATGGGCAGGGCCACAGCATTTCTCATGGGCACCTCCTACTATCCCTTTAAGGCACGAGAAATTCACAGGGAAAACATTTCAGTCTATCAATGGGCAGGGCCACAGCATTTCTCATGGGCACCTCCTAGTACCTGAGCCCCTGAAAGTCTTGCCCTTTCTCCACCCTTATGGGATGAAGGTCATCCACTAAGTAAGTTGAGAGTTAATTAGAGTGGAAGCCCAAGGACCTCTGAGCACTAGGGATTAAGAGTCTCGGTAACAGACAGGCACCTGATTTAGGTAGAATGTTTGATCTGTGGTAGTGTTTGCGGTCCAAATTCTTTGAATGACTATGTTCAGGTCTCTTACTCGGTTTGTGGTCCACTGGTCCTGGAGTGTGTGGAGTAGGCTGGGGTTCCCACGGCACCTGCCTGGGGGCACCATCTTTCAGCTCTTTGCAGTCTGGGCCCCGGTATCCTGGGCAGCACCTCCACTCCAGCTCTGTCACCATCTTGTAGCCGATCTTGTACATGGACCGGTACTGCATTCGATACCTGTGCAACGACAGAGGGCGTCAGCTAATCACCTGCTCTTCTGTGCCCTTACGCATCACAGCCGGCTCTCCGTGTTTAGGCCACGTTGCTCTCAGGAGAGGCGTGATCAGCTATCCTTTGGCAAGCATCCACTTAGTGAGCATTTGTCTATTACCTTTAAATTAATTTGCATTTAACTACTGCAATAATGATATTAGCTTTAAAACACCTGCACTACTTAAAATTTTAACAGAAGCCTCTATTGAATGTGACAAAGGCAGTCAGGCGTATTCAGCTTCACTTCTATACACAGCTGGATTCTTCCTTAAGCAGGTTAGGTGCAGAGCCAAGCAGTAGGTCCCACGCAGTTTTTTCGGGATGGCCCAGCTCTCAAACTCCCTGTAATCATGTCTGTTTACAGCACAGATTATAGATGGAGATGTGCCACTTTCCTGAGGAACTGCAATCAAAGAGCTCATAAGACTGGAAGAACTAACAACGTAAAGTACTTCATTTCAATATGAACAGCATGGGGGGAAAAAATACAGCATTTATATAAAGTACAGCCTTCGATATGTGTCTTTCAGCTGGCACCAGCAAACCCAACTGATGCAGCGCTTCCTCTTTATGCATATCGTAACTTTCACACACACGTACAGCACAGTGCAAAAGTCTGAGGCAGCCAGAGTAAATGATGCTTTAAATGATCTTCATGTTGGTGCTAAATTATGGCATGATGTCCATCAAAGTGTCTCAGACTAAGCATTTGAACACCTCTAGTATCGTCAACCCAGTCCAAAACACCCACGTATTTTCTGACTAGACCGCTGTACACCTTTTATGGCTAATCAATACCTTGCTGAGATATTTAACTAATCAAATCAATCGACTAACTGAGCTGGTGGTGAAATTCAATGAATATATGGAATGGCTGAGGTGCTGAAGAGGAGAGGTTTGGGAACTGAAGAGGTGTTCATCTAGCCATCCAGCAAGATACGTGACTTTTCGGAGAACAAAAGAAAATCTTACGATTTTTTATTGTTACTGCTAATTTGCATAAGTTCTATTTAAATTGCGATGTGAACTTGAATTGTGTTTTTCTTCTGAGGTTACATACACACTTACCATCCAGTTAAATAGCTTTAAACATTTTCTTTGACTGCTTAAGACTTTTGCGCAGTACAGTTTTTCCAGTGTAACTTTCCAGAGTGAGTAGCAAAAGCGTCCAATAGTTCTAGAAGCAAGTGTCCCTGGCCGAACTCCTGGACGGCCTTCACTCCTGTGGGAGTAAAAAGCTCGTCTCCATGCCAGTGACATCCCTGGCTTTATCGCCCTATGAATGAGAAACACAGTAACTACGATGACACTGAAACTGAGAAAAGGGGCTTCTATGTGTTCTATGTGGTAGCCAAATGATAGCATTTTCCTCAAAACTGAGCACAGATGAAAAAGACATCTTGTCAAGAAATAAAACAGAATTTTAGTGTTTGATATTTGGTCAATATCTCATCATTGATAATATATGCAGTTATGGTGTTTTGCCTGAGTGTGGCAGTACACTACTGTCCTCTCTCTGAAAACGAATGATCCTGTGCTCATATACTCGTTACAATTATCATCTAAAATAAATGAAATAATACGAGTTCTGGAGACAAAGCACATTTATATAAAGTATTAATTTTATAATAAAGCACACAGTACAAAAAGTATGCTTGTTTATGATTCCTGAGAATAAGTAAGTTCACTTCAGCCCAGGAGGGACACTGCATGGATGCATACAGAGAGGAGACACTCGGGTTGTGTTGATCCTGAAGCTTGCGGTGATCATTTTGGTTGAAGGTCAAATCGATCTCATATCACTTTATAATCGCAGCACCAAGGCCTTATAATTCATGCTTAACCTGGCAGACAGGGGCAATGGGAGACTGTAAATGATGTCAAGCTAAACATGTTGGGTAGTAAAAACCATGTATGAAAGTTTGAGATGTGTAAATAAAGAGCAAATTACCAAAACTCGCTCAGTCCACAGGATATGTTTTCTAGAAAAGTTCTATGGACTTAGTGGGGTTTGGAAAGTCCATTTGGTTAATGAAAGATTTGGTTCCTGTAATATATGATGAGGAAGGTAGACTCATATCTCATCAAAACTTGCTTTTCGCTTGTTTGAAGTTCAGCCAAAAGAGTGATGGAGCACTTAGGGAAAGGTGACTCTGGCCATCGGCTATGTCAGGAGACGGCTGATCTGAAGATGGGACCTTCCAAACCATGTGATCCCAGCAAGGTCCTTATGAAGACCAGACCAAAAGGTCATCTGCAGCGAAGCGAAGAGACAGTCTAGAAATCCTGATTTATTTCTGAAGTCCAATCACAAAAGACCTTGAAATATTTCCCTCAAATCCCAAACGCCTCTAAACAGGCTTACACCATGACTGGAGTGGCGATATTTGGAGCATTCAGAATTCCAGCAACAGATTGTCATTCATGACAACAATTTCCAGGCCCTGGTGCCAGTTCTTAATTACAAGCGGTTTCAATGCAAATCGTTCACAGCGCCCACAATTTACACCTCGTCAAAAACACTGGCCACACAGACGAATCCTTCTGTCTGCACTGGTCCCTTGTGGCCAGCAAATGTTATGAGGAAACACTAAAAAATATCTTTCTGTTGATTTGTTTAGTGTAAACTGCGTGTTTATAGTGACAACTAGGAAAGGCCATTAAACCATAGATCTTTACATGTTTTCATTCGAGGAACAACATACTGGTCACAAATCATTGCTTTGTGGTCACAGAATGAGACAGTTGCTTGACGACGGATGGATGACCTTAGTCTGGAAATGTGCCAGTGGTATAGAACCGAGATTCTAATTGTAGGGATTGCTTGCAATTCTCCAAAAACATCAGGTTAAATCGGAATAATGGCAGTTTCCTTAGTGTCCATAATGGCTTGCGGTCGATCTGAATTGCTGCTTTAAGCGAACAAGGGCCATCCTGACATATTGGTGGGGGTTATATCTGGCGGCCCCCACTCATGAGAGTTCGCAGAGCACAAAGAGAGCACAGACATTTGCAGGTTTCACTATCGGCAAAGTTAATGACAGCTGAGCATGTAGCATGTATATTTGGGACGTGGTTACGGGTGTCCAGCAGGGGCCCCCCCAAGACCTCTGACACAATCTGAACAGTGGTGCCCACCCATCATGTCCAAATACCCACCTCAGGATGGTATCCTAGAAATTATATGAATTTGTAAAATTTAGTTCAGGGTAGTGTTATACAGCATTAGTCATAAGTGCCTAGTGAAACAAACAAAAGGAACATTTATTGGGGCATTATCTCTGAATATTGGAGCAGTGTTGGTATATTTGTCTTCCATGTGATAGCCATGTAATCATTTTGAAAAAGTTTATTGCTTTTTACGACCTACGACTTGGCTAAGTGAATGTCACAACTGAGCTGCGGACCAATAAAAAACTTCAGTCTTCCACCCTCCCTCGTCTCGCGGGACACTTACCTCACTTGCGGAGGGCAGTGTGGCTGATACGCCGGGCAAGGCGCGATCTCGCGCTCCACGAACGTCTCCATATCCCCCAGGACAGCGCAAGTCACGTTCTTGTGCACGACATACGCACAATAGTTTCTGCAATTGATTATAAGAATGCACATGGCTGAAATAGCTGCCATTTCAATACTGTCCTTTTGCTTAACATACCTCTATCACTGTATGCATTAAACAGTTGCGATGTTTTGTTGCACATAATTGTTTTTCTGCTTAATCACCGCAATATTAAAGATTACTAGGTACTGATTACACGTTTAATACAACACAAGATCGAGGCATCATAGACATTATAGTAACATGGAAAAGAAAAATAAATTACTTTATACTTAAGCAAATAACAAGGAATGATATAGCAAAAATAATAGTTTTAAGTAGTATGGGGCAAGTGTATCTGGCTCTTTTAATTTTTCACGAAGGCCACGCTATAACGACCGCGCGAGGGGTGGGGGGGGGTGTATAAATGCGACAATTAACGACTACAAGCATAAACCAGCAACTGAATCATAAACGTTTGGTTACTTACTTATTCCCGTGTTTATGTCCCGACCCAGAATAAGCAGCACCTTGAAACAAACCATATCTTGACGGAGTTCCATGGATGAAGGAGAAAGTTAGAGAGAGAGATAATATTACATATTTAAATCTAAAATCTGCTGCGACGCACTTCATTTTACGATACTGGACGGAAAAGTGGGGATTTAAGAAATTTCAATTGCGTGCATTCGTTTGAATAAAAGTTAAAGCTGACTTCAGAGCTCTCTACTTCAGTGACGAAGCTGAATAAGTACAGCTTCTCCAAAGAAGTGCAGCTTATTGGAAAGTGACGTCCGTGGTTCCGACCCCCTACCCCCCGCAAAGGCTGCAGAAAAAAGCGCCCCGCTCCCCAGATCATTCCCATCCGTTTCCCCACTTTGCCGATTTCTTTGTGAGTAACGGTACTCAGATGAACGAATAAAACAGTTCTAATCATAGCTTAGGCTAAGATACACGGGACTCAAGGGCGCAGGTTTGGTTTCAATATTTGTCGGTACCAAATCAGCTCGGTACCCCCTGCCCCCCGAAGCACACATAGTACTCCTACAAAATTGGAAGGGAGAATGATTTTTTTTTTACATTAACTTGGAAAATTCTGACAAATGGGAAAACGATATTAAGAAACGCACCTTAATGCTCAAAATAGTTTCCACGTTCCATCAAACGTTAAAACTTAATTGCCGACTGAACCTATTGCCCATATGCTGTATCCATTAATCACGATTTTTTTTTTCAGGATCAGTGATATCTTGACCGATCGGTAGCAAATAAGGTGAGGTCTGTGGGATATGTTGCGTAGCCTGAGGGCAGGACGCAGACGTGAGCATGGGATGCTGGGAAGGTGAAAGATAGAAGCAGGAGTGTGGCTGATATTTGCTTGATGCACAAGTTGTTGCTTTAAAATAAAGTTCCCCGAACACTACTGCAGTGTTGCTCTCACGCTTAATAGGATAGCTAACACAACATG
>JAODJX010000095.1:319301-329733 GCA_026776945.1 Isichthys henryi
AAGTGGTATGTGAGTGTTATTGTCAGCAGGCGTGTTCATGTGATGGAGCCCAGAGCTGGGAGCTTCTGTATGACTGCAGTCTCTGGCTGCTCACCGTCGCCCTCTGCTGGCCTTAGTTGCTCCTGGTTGAGGAGAGAACAGAACAGAATACATGTACAAAGAAACTCCCACCAATAACACCCACTCAGGCAGTTATATATTAACATTGTTTAAAGTATATAATGATAATATACTATTTATTTCCCCTTATTAACGAGTCTTGATTTTTTTTTTTCTATGACAATCTGGAAGCCAGTTTTTATATTGACTGAAGTAAGCGAAGTGGTAAAAGGAGACAAGTTTCCCATGACTGTCCTTTGTATAACTGACAGTCAAGAGTCAGAATTTCACAGAATGTTCGGACTGAATCTGAAAGGATTTTTAGTCCTACTATGAGGGTGTTGGTGATTCTACAAGCCTATCCCTGGAACAAGGGGCGCAGGTGGGAACCAACCCTGGGCAGGCGCCAACACACCACAGGGTGCACACACAGCCACACTCACACAATTACAGGGCCAATTTAGACTCGCCAATCAACCTGCCCTGCACGCTGTTGGACCGTGGGAGGACACCGGAGCCCCCAATAGAAACCCACGCGAACACGGGGAAAACGTGCAAATTTATATTATTGCAAGTCTGCCTGGGTGACCGACAGCTGATACTCACGAGACAAGCTAAAAGGAGACTGAGGTTTGAACTAAGTGTTGCACAGTACTTGTTAGAATTGACAAGTATTGCAGACTGGGGGACAAAGGAGTGAACATCAAGAGCACTTAGCAGACATGGCTGGAACACCACAAAGACAGAGGTCAGGCAAAGGTTTATGCCCAGCCTCAGCAGAGTGAGCCTCTGGGCCTGTGATCGGAAGGTTGCCGGTTTATGCCCAGCCTCAGCAGAGTCAGCCTCTGGGCCTGTGATCGGAAGGTCACCGGTTTATGCCCAGCCTCAGCAGAGTGAGCCTCTGGGCCTGAGATCGGAAGGTCGCCGGTTTATGCCCAGTCTCAGCAGAGAGAGCCTCTGGGCCTGTGATCGGAAGGTCGCCGGTTTATGCCCAGTCTCAGCAGAGAGAGCCTCTGGGCCTATGATCGAAAGGTTGCCGGTTTATTCCAAGCCTCAGCAGAGTGAGCCTCTGGGCCTGTGATCAGAAAGGTTGTCGGATTATGCCCAGCCTCAGCAGAACAGTCACATGTCTTTGGGCCCTTGAATAAAGCCCTAAACTCCCAGCTGGACAGGAAGCAGCATCAGGCTCATGCTGGCAGAGACACATGCATCATGCCTGAACTGCTTTTTTACCATTTTATGTCTGTTCCTTTTCTGGCACCCCTTCTTGTGATACCCAGCTCGTACGATCCTCGTGTGTGCCACGCCCCCTGGTTACCCACGTGTGTTACCCAGATTGTTTCCAGCTTTGTCTACTTGCTTTGATTAGTCGTGTCCTATTTAAGTCCTGGTCTTACCTGTTTCCCTTGTCCGTCATTGATGTTGCTGTGATCTGTGGATGTTTCCTGCTCCTGATCCCCTGATTAAAACCCCAGTTTACCCTGATTTCGCCTGTTTGCCTGATCTTTGGCCACCTGCCCGCACGATCGCCGGTTCGCTCAACCGCAAGTGTGACACTTCTATTTTTTGGGTTATTTTTTCTGTGCATATTCTGTGCCTATTATGCTGAAAAAAAACATTTGCTTGGATATTTTGTATCACTATAATCAGTGATGTGCAGGATATATATTGGTCTATGTGTGTACTGTATAATAACACGGCTCCTTTTGCAGGCTGAACAGCTGTAATGTCACAGAGAAATGCTGTGTGGTGCTGGCTTCAGCTCTCAGATCAAACTCCTCACCCCTGAGAGAGCTGGACCTGAGTGACAATGAGCTGCAGGATTCAGGAGTGAAGCTACTCTCTGTGGAACTGGGGGATTCACACTGTAAGCTGGGGATACTGAGGTCAGTATTACTGGGTATCCCACACCGTAAACTGGGGATACTGAGGTCAGTATTACTGGGTATTCCACACTGTAAACTGGGGATACTGAGGTCAGTCATATTTGTCCAGCAAAACAGCAAACTGGTATTTCATCATGACACTACAACTGGGACGCAGATAAAACCACAGGCCACGGGTATTTGACAGTACAATTGAGACACCCTCCACCCTATAGATAGAGAAAGGAGTGTCCTGGGAAGGACTGAGGGATCAACCACATGGCGACTTCATTTACTCTGACTTAAGCTCCTGTTTAGGCCTTTAGATGCAGCAGAAGAGCCTTATTATAAGAGCCTCTCATGTCTGAAGTGCCTCAGAGTAAGGCAAAGAACATGATGAGCAAGTAGCAAGGACTGAAAGAAATATAAAAATAAGAAATATGAAAGCTATAAATGAAAGAATTAAATGAACATAATTAAATAACTACAAATTAATCAGGGAAATCCCTCATAGTGCACAGCCTACAAGAATTTGAAACTTCAATGACAGGCTGGATTCAAAAGACCAGAAGCATTATAAACATAAAGTACTAACAAGGGAGAACAACAAGAGGCAGCTGGAGTGAATCACAGAATTACACAGAACATTTGGTGCAGTGCGGCATGAACAAGAGGTAAGACTGATACAGAACAGGTGTGTCACACTAGGGAGGAAAACAGTAGCGGGGCGGGCCCCCCCCCCCCGCCGGCCGGGGGGGGCGGGGCCCCCCGGGCACAGGGCTCTTCGTGAAAATTACTTCACCACTTCATGACTTTGTCTGCTCACCATTGTAAAACATGAAGGGGAGCTCGAACGACTTCAGCACACTGTCTGTCGGCAGCCCACGCACCAAGGGCTGGAAGATCAGAATGTACTCCATCCCATCCGTCCCGGGGCTGTTCTCCATGATCACCAGATCCTGGCACCACAGAAAAGGGCGAAAGTGCTGAAGGGCGCTCCAAATTAACCTGGGGCGCTGGCCACTGGAAGTGCCCCAAAGGACCCCCGCAACCCACCTTGATTTCAGTTATGCCCCCGGAGAGGTGGAAAGACTTGCTCTTAACCTTTCCCTCAAAGACAGGCAGCTCCACCACTCCGGTAGTAGGACCCCTGAAGGACACCTGTACCATCCCATTCAGTTGAGCTCCAGCGGGATTGCTGTACTCGTCCTGTAGGGGGCGACGCCAAATGAAGGAATGACTGATTAAGGAAGTATTTAGGAATGACTACTACTTGGTACATTGAAGGACATCACTTACTAACACCTTCTCCTCAGGGTAGGAGATAGTTCAGACCTCCATAGAAAGATATTAGGATAAAAATACCCAAAAGGTAAAAGTAGCCTCCGTTAATGCCCCCTCCCCTACAAACCAGTTCAAATTTAGCCACAACACAAAAAACACCACCAGACGACATCACAGTAGCATCTCCCGTGAAAGACCAGTCAGAGTGGCATCTGAAAAGGCGAGACTAGACCTGTGCCGAATGCTAACGGTTCCTGGCCGATTCTCGACGCCACAGCTCACCATGATCTTCAGCGACAGAGTCTTCACCAGGGTCCGGCTCTCAACTTCGTGAAGGTTAGAGACCACTGGGGTCGACGGTTGAAAGTCTGGCATCAACTTCTCGGGAATGCTGGGCACTACATTTATGACGTACTGGAGTGTGTGTGAAGCAAATAACAGGCAAGCGAAATCGATTGAGAGCAGAATCAATTAGCCCCTATGAGGGTATGGCATACAGATGACCTCTCAATACCCATTCCTAACCAAAAACAGTAGGTGATGGCATAGGGGTTACAACTAGATCGCTCAACGTTTTGACTGCCAAGCAGCCATTGACATTAGACCACAGGTATATTTAAAATCAGATCGTAACACTCCTGCATTTACAGTACAGGGACATTCACAGTAAATCAAAAGTCCTCAAGATATTTAAGGACACACAAATGTAACTAAACAAGCTCAAAACGGCACAGACAGGAGCAGAGCCCCTAACTGCCGAGCTTCTGAGAGGAGACTGACCTGATGACTCCAAAGGCATTTGGTCTTATCCACGCAGAGTACAAACTGAATCGTGTACTTCCCAACACGATCTGGAATTATTTTGTCCCTGTAGGAATACAGGTGTACAGTAGTAAAGCAGCACAGAGTTTAAGGCGTTTGATGTCAGCTTGACAGTTCGTCCAGTATACCGGGTTTAATTTCCCATACGGTAAGATTTTTTTCATATACCACCATACCGTACCATAGCTGATAACAGCTGTAATGCTTCAATAGAAAGCAAAAGATAGATTAGCAAATTATACGCTATGGAGCTGTGCAGTGTATTGAGAGAGGAAACCGTGAAAGGTGCATACCCTTATATACCCTTATAACCCTAATAACTTTATAAAGTAACAATTCTCTCATATAACCGTTCCGCATTATAGTTTTTATGCTATCTGTGTCTGAAAATTTGGATTACGTGCGATATATAATTAGCACTGCGATTAAATGCATGTCAGTGAAGCAAAGTATTACCCTAATATCATTCAAGGGAGTAATTATTAAAATCATGGCAGGTAAGGAATCATGTGGATACCAAGCTTTTTTAAAATAAAAATAAATAGAATTCAATAAAACATCTACAGAGCTAAATATACAAATTAGAATAAAACACGTTACTAACCAGATGAATAAACATCAATAATGTAATACAGCTTGATATAACTGATGTTTTATTATAATAATCAAAAAAGAGAACTAGTATGGTCAAATATGAAGTATTCTAAAGTACAATAATGGCAAAGAGTAACACCATGGCTGTTGCAGGCAGATGATCGCTGACAGCGGAAATACGTAAGTACCATGGCAACCAAATTGTCTTATTAGAATAAGCCTTATTCATCATAACTTAATTCGCACTAGTAAAAATAAGTCATGCAGAGTAAGCCTTATATTAAGAAGACAACTGGGCTTGTAAACGTATAATGTGACTGAGAATCGAAGACACAGCAATGGACATTCGAAGTTCTGTAAAAGATCAGATCTTACAGCCCAAAACATTAGCGCTTGAATCTGTTGATATTGTAGAGATACCCAAGTACACTGTCTATGTAAGATACATTAATGGCAATGATATTAAGGAAGAAATGCTGTTCCGTCCAGTTCAGCTGCAAACCAGTACGAAGGGAAAGGATATTTTCAGGGTGGTGGACACTAACTTAACGTTCAAACTGGAAGGGATAAATTGCATTGGTGTTTGTACTGATGGGGCAAGAAGCATGACTGAGAATAAGTCTGGTTTTGTGTCTCATGCTCACAGAATGGCTCCAGATATGAAGCTCACCCACTGCATCATACACAGGGAGACATTGGCCAGCAAAGCACTGCAGTATGACCTAAGACAGGTTTTCTGATGTAGTGGTGAGGGGAGTAAATTTGACGAAAGAGAGACCTCTTCAAAACAAGACTCCAGAGAAATGTGCAGGGAGATTGAGGGCTGAGTGCCTGCTGTTTGATTGTGAGGTTAGGTGGTTTCCTGGAGGAAGAGTTCTGGAAAGGCTTGGGCAGCTTAAGGAGAAGGTCTTCGTCAACCTCCAGAATGAAAAGCCTGAACTTGCCAAGAATTTCCAAGAAGAAATATGGCTTGGAAAATCTGGCTACCTTGTGGACATGTTCGATAAAGCTCAACTCACTGAATACAGTCCTTCAAGGGAAGGAAAGCAGAGCTTGAAGGGGCATCGCAGGGCATCACAGCAGACCTAGGCCTGTGACAGTCCCAGCTACCTTTCAGAAGATAGGCGTTTGCCTGTGTGAAGCAGGTCATAGCCGAGCACCTGGCCAGGCTACAAAAGAATATTCAGCACTACGTCCCCGACTCACAGGGATCTAAAAACCTGCAGGGGTTAATGAATCCATTTCAAGTTGTTCCATCATGAGACCGGAGTCTAAGTCAGACAGAGTTGGAGTCACTGGTTACACTGCAAGTTAACGTTGGCAGTAACTTTGAGACAACCACTCTCACGGTGTTGGGTTGCTCATTTGCAGAAGGCAGTTCTCCTGTTTGGCTGATAAATCCACAAATGTACCGATTCTGTTTGGTACCACATACCTTTGCGAATCTGGATTTTCTACCCTGGCATATTTGAAAAGCAAATACTAAATCTTCTAACTAACCTAAACTAGCCTAATGCTGGGACAGAAAAAGGAAACATACAGAATGTTATAATTGCTCAATGTTCTCAATGTTTTGTCTCAAAAAAAAAAAATCAGCATTTTCATTTGTCATTTCAGTTCCATAGTGTCTGTTTTACAAGAGATGAGGGAATGGTTTGTTAAACAGAAATATACATAAAAATCAATTAAGAACATTTATTGAATAATAAATATTACTTATATACTTCAACTTTTGTTTTTTTCTACGTTTTCCATCTTTTTATATCATTAACATGTAATGGTATTTCATTATATATATTTTGGGTTTGGGTCCCAGGCAGATGACAAATGTCACTTTTGGGTCACCAGGTGAAAGGGTTTGAGAAACCCTGTCCTATATGCTGATTCACAGTCTGACTCAGGTTTAATATAAAACACGCCTCTGCACTGCTGGAGGCTCACCCCTGCTATGGTGGTGGGGGCACATCTCACTGATAAACACAGGCAAGGCCCCTTAACTGGGCCCCGGGCCGAGGGGTCAGGCACAGAACACACACCTGAAATAAAAGCAGTCGTCCTTTTCAGTCTCCTTGGGTTTACTGCACTTGAGGGCGGCAGCCTGGAGGGGAAGAGAGGGATGCACCATTTTTTCCAACATGGCGGGGGGGGGGGGGGGCTGGGGTAGATAAAGCATTTTCAGCTTAGGACGCGAGACAGGGACACACCATTTGAGGATGGAAAGGGGAATACACGGTTTAATAGGTGGGGCAGAGAGGGGTCCACTATTCTCAGATTGGAGCAGGGGATTATGCCATCTCAGTAGCAAATAGAAAATGAAGAAACAATGCAGCAGAAAGAAACGACGAATCAGCCCCTCCCAGAGAGACACTCACTCCGGAGGGGGGCCGGGGCCCCGTGGACTCGCCCTTCCACATCAGCATGGATATGGAGGCTGGGCTCAGGTTCCTGATGGCTCCCCCATCCTCAGACAGCACCGTCACCGAGAACACTGCGGGGATCACATAGGCACCAGCGATCAGATAGGGCCTGCATTATGGGCTGCTTGGAGGCACAACCTGCCCAGACATGGCGCCCCCCTACTGGCGAACCTGGGAAGAAGCCACCAGCGCGGAACTCGGAGCCCGTGTCATAGTTCACAGTCAGCTTGACGGGTTTGTTGGGGTCCAGCACCACCTTGAGCTTCACCACTGGCCCTGGGATGACCTGCTTGCCCAGGGTGCCACTGAACTCCAGGCTGTACTCCCCCCTGAGGGAGACGTAGGGAGTTGAAAAGAACCAAATGCAGCACCTACGGCCTTTGGCCAGACAAGCTGTGTGCCAGCAACTACACATTCACCATTATGCATATGAATATCACACCGCAACCCTAATGACGCAAGGCAGCCACCGTGAATCAGAAACTGCCAATGTAAAGCTTAACATGTACAGTTCTGTGTAAAAGTCAGTTAATGAAAAATGATTAAATGATCCTCATGTTGGTGTAAAACAGTGATCTGTCAAAGGGTGACAACTTAGCCATTTCAAAACCTCTCCTAAAGTCTTCTCAGTATTTGCAGTATCCATCCAATACATAATTTGTTGGCTTGACCACAAGTACACCTTGTCTGGATAATCAATACCTCAATGTTGTTTTTGGTGGTGAAATTCAACAAACACATGGAATGAGGTGGCTAAGGAGGCATTCTATGACAGCCCTACACTGAGCAGTGCAGACAAACCCATTCTTACACAAATGTTTGTAAAGCGGAGTGCATGGCTAAGGTGCTTGACCTTACATACCAGTGGCAATGGGTCTGAATGAAATTCAATGATTAAGAGGTGCATCCCAATACTTCTGTTCATATAGTGCATATACGTAGTACACAGAGAAATAAATAGCTTCATTTCCTTTGCCTGAGATTCTCGTAGTACTGTATATACTGAGCAGAGTCATAAAGCTTTGTACTAATGAGTCAATTATCTGTGAATGAGGCTTCCTGCTCACTTTGCCGCCGTGACATTCTTCACCAGGAAGCTTGCCTTTCCTTCCAAGTCACCTGCCTGTGCTGGGGGCACCAGCGTGATCTGCAAGACAGACAGAGCACACAGAAGCCTGAGAGGGGGGGGGCAGGCTGGTGCTGCAGATACCAGGCCCTGGTTTCCATGATCAGTCACATTGTCTCATAGCTCTTCTGTCCATTAAATGAGCAGCACAACAAACCTAAGTAATGCACAGATGGAGGTTCATGTGAATCGTCAGTTAAATACTGGCTCCCCACCCCAATGAATATGAAAGACTGAATGGGGAGATGGGAGAACTGAGAAAGTGACCTGTGCTATGTGACGCGAACCAGGGAGTGGACAGTAGAAACTCCCCTGTAATCTGTAATGAAAAGCATGGGTAGGGGCTCTGGCACCGAAACGGGGGGGAGGCACTGAGGGTTATCAGCTGAAGCGGATGAGAGACTCAGAGCCACATACCATTAGAGTCATACTGAAAAGCCCCAAAGAGGCGACCTCACCTTCAGGTCAGAGGTCACACAATGGAGCGAGGGGTCACAGGCCATCAGACACACATGCGGAAAGGCGACCTCACATTCAGGTCAGAGGTTACAGACCATCAGAGACACATGCGGAAAGGCGACCTCACCTTCAGGTCAGAGGTCACACAAGGGAAGCAAGGGGACACAGGCACATGGGGAAAGTCCCAAAGAAGCAACCTCACCTTCAGGTCAGAGGAGGTGGCCTTCAGGGAGATGATGGCATCCAGCTCGGGAGAGGGACTCCCCCAGTCGTCACAGATCTGAACCACCAGTGGCCTCTCGATACTGTTCCCGCTGAATACCTGGAGGGGCTGTCGGAGAGCACATCCAGACACGGTCGTTAGTGTCCTATCAGAGCAAGTGAGAAAGCCTCAAGAGCGGCGTCATGGCCCGTGGTAAGGTCAACATAGGGCACACCTCACATTCACGGAACACTCATCCATTCTTTCAACGTGCAAACGGAATTGCGTGTAATTTTGTCATCTAACATTCTTTGCATCATTTATGGTTACTGTTTATTCAGTGCTTTTGTTACTGTCTAAATGAGTGTGTTGTGCTACTGTACATCTGCAATTTTCCTCTGGATTAAAAAAAAGCATCCACCCATCCATCCAATCAGAATGGGGCGGGGAGGGGGGGTACCTCCTCAGGCTTGTCCAGAAGGCGGAGCTGTTTCGGTGGGCCGGCCAACACATTGAGGCGCACACACTCTACAAACTCTCTCCACGCGAAGCAGAGTTCTCGCGGGCCGGGCGCCCCAGGGAGGAAGCGTAGCCCCTGGATGACGATGGACTGCAAGCTCTCCTGCGAGAGGAACCAAACAAAACACCCCATGACCTGTGACAAATCGAAGGATGCCAACGTGTGCATCGCATGATAACTGCGAGCCATGAAAACCGGGCGCTCAAATGAGGAGATAATAATCCATCCACTTCTGGACGGCTCACACAATGAATGTAATAACACCATAATGAATGTAATAACAATGGTGAGAATAAAATATAAGCAAATGTTACAAAATTAACAAATTCCAGAAAATATTCCACAATCCCACTCACAGAACCCCGACGGCAGCTAGGTCCTCTGAAAACCTAGGGGAAAACCCTGCAGACTAGAAAAGCATCTTCAGAAAGCAAATAACCCACGGTCCATAATCTCATATATAGTACAGGACCAGAGAGAGACTGAATCCTATTCCAGGATGTGCTCATTCACTGGATGAGATCTCTCTCTCACACTCTCTCTCTCTCACACACACACACACACACACACACACGAGAGTGAGCGCCATCAGCACACTTAATTAGGATGGTGAGAGAAAACAAGCCCACAATGGAGCCCCACTGAGAACATGCAAAGCCATATAGACGAAAGGTCTCAAACTACAGGCCCGGGGGCCAGATCTGGTTTATGAGACAGTTTTAAGCGGCTCGTTCATCATTAAAATCTGGCCTGCAGGTCGATCTTTCATTTCTCCCCACATAATGTCCAATGTGACATCTACGTTCCATTAATCAGCATTGGCACCCTCACAAGCTTCGCCAGTGGTACACCAGCCCCCCCCCCCCCCCCAATCAGCAGAATTTAGATGTCACATCATCAGAATAGTCAAGTACAGCCAGTGGCCCCCATGTCATTTAACTTTGCGACCGCTGCCGGCCTTACGCCCGGCGCCCGGGGGGGGGGGGGGGGGGGGGGGGGGGGGGGGGGGGGGGGGGGGGGGGGGGGGGGGGGGGGGGGGGGGGG
>JAODJX010000095.1:333626-349382 GCA_026776945.1 Isichthys henryi
GACTTCCTTGGGTCCTTAGAGTAATCACCGAGGTCATAAAAACAAGTTATGTTCAAAGCCCGACTGTCAGACCTCCACTGTGCTCTGGGATTTATTATACCAAGAAAAAATAAAACCAAAAACACACCAGGGGCACCAGGGGCACCAACACCACAGGAACTGTCACTTCCTAGAACTTCTATGCCCTTTAAAGGCCAATACTGATATTAAAAACAAATCCCCAAACCGGCTGGATACATCAGCTTGCTGACCTGTCAACCACCCCCCACCCTCCAAGGAAAAGCAGAGCTTTGGGACAGAGCCCTCACCTGGCAGGAGGCTGATCTTCAGAAGCTGAGTTTCTGGTTTCATGCCTGGCATGACGACCTTCACACTGTAGCCCTGCCACAGAAGCAACATAAGAAAAAAAAGATGTATTATACAGAACCCACAAATACGGTAATAGTCAGAGGAATCCTTCTCAAAAGGGATGGACTGGGGTCATTTGTTATTCTGCATAAACCTCTGCACTCCACACTGAATCTCACAATGGCCCCAACTGACTCTAGGTCTGACTGGGTATCCAATTAAGTGCAACGTGACATGAAAGTAATTCATCCACAGGGAGGGGAGGATAGGATAAGGTGATAATATCGCATGCTGCACAGACAAGGAAGTTAGCAGGGAGACATTCAGTTTTAAGGGTTTGTTAGCATTAATAATGCCGCTCTGAGGGTTTGGCCCTTTGTTTCACTGACCTTGCCCTGGAAATTCTTCACGGGGCCGTTGGCTTTCACGCCCTTGATGGTGAAGGCGTTCCCGTTCACTAAGGTCCCTTCGTAGCTCAAGTCCAGGCCACTGCAACAAGACCCCATGAGATGCTCACATTCAGCTATTACATATCTGCTATCACAACTCAGAATGGGCTCTCGCCACATAGGGAGCTCAGAGCTGAATCCTGGTACCGAAGGGGGGTATGACCCACCTACATTCCAGAAGGGGCTTAACGTCAGCGGGTGGCTTGGTGTGCTGCCCAAACTCATCCAGGAACTCCACGGGGATATTGAAAGGAACAGCTACACGGAGGGGGCTGACGACGGTCCCCAGGGTGAACTTCTGAGCACTGCCCGCTGTTGGGTGGAGAGCCACCATCATTACATGGTATGCATCAGTCAGTCAATGCTGCCTGATAGCTGAAGTTTCGTAAACCCTTGTAAGAAGACGCGTCACCGTGAACTTGTCAATTAGGACAACTGCAAACAGCATTTACCATCAAGTCGATTGGAAAAAGGCTTTCGATTACATTAAAGAGGAGAGGGGATCTAATCACTCGTGAGAATGTGACAACCTAGATAATGTCTTGGAGGAATCCAACATAATCCCAAAACAAGAAGGGTCACCGTATTGAGTTAAGGTTAAACTGACCATAGCAAGGGGGATTTAATGAATTTGCAGAGGACAGCATCAAGCACACACACACATCATCCTTGTCACTGGTGATCCGGCACATAAACATCACAAATATATGATAAGATAACAGAACTGTGAATTCGTGAAGGGACACCTACCACAGATGGAGAACTTCATGCGGTAGGAGGGCAGCTTCTGTCCGGCAAACATGCTAGCACTGCTCTCATTCAGCACGGCCTGCAGGTGCAGTGTGTAGCTGCCCAGCTTGCTGAGGTTCTCTGTGGGGGCAGGACAGGATCTTCAGACAGAGCCAAGAAGTGACAAAGGCTCTCCTGGAGAACCTTCACCATCTCACTACACGCCCAGCTTACGGATAGTTATAGCTACTCTGCTTCTCTCTGCCTAAATCCAACAGCTTTCTTTCAGAAAGTTCCAGCAGTAGTTTTACCAAATGATATCCCATCCCAAAATTCACAAACAAAAAGCGAAATGCACCCATAGTTTTAAACCAATATGGCCATTTTCCTCCATGCTGGCTGATATGAGAGTTCGTCTCGATGTCGCCGGTGGAGGCTGTGGAGAATAAGAGGGGGAGACATCTTTCAGATCGCACATCATGCCTTCCCAAATAAAGGCATGACATACTAAAACATGAAATTCTCGTCTTCTGCGGTTTTCTGGACAGGCTGGAGTTCTGCTGTTCCTTACAGTGCCAGAAGACTTTCAGCTCCATGAGAAGCTTCTTCGCGGAGCTCAAGTTGGTTCCTGGCATCCTAGTCATCGATTCACCTTTCTTGTTCAAGATCTCAACCTGGATGGGGCCTTCAGAACCACACCACCATGAAATTAGCACCCAAAACAGAACTGCTACAGGCAAATGAGTTTCCATTTGAGTTTGCTACATGCAAACTCGTCACACTGGCTAAACTGTTCATTTAGAAATTTGATCAAATTAGCATAATACCTCCTGTTCTTGTGGTTACACTACAGGAAGTAGTCCCAGAAGATTACAGAGCACTTACCAAAGGGGGTACCGGCTGAGCGTACATCATTCTGGGTCCATTCATTGCCCTCTGGCCAGGTCACCCTGAGCTTGTCCGGAAGTCTGCATCCAAGTTGAAGAGGATCAGACAAACTAGCAAAACCAGCTTTAAGAACCATAACTTAACCCAACGGCATCGGCATCCCACTCACTTTGCGAGTTCGTCGTCAATGTATTTCTTGATGGACTTCAGATTAGCCCCCCTGTCGATCTTGGAGATCGGAATCGTTTTGACCTCATCAAAAAGCTGCTTAGGTTCCTGCAGCAATAAAACAGCAGAATCAGAACCTAAACAACCCAGGTGAACATAAAAAGGAACCACTTTCACGTCTGGCAGTCATTGGGTGCTTTTTCCACGCACACACTGTCCTTTGAGGCACATTATTATATGTAAATACTTTGGGCCTAAATGAAAATACTGAAAGTTCAAATCTATTACCTCTATTTTCCCGTAACATACACACTTCCTTATTGATAAAGCTGAAATACATTTTTGGAGGATAGATTCAGGCTCTCACTACTGCTATAAACTTTGTACAAACAGAAGCATCATATGGTATTTGAAGGATCTGCGAGTCTGTTCTTCATATGTGGATTAACGACTTATCCGGATTTAAAATTGTTGATTTGACCAGATCTTGGATTTTTTGTTTTTTTCTAAACTTGTTGGACAGGATGTCACAGCGACCAATCCTTGGGCTTAAACCTTCTCAGAGCAGGTTTATTTGATGTAAACAAGATTAGATCAGATAGAAACAAAAGGTGCCCATTCAAGAAACAGAGATACATGGTGAAACCGAGAGAGCAATTCTTAGGGAGCCTGTGAAGCCTCAAAAATAAGGTGCAAGAGTTGCAACCTCGCTTTTGCCATTTTAGACAGCCAACCACAGACCGATCATGGTTTCAAGTGTTGATATACAGAACATAGCCTAGTGAGTGTCCCCAGGAGCATGCAATTATCTCGGATCATTTAATCCAGCTGGGCTAATCCAATTCTCCTGTGGCTTTGAAGAACCAAAATAGCTGGATAACCGTATCAACGACCAGATGATCAGGATGAGTCCTCTGATCATATGAAGAATACCTCCCAGGGTGAGATCAAGAATCATTAGCCCATGATCAGCCAAGCTGATAGTCTGACAGACTGAACATCGACAGATCTTAGACAAGGATGCCTTCGAGCCCTATGGTCTGAAACATTCGACCTATGGGATGCACACACTTAGGGCTGTCGCGATCACAATGCTGCAACAATCGGTGTAATCGCATTATATTATGCTTGCGCAATAACCACCAGGGCTTTAGATGACGGGTGAAACATTTGTCCAGACGCCTGCTTTTTGGTACTTTATGGACATTTACTTATGCCCATAATTTGGTAAGCAATAGCATGCAGAGTGCTCTGCTAACTGAATTTAAAAAGCACAAGGATACAATGAATTTATACAGACTCCTGGCTTTGGGGTGTCACAGTACGCATTTCATGAATGCCTTATGCACATTAAACGTCTTACCAAACTGTGGGTGTAACAGTACCGAAAAACCGGCATCTGGACAAAGGTTTCACCCGTCATCTAAGGCCCTGGTGATGATTGTGCATGCGCTATATAACCATGATTACATCGTGACAGCCCTACACACACTGCACCCAGGAGAGAGCCCAAGTCTCTAAATAAATCAGTGGATTTTTGAAAACATTCACGCCATGCCAATCACTGTCAACATCAACTCATGAATGCATCATACATCAAGGGTAATAAATGATTGCCTGCCTTACGTCATCAGATATCACCAAAAACACAGCACGACCTGCAGATGTTGGTCATATTCAAGATCTGTTAAGACCACCGTAGGTTTGACCAGGACAGACCCACTGACGATCCCGCCTCATACCACAGCCAGCTGGACGTGTCCCCCAGTAGCGTAGACGTCTCCTTCATGATCGCCATAAAGGAGGAACTGGATGATGCTCCCGAAGATAATAGGATGTGTCTTGACTGTTTTTACCTGAGGAACAGAGACGGGGTGATCTGACCTGGGCCCAATACCCCTAAAAAAGCAGAATATTTCCTCCTGGGACCTGAAGAGTAACTGTTCACATAAGGAGAGACTCACATACTGGCCGGTGGTGTACGTCTTGCCGTCCCACTCGATAGACGTGAATTTGGCCCACGGCGACTGCATCTTCTTGGTGGACACATCCATTCTGGCCATGATGCCCTGGAAGCCCAAGAACTTCACCTGTTTGTCCCACTTTTCGTGGCATTCCTTCAACCACTGGGAAAACTCCTTCTGGATTTTCACCCTTTGTTCCTGAAGCAGAGATCGGGGGATTTAACATCAGGAGTTGAGGACAAAGTGAGACAGAACAGAGGACCCTGTGCAAGCCCACGTTTCAGGGTCCAGTCACAGATCACCTGGCAATTATTCTTCCCCTAAAGTTATCACATTAACTTATTTTTGCAGATACTTTTATCCAAGGTGAAGATGACAGTCATCCTGCATTCCTGGAGTAATTTGGAATAAGGCCCTTGCTCAAGGGCCCAATAGAGACATCAATCTTCCAGCCATGGGATTTAAACCAGCGACCTTTTGATCATAGGCACAGGGTCCTAACCCACAGAGCCACATACACTACACTATAAAAATGGCAGATAGTGAAGTAATTAAGAATCTGACTATTTACAATTGCTTGTGAAACAGGAAAAAAAAATATTTAAAAAAATGCCAAAATGTCCCCGTTTTCATCATCACCTGTCCGTTGACCACCCTGGTGAAGATGGTCTCCTTGTCCTTCAGCTGTAGCTCCAGGTCCATGAAGGTCAGTTTGTTGGTGCTGACTTGGAAGTGGTCATTGGTGAAGAGCACTCCGGAGATCCTGTTGAAGCACTCCACTGGGACGGACCCACTCTTCTTGGGTCGGGCGCACCAGTCAAATCTGGAAAGGTAGTTCTTAGGCTCAGGCTCAGACTCATACCACTGGCACAAGTGCTTAAGTGAGAGCAAGAAGAACCTAGAACTTAACACCAGGACCCACACAGGCTCTTACTCTGCTACGGTGGTATAAGGGATCAACCTGCCGTTCCAGAAACACTGAAATATAGGCCTCTTGCCTCGGCCATCTTGGTTGAAGATGACACAGTCTTCGTCCTCTTCTTCAGCTGCATCTGAAGTGAAAGACAAGCCAAACATGAACATTATCCTCAACAGAAAGCAGAGAAACTCCCATTCAAAAAGACCAAAAGCAGACATTTCAAAAGCACAAGACTGACTGGAAAGAGAATATGGGTCCTCAGGGTAGGTCTCCTTGTCGTAGAGGAACGGGTGGTATCTGATGAGCCCTTCCACAATGCCATCGCCTTCCACGTGAGCCCTGAACTCGAAGGTATCCACACACGAGTTGATGTAGAGGGTCTGCATGTCATTGGCAACTAGCCGGAGGTTCAGCATCCTAGGCGTTTTCAACTTCTCCAACAAGCAGATCTGGGAGCAAAAGGTGTATGCAAGTGAGCCCAGGAACCTTACAGTGCCATTATCTGACTGGGATTCAGTACTGATTAAGACACAGCTACTTTTTGTGCATTAGTTTTTTGTAAACAAAACAACAAATACTACTACAAAAGCCTACATTTGTAGGCAGGGACGATTCTAGAATCTGACCTTTAGGGGTGCTCAGACCCCTGAAGACATACGACATCCTTATGTCACTTTATGTCAACTCATGTTAAAATTTGCAGACTGGGAGGCATGAAATGTATGGAAAAATGAGAGATCACGAAATGGTTTTACATGAATTATTTTACGGGGGGGGGGGGGCATCAAGCCACCTAAAAAGGGTCTTGAATCACCTATAGGCTGGAGAAAGCCATTCCTTAACCCTCTGGGGCCTAGGGGTAGGGAACACACTTTCACTGACTGGGGCTTGGTCACACATTTCGTTCAATATCATAAACTTAATTCATGGCAAATAAATTCTTATACATTTGTTTTGGCATTCAACTCATCTTAATCTTAGTGTACTTTGTAAATATGTCAAATTTATGTGAAGTTTGTAATTTGACAAAGAATAGACATTGCAAAATGCAACACTTGCAGCAATATTATTAAAGTACATAGTAAGCAATGGTGGCAGTTTGTTTTGGTCCCAGATATCTGATCACCAAAGTCTTGGCTACATGAAGATGACTAAATGGTGTAGTTGCAACATTCAGTTGGATAAATAAGAAAATCCTAACTAATGTCACTATTGTTTGGCTCCTTTCATTGAATATGTAGCAACTTTCATGTGTATGTATGAGCTAGTCATACCTGGGCACACCCCCCCCCCCCCCTCCGATGGGGATGTTTCTGGATTGTGTTTCACCGTTGCGCTGTTCATTACCATGCGAATGCGATTTGAATACGCAGAAATGTGGCTATTTAGAGTGCGAATAGCGATCTTCAGGTGAGGACGGCACTACACGCCCCCGATGCAGGTAAAACAAAGTAAGGTGACATGGTTTACTGTTTTGCCGATTTAACCTAATTTTAAAAACTTTAATACTTCTTACAATGGACGTTTTGTAAAGACGACCGATTACTGATGTAGTCAGCGTTTTTTTCATGTTTCTACATAAAGATTTTAGCGAGATATAAACTGAAATAAATGTGAAAAATACGCTGCATCGTCGACGATGCACTCGACCCCAGAGGGTTAAATCAAGCAAATCCTTAACACATGTATGTCCATCTCGATCGACCGAAAGCAGCAGTATTCAGGCCATCAGTGATGTCTATTTAGGGGGTTTCTTCAGGATGCTACTCACCTGTATATCAATCTTGGTCATGGTGTCAGACTTCCTGAGAAGTGACGCTGAATCGTTCCCCTGCGCTCCGTGAATGTAATAATGATAGATGTGCCTGAAAGGACAGAGCATGCATGAAAAAGCAGAAAAGGTGGTAATAGCCTGGCATACTGCAGGGGTCTCAAAGTACTGACCCAGTGAGCCCCCAAAGTTTTTTTTATTAAAATCTGCCCCCCAATAAGTCATTCCCCACAGAGAAAAAACTATGCCATGTCATTCCAGTCATTAGCAGCGGCTGTGCAGTGGATTTTTTGTAAAAATGTTATTCTTAAATAAATGGAATATTGGGGGGGGAGGGGTGTGCTGAAGACCTCCTTTCCAGTGAGGAGGTCTGTGAAAATTCAAGACCAGTGAGATGAGCAGCTATCACACCCTTCTTAACATATACCACAGCACTTTGGACAATTGCAAACAAGGTAAGCTTGGTTTATTGGTGCAGGCAGCCTTGTTGGGGGGGGTTAACTCACGCCAGCTCCCTGGTCCACACTTGGAAGTCACTCTTCAGGAAGGCAATGTGCTCGGGCTGCACCCCAGTTATGACCACGGCAGTGAAGCTGTCCTTCTGCACCTCCTCCAGGATGAGGTTGTGCAGGAATCGCTCATCCTCACTGGTGATGTGGGACGAGTCGCCTGGCTGGAGGGGGAAGTTCACACACACTCTGACTGGCCATTGGGAGGTGAACAATGCACTGTGGACTGCTATTTTGCCTTTGTTTGTTCTTGCCCTAGTCTGACTGCATGTGTTTTTATTCTGTGGGGTGAAAGGCCTTGAATACCAATTCTGCTACAACCAAGTGATTAAACGCGGGTATGATAAAGTCACGGCAGTTACTGTACCTCATTCGGTGTATTTAACGCCTATGGCAGTTTTGTTAACCTTACCCCCTACCCAGTGCTAACCTTAACCATAAGGAACCAAACAAAATAAGAATTTTGGCATTTTAAGTTTTTTGACTACACTCAGAGAATTTTACAAATTGAGTTACCCCCTGTGTTCCATCTCATTGCGGAGATATTTCTGTAATATATATACCTGGTCCACACACACACACACACACACACACACACATCTAAAGCTTAAAAGTTCCTCACCTTCCTGTTTCGAATGAAACCACAGTAGATCTCCTCTCTGTTCCTCTCCTTCTTCTCAAACTCTTCCTTGGACAGGACAAGCTCGTGCACATCCGGTGACCCCACCGGCCTGGTGATCATCTACATGGAGATGACAGCTCGTCACAGCCGTGCAAACACCACCCCTGAAATCCCTGCCTGGGGAGTTCATGGTTTGTCAGCTCACTGCTCACACTTAATGCCCTTTAATTTGGCTCAGAGTTCCTTGAACAAAAGGCATGTAGACATTACAACACAAAATGAAAAATCAGTAACTTTGACACAGTCCTAGGAATCAAATGCAACATGAAATTAAATTCTGCTCAACTGGTAACACATACCCACAAGTCTATAAATGCTGGCTAATTAATCCAGTTAGCACTGCATGGCAAAAATTAAATGTAGAATAAGATCTATGTATCTTACATTTTAATACATTTTGTACTACAATAGGTCTTTTAAATACGCATTTCAGGATAAGTCAGAAGACTGCATATGCTACATTCAGACTTCAGGGTTTATAGGAAAGATGAATATAATCAACTTGAAGAAACAAAGCCTATTTCTCAAACTACGCAATAATTGACTAAGGACAATTAGACGTACTTGCTGAAGAAATCCCCTGTGAAATGCTCAATAATGAGCATAGCTTCATGTACCCATCAGACCCATGGTTTTATAGTAGTAAACAGCCAAATACACTCATAAATAAATAATTGGGGTAGATATATAAGGAACAGTGTTATTAGAAGGGATATCATATCATTCATGCTTCACTAGGACTAGGGCTGCGTACCAAACTTTGGCACTTTTGTGGTACTGACTGAAATGCTCAGATTCTGCTGAGACTTGAAAAATAAATTCCTTCGGTGCCAAATTCTGATACCCAAAGAGTAATATCTCAGGGCGCTTTTCCACAGCACCAGGTACCGTACTTTCAGTACTTTCATAAAGTACCCAAAGTATGGTACTTCTTTTGTGTCGGTTTTCCACTGGCGTTAAAACTGACATCATCAGTGACCGCCCCTGACTGACATCATCACAAAGCGCGGCGCGGTATTTCTTTCGCTGAATTTAAACATGTTATTATGATCCTTCACTTTCCTGTAGTCCTGCTTAAGTTTTTATTATTTTCAAGTGTCATTGTTCGGTGTTTCGTGTGTGCCCCATTTCTTCCAAGCAGCTTGCTATTACGGCAAATACTTTTTTATTTCGAGTCGTGCCATCTAAATCCCGCTGGATCTGTTCATCTGACCATATGGCGATTAAAGCTTGCGTTTCCTCGTGTTGTGTTTCCATCCTTCCATTTTACATTTATATTTTTGCTTCTACTGATTTTTATTTTGTTTCTCGCTGCGTGTTCCAAAAGATGCTGGTTTCAGTGGCAGGCTATTTGCAGAACCAATCGACAGGAAATACGTTTGCCAGTCACACCTCAAAGTACCGGAGTACCAAAGAAGTACCTCAGCTGGTTTGGCACTTTCAGTACTGACACTCGACCAGAAGTCAATGGAAAAGCGAAAGTACCGAAAGTGCCGTACTTTGTGTGGTAGAAAAGCACTCTCAATGTCTGCGAGTCAATAAGCACGGAGCCTACTGCTGTAGAGCTCTGAAGTCACTGATATTCAGCTAACATAATGTTACGCAAACAAGTCATAGAGGTTGGAAGCAAAAACTTATGCCCAGAGACAAACCTGAGTGTGTGTAGATTTTTTTTTTTTTACATTAAACGACAAAAAAGCCTAAGAAATCAAGTGTGGCTCAACAACCAACCATTGCAGGGTACAAACTCAGTCACATACAATCAATTCACAGATCCACAGATCCAATTCATTTAAACTGCTTTTGTACAGTGGAGAAAAATAATAAAAAAATAATAATATCGAAGGATCTGCTAAAAAAGTCTCTCCCCCCCCCCCACACACACACGCACACAAAGGGATGTGCCATGACAGTGCTACAAGGACATCGTTTATATGTCCCATTAAAATTCATAAACAGTACATCCACCTCCGATTGTTATGCACCACACACCTCCACCTTATGGTTTTTTCCAGAATGCATGAGAGGGATGGAGCACTGCATGTACGGAGAGCATTGGGGGCTAAGAGGGGGTCAGAATGGACGCATGCCATTTCAGCTGTGATCAAACTCATCACCATTATTTTCCACTTTTTAAAGAAATAAATAAGCACCCATAAAGCTCGCAAAAGATTTATCTGCTTTCTTCCGTTCATCTGCTCAAAAAAAACAAACCTCCCAAACAGCGCATTATGCTTGATTTATTTGATTTAGCTTGATTATTTAACAGCTTAAAGGAGCGGAGCATAACAACCTGTAGGTACAGATGCTAGTTTGAACCAATTCGAGAAATCAGTGGAGATATCCAGCCTACAACTAATTATAGTGCTGCCAAATAATACTTAAGTATAGCTAATTATCCTCTTTTTTTATCCCGATTTTATACACGTTCTTGAATATTCAACAATGCTGATTCATCTCTAGTTATAAGCAGTGAAATAGACTTAACATTCACTGAGGAGGACACCAAAAACACCAGGTAATGGATCAATTTCCACAGACCAGCCAGGAGGTAAATGCCCTGAACACCACTATGGCTAAAGGGACTGAGCAGCAGGAGAAGAATATCGGACGAAAAGCTTGGTACCCTTGCTGACTGTCCGATGTAGAAGACTGCCTGCTTTCCCCCGACGCCGAAGAAAGATATGTCACTGTTCAGGCTCCGGGGCACCGGGAGAGGACGGATGTAGCCAGTGTGGTCACTGCGGGAACAATATGACAACGGGAGGATATGCCAGACACCTTTCGTCAACAACGTGAAGAGCATCGGGACGACAGAACACGATGGATAAAATGATCAGCAGCTGGAGGATGACAGATGGATGCTGGGATGTGGAGGGGAGGCGTATTGGCAAGAAGACGGCTAGTCAAAATAAGACATCTAAGGAGGCTTAAGTATGAACTGCATTCCATGAGCAAAGTTCTGAGTTTTGGTGGCTTCTAAACAAAATGCATGTGGCTGCCAGCTTGAGATCCTAACCTACCGAGATCCACATCAAAAGGAACTTCCAAGAAGCATTCTACGTACCTCTGGAAGTCACTGTTCTCCCGAGTGAACTTGGATAGCCGGTACACGGCCCAATTGTTGAGCTGTTTGGAGGTCATCCCAGAGCCATTGTCGAAGATCACCACTGCGGGTTTCCCCTGGGTGTCGTCAAAAAGCTGAGGGCAAGAAAAATTTGTCCTTCAAGGTTCAACTAAATTTAAAAATGATATTTTTTCACAATATCTTAAGAGAAGGAAGGAGCATTTCTGAAGTTCTGATCTCACACCATAACCAGAACAAAATCTTATGCATATTGGCAATTTTCTATATGCCTTTTGTTCACACCACTCAGTTACTAACTCAATCTGGTTGTCTTGACATGTACAAGGACAAAGAATGGATGCAAAATCAAAGATTCATTTCCACCTGGCACTACCCATGTATTCCCTCACAATACTAAGACATAGAAAGGTCCCCAATGAAACCCCTGCATTCTCATATCAAGGAGACTCTCATTTTGTCATTTATAAGATGTGTATCGCCTGCAAATGTTTATATTAGATGTGGCTAAAAATTGAGAAATTTCAATAGGCGCAGGTAGTTTTTCCTCATAAGAAGTATATCTAGACTGTGTCAGCATTTGCACATCACATTATAACAAATCTGAGTAGCCCAGAATGTCCCGAAAACAAAACCATGAAGTGTGTGTGGCTAACTCATGTACATACCATGTAATAAGCCTAAAATCAAAGAGATAGAAAAACCTTCAAAAATGGACGGGGTTCAAAGGTGATTGGGTGTAAAACATCCTGCTTCTAAGTTCACATGCTACCAATAAAATCCATCTTATTTCATAAAAAACTATACCTTTGTACAGAAGCATTTAAAATGAAATTCTAAGAAAAAACATACACGGTTCAAATTATGATGTGACACAAATTTTAGGCCATACTGCCTAGCCCCAGGATGGTGCCTATGCTCCACATTTTATAGTGTGTTGTGTTATGTAGTCTATTTCTCGACTTAGTCTTGCCCTGCCTTGGTCTTTGTCTGGTCTCGGTTTCTCCCTGCCTTGGGCTTGGTCTTGTCTGGGTCTCGAAACATTCTGGCCTTTGTAATGACTTGTTCTCAGTTTAGGTGGTCGACTACATCACTCCTGCTGACCATGCTGGTCCTATCAATTGTGCATGTTTGATACGGCGAAAAAACACACACACACATTGGCGTGTTTTAAGAACATATATGTGAAGAAGTTCCATGTTACAGATTTGTATGACTGGGATGGCAGAATGTGAACTCAAACTGAAATCGAAAGTAAAATTTGAAACCCACAAAATAATTAAGTGGGGCAGGAGTCAGACTCCTTTGCTGTAGCTATGAGTGTATGTTGGCTTTTATTGTACAACTGTTTCCAACAGATACACTTCGTAATTGCGAAATAAAGAAAAATAGCTATAACTTTGCATCCTGTTCATCCTGCTGTTTAAAGAGATTAAAAATGTTTCAGACAGATTGTACTTTTCACTTTATTTCAAATAAGAATATTAGGAACTGTCTGAAACAAATTCTTGAGCATTTAATCAATCAGAAGTCTCTTTGTATTTAAGTCCCTAAGAATGGCACTTTTCCTTGACTTGTCTGAGGAAAAAAAAGGTCTTTAATTTGTATCTTGGGTTCAGTGCAATGTGTTTGGCTCTACCTAAATGCAGCTTCCAATCCACAGTCTTTATATTGCTGCTATAGTCTGTTATGAAGTGCCTGATGCTAAGTAGTGTAAAGTGACAGTCAGTCTTTCCAATACGTCAGAAATAACGTCCTTTCCTCTTCACATGTATTTTATGCATGTGTGAATTGTGTGGCCTTAACCAGAGTAGCATGTACACTTCCCGTTTCAAAATCTCCTCCAGGCCTGCAGTTAGGTCTAATTGCCACCTCCACCTTTAAAGTGCAAAATATTACACATTTCAGTGCAAGACTAAAGGACAGGAAACACTCACCAGTCTGATCTCTATATTCCTCACTCCAGTGTTTTTCACCGTGGCAGACAGTGCGTTATCGATGAGCTCAGCAAAGGCGTATGCTGAAAGCATAGAGAGGGATGGGCTTTTTTGGGGTTGTATTGTTGGCCATAACCACCAGGGGGCGACTACAGCAGCCCACAATGTGCAGAAGGCGTTTGACTAAGGGACCGGACACACTGCAGGAGACACTCGACACATGCCCAGTGCCAGTGGCCCGGTGTGGGCCGCGTACTTACGCAGTGACTTCTGGCCCTCGCTGGCGTAGTACTCGTACATGCCGCTTTTGATGAGCGTGTCGTAATGCGGCAGGAACACGATGGGCTCCTTAGTGGCCACATGTAGCTCCTGGTCGACTGAGTGCAGCAGGTACAGTGTGCTTCCATCTTTAAGTTCCTCTGGGGAAAACAGCAGGATGGGGTGGGGTGGGTGAACAGTTATACTGTTTGCTTAAAAACTGAATCTCAGTTTTATCTCCCCCCCCTCCACACACACACACCTTACTTCCCCTTGAAATGAATCCACCTCTCGTTAAGGCGTTTAACCTGGGGCCTGTATCAAGAAGCAGGACTTTCATTGCCCACAACCACTGCTGTTTGCCATACTGTTGTGCATTTGATATGCAAGAAACTTAGAAATAGGAAACTTGGAAATGACGGTAAGTTGGTTCTTTTGTAATTGTGCTTATACGCATGTATTTTGAGGCTGAAGCAGGAATTCTGGGCAATTGTTTCAGTCAATGAACACTGGCTGTCATGCCATATTAAAAAGCTTTGACATGCATGGGACATATGATAGTGTTAGTTCTTATTGGCCAGGACTTCCTGGCAGAAGAGATGTTGTATCTTAATGGAACCTTCCTGGTAAAATAAAGGATAAATAAATAAAATAAAAATGCTCAGCTCCCCAGATTAGCTTGGAGACTCCTGTACTAGAATATCGAACCGTAAATTTTCTTCAGTCTGGCGAGTCAACATTTCTTGCAAAGACGGTCAGCAGACGGTCACTTCTGGACTTAACAGAAACCCATCAGTACAAATATTATACTGCAAGCAAGAACCAACTGAACGCTGATTAAAAGCTCCTTGTTTTCAGAATTAATTCAGCACCAATAAACCGAAGATTACAGGCTACAAACTAGGTGTGAAAAAGATGCATCGGTGCATTGTGATGAATCGATTATGAAGATCAGTACATCAATCTGTATAGTCAGACTCATTTTCTGTGGGTAACAGAGTCTCCCGCTTCTGGGTTGCGTGCTCTCATGTTCACATGCTGCAGATAAATGCACAAAGCAGCACTGCTGGCATGCAAATTCCCGAAACTGATGAAGTGACAGGAAGCTCAGTGACAGTCATATAGAAAGTGACACCACATGATCTTTGCACTATAATGTTTTGTATTCTGTTAATAGTGTGTACTTACGTTCACATGGTAATATTTGTGATTTTTTTCAGATAAGTTCAAAAAGGTAATTTAGGTTATCAATGTAATCAAGTAACTGAGTCATGAAAGAAATGAAAGATTTCCGATGCATTGCACTGTTTCGTGAATAATTGTACTCTAATTGGATCCCCTAGGGGCCAACAATTTACACCCCTACCAACCACACACACACACAGTACAGAAACAGAAAAACAACACTGCTGATGACAGAGAAAGTCTCAGTATTTAAATATTCAAAATCCTACATGAAAGTAATGTTGACCAATAAACCATCTAACCAGCAAATCTATCCTTACAAGCAACAGTGATTGTAGCATAACTAAATTCTAAAAATATTATGGGCTCGGATAGATGGCTCCGCATGGCAGTTTCCCAGCATGCTCCAGCAGCCGTATAAATAGCCCCTGCGCGTGTTATTGTAAATACTGTATTTTCCCAAATGTCGTGTCCTGTACAAATCTTGTTTCTTTCTCACGCGTTTCTAGCCATTTCGTAACTATCGCACTTTGTATCCGCCTTACTGCCCGGCCTCAGAACTCCCTGTGTTTCACTGTTCTGCATGTCAGTATGGTTGGCCGTTATTGTATTAACCTTCTTAAGGACTGGGAATTAAAAAAATGCTAACGCTAACTAATTAGAAAACATCAAATAAATTTTCAGTTCAAGATCATCCATCCACCCATTTTCCAAACTGCTTATCCTACTGGGTCACGGGGGGTCCGGAGCCTATCCTGGAAGCAACGGGCATGAGGCAGGGAACAAACCAGGATGGGGGGCCAGCCCATCGCAGGGCACACTCACACACCAGTCACTCACACATGCACACCTACAGGCAATTTA
>JAODJX010000095.1:459399-472974 GCA_026776945.1 Isichthys henryi
CCCAGGCGGAGACTCGAACCCGGGTCTCAGAGGTGTGAGGCAACAGTGCTAACCACTGCACCACCATGCCGCCCCTTTGGTCCGTCATATAAGGACATTATTGGTTTCATTTCTTTAGATGTTTCATAACCGGTTCAATCCAGTTTCATCAGTCGCCTCGAAGCCTGATGAGCTTGGTTTACCCACACGCCAACATTCTACACCTATGCCCTGACCCCATGGCTCGGCCCATTAATGCCAGTGCCTAAATGGCACCCACCGTTATCCACCCCCCCCCACCCATTAATAGCCCCCATCTCCAAGGGATCAGGGGTCGAGGTCAGCTGGCAGCCTGGCTCAATCCAATTATGGGGTGTTTGATGTTTTGCGGATGACACTTCCCTCTAGTCCCGGATCGGCGCCATTAATTAACGGGTATAATGGCATTTTACGCTCCGCCATGCCACCTCGGAGACACTTTCCTTTACACTGGTGCCCTTTAGTCTGAGAATGAGTTAGATAGGAGGTTTCAGAATAAGGTTTAAAATCTCTAGAAACCGTGATGGTCCTAGAGATGGGTGACAGTTCGCTTGTTCTGTTGATCTGCAACAGATCTTCATGAACAAGCCAGAAATTGGATTCTCCTTACAGTAGCCAGAACTCTGTGTGCTTCAGTGAGGTTTTTGTGAAGTTACTTTGTTTGTGAAAGTGGTGAATATGTGGCAATACCGTCGAAGAGCTAATTTCCAAAGCTCACTCAGTTGATGGGATACATTTCTGATAAGTTTTCGAGAAAATTTCAGATGACTTATTGAGTTTTGGAAACGTATTGAAAGTCCTTCTTCAGAAGTCATGAGGTCCACGTGAGTTCTGGTTCCCAGCACAGTTAATTACAGCATGATGAGAAGACCTGACTAAGTCATTTGTGCTCCCATCTCAAAAACAACCAAAAATGGATTTTGGAATTTGCTCTTCAATTATGAATATATTAATTGCCTTAAAACACAATTTTTTGGGAATATGTTAATGATTTACAGTCACTGCTCAGTTTAGTGTCTTAAACAAAGCCCGTGAAAATCCCAGATGTTGTAGAAAAGGTTTATAAAACCAGTGATGATGTTGCCTTAAACCTCACTGCGACTTTTCACCCAGGTCTGATCTCCACATTCAAACCAGTAGCTGATTGGTTGTTTAGCAGCTAATAGATGGACAATGAGTACTTTGAAAGACATTAGGCTGGTTTATAATGCCATTGGCACGTCACTGAGCAGTTTTCCCCAGTGCAGAAAATGTCCTTGTTTATTATGTCAATGAATCACAGATGCTAACAAGCTTTATCTGATTCCTATACATTATCCAAGATGCTGTCATTAACACGGGAATTAAACTTTAAGAATCAAAGAAGAGAGACAAATAATCTGTACTGTGCTTTGATTTAAGATCAAAGATGGAGAAAATCAAAGCTCTCTGGTCAGGAAGCTGCAATGATTGAATTGTCTCGTAAACAAATTATATTTAAAACTGAGATTTTCACATTTTGATCTGTTCACAGTCTAACCGACTGCCCTGTTGGTGTGTGTGTCTCTGGAATGGAATGTTCACTGATTACCGTCTCATTTAATACAGCAGTGGATCAGTGTCATGCGAGATTTGTTTCAGTTATATGAAAGTAATTGACAGTAAACCCCCCCCTGTAATTCACTGGCAGTCGGTAACATTTACACTCGCTGAGAGTGATTGTCTCTGAGTCCAGCTTGGGCAGATTGCGGCTGGGCACCAGGGGAGCTACATGATAAAGACAAGCCCTGCAGTTGTGAAACTTCAGGTTTTATTTTGGTTCGGCAATTTAACGTTTCACCAGCAATTCAAACAGTATCAATATTACAATCAATCTCTCTCAAGAGTGAGTTATTGTACAAATATTACAAAAAGCAGTGTTTAATCTAGCTGTTGTGTTTCATCCATCCATCCATCCATCCATCCATCCATCCATCCATCCATCCATCCATCCGTCCATCCATCCTGCAACTAATGCTCCTACTGTGTAATTTTTGTAGGCCTACCATGTAACTGTGGATGGGTATATAATGTATATATTTGACATTGAAAGAAACTGTAAAATGTATTTTTTAAAATATCACAGAATATTTATAATTAAGCATGAACAATGATTTTTGTTTCTTTTGTTTTAAACTATTGGAAATGTGTACTTATTATATGACATTTTGTATATAAACCTTTCAGCTGGTTTAGTGGTGAGCTGGCTTCCCGTCCAGGGTGTCCTTGCTTTTCTTCCTGCGATACACTCCATGCATATTGTGAGCGAATGCTGATTATGCTCAATGCATGGATATGGAAGATGGATTCCTGACTAGATGGAGATCTATAAAGACATTCTTTCCTGCGTGTGGTCATTAAAACTTTAACACTCTTCACCCAGTCGTCCTACTGTTCAAGCCAGGGCATTTGTTCTGTTTTTCAAAAATGCGGCAAGATAAAAACCCGCAAATATTGCGGATTTGTTTGCGGTACAGCACGCATAAACGGAAATCACAGGGTATCCTGAAGGCCAGCTTTTCTGGATATCTGTAAATGTTTAATCGCATTTTGAACATCAAAGCTTTCCAGGAGATTTCCAGTTGTTTCATAATATTTCACTGGAAGAATGTAAGCTGCTAAAAGCCCCACCTCCGCAGGTTAGCTGGGACGGTGTATTTTCATTCTCCTTGTCCATGGAGGTGCCCCGCCTTGTGCCCTCTGCTTCCTGTGCGTAGGCTCAAACAGACCCCCACCCCACCCTCACAACTCTCACCAGAATGAGCCAGTGGGTGACAGACAGATGGATGGATTATATTCATCTACACAAGGTCAACGTTCTGTCTTCTTTCCTGGGATGGTTTCCAGGTTCTTTGCAACCATGTACTGGATAAGCGATTGTATGCATGCATGTATGTATGGATGGATGGATAGAATTTATCTCATTCAGGTTGCTCTCTGTCTTGTGTCCTGTGCTTCCTGAGATAACCTCACCACAACACTGTACTGGATAAAAAAAAATGTAGAAGACAGAGTTATGGGCATTTTAATTTTAATATCACAAAATCTTTTTATACCATTCCATGTTCCATAATCTGTTTCCTTTGATATTTATTTCCAAGCCCTGGGGCTGAGAATGCATCCTTTGCAAGTTGGCATCCCTGATGATCTATATCTTCGCTTTGGAACATTGTTGCCTTCTTGCCTGGTGCATTCCGGGCTCGACTTAGGTCGACCCAGAGTGGTAATCTCTCTGCAGACGAACACGATGAAGTTCAGGCAACTTCACTTACCGGCAAGAAGTAGATGCAACGTGTCTCTGCTTGCTTACAGATTGTGTTGCATCTAATAATGCAGTAAAGAGTAAATGGAAAAGTCATTCAGCTTTTGTTTCGTTTGACAAATAACTGTAGATAATCCATTTAGCGTTATCCTTTTGATAGGGCTCGCCTCCGCAGTTTCTGCGTCCTAAGTAAACCCTCCTGCTTTCTCTGACCAAAGGGGTTTTACATTTAGCAACGCGTCCATCCAGTATTGATGGATCTGTATCGACAGATACGCTGGCTTGGCTTTCATATCCCTGAGAAAACAGTTTGGTCGCCTTCCTGCCTAGCAATTCTGGTTAACCATTAGGTGACATAGGCAGCCGCCTGGGATGCCGTTTTCCGAGGGGGTGCAGATTTCGAAAGCTGATTTCACTTTTGCACCAACACTGCTGTCTGGACCCTGTGTGCCCCTTAGAAGGACCCAGGTTTCTTTATCGGACCCGACTCCAAAAGCCATTTTGGCCACCCCCACAGTGCAGTAACCATTTGTGGCCAAAAGGGGGCCTTCACAAAAATCCATGGATTGAGTGGTGGTATAAACTGTCCCTGTCAGTTTACGTTATCCCTGCTTCTGTACTCTTCTGTAACCCAAATCACCGATGGGGGGGGGGTTGCCTGGACCGAGCAGTAGGGGGAGGATTACTTGAAAATGTACCACCTTCCTCATTTTTTAAATGCAACTCTAATGATGATCTTCCATTGGCCTTTATAAATTCATAGAACTGTGAAGTCCGAGCCTTCAGTTAAATAGTGCATTTAATTTTGCCTTAATGCCTTGACAGAATAGAATAGTGATAATTCATTAATCCCTATGAGGAAATTGTCTTCTTACTTATGAGACATACATACATGTTAGAGCAAACTTTAAGGTCACAGTGGAGGGTTAGCCAGCATCCAACTCCTGGGCCGAACAGCGATATCAGTCTGCCGGCCCTGGGATTTGAACCAGCAACCTTCCGATCAAAGGCATAGCCAGACACCACCCTTCTTAATGGCAATGTAGTAACGTCAGAAACTTCCATGTACCGTAGTTCTCGGAAGGTTTATCGCTGCAACACAATTATGCGGTGGGCAAGGTCAGGGGACAGCACCCCCTACTGATTATATTGAGCATGACGGAAGTTCCGTGTGTTTTAGGGAAGGGGAGGTGCCCCAAAGCAGTGATCCAACAGTTGTGGGTTTACACTCCACCCATTTCAGTTAGAGAATGTTACGTGCTCCTCGATTCACCTGCACAGCTCCATTGGTACCAATGCCCCCCCAACTCCATTCCACTGTCCTTTGGGGTTCCCCATCCAGAAAAAGTATATGGTTAGAAATAGATCGTCCCACAAATAAATTGTGTAAGATGCCCTCTGGTTGGATGGGAAGAGGTTGGCGATTGGGGAACAATGAAAATAAAAGGCAACACAAGGACAGACGTCACAAACAGCACTGTGATGTGGTGCATGGTCACCAAGCGCAGACCGCCCTCCTAGAAAGCGCGTCTGCAGCCTCCACGTGCTGACAGCATTACCGCAAGCCGCTCGGGGTAACAGCTGCATTGTTAAAAAAAGACCTCTTCGTTGTCATTTTTATATTCACCCCCCCATCCCAAGAGTCAGCGACAGTGAGAACAGCTGGAGGGACTTGGCAGATTCCTTGGGGTATGAACACGTTTCACACATTTTTATTTAGCAGAAGCTTTTTTCCCCCCCAAAACAACATAGCGATTTTTGAAAGAGCAGCATCAGCCATGACACTGGAGCAATTGGGGATCATGGCCCTTGCCCAAGGGGCCAACATTGACATCACTCTACCATAGCAGGGATTTGAACCAAGGACCTTCTGATCATAAATACAGTGCCCTTACCCACTGAGCGACACAGTGCTTTTGAAACAGCCCTTTGCACTGATTCTATGGCTAAGTTAGAAATACTTGAGGAAAACGGAATCAGAATCTGCTTTATTGGCCAAGTATGTTAATACACACAGGGAATTTGACCCTGGATGTCAATGTCTCATATATACAGTAGGTATAGAAATAGTTAAGACAAGACAATGGTAACATATGGTCTGGTTGATATATTTACTTGTCCATTTTATTTATTTAGCAAACACAGGGTCACACAGTCCACCCATTTCTACCAGGTATTCAGCATTGGCTGAGAAACACTATAGTTTACAGCACTGATGTATTGCGTTGGTATTGGGAGGATAACAGTACAATTGAGATGCAGCAACATGTTGTTTGTTCATGGGAAGAAGGTGTTCTTGGTCCTGTCAGTTTTGCTCTTGTTTTGTTACATCAGGTCCCAGGACAGAGGAACAGAAGTAGAGCAGCAGGGAACTTCGGAACTTGAGCATCAATCCCCCCCCCCATCCCCAAACCACTAATCTATCCACTGCCTTGCATGCCTTTCCAAGGGCATAACCTTGGGTTGAGCATTAGGGGGATCGAGGTTCCCACCCATTCCAGAGGGTCCTGTGAGTTGTGTTTGCTGGTCGTGATTATTAGGTGTATTCCCACCCCCGATTCCCCCCATAATTTACACCCACGTGCCCTTCAACCAGGTGAGCAAATCCCCCCTCCCTCCTCACCACCACCAAACTTAAACTTCTTATCTCACATATCTCCTTACCGATTTCTCTGCGCTACCAGGGAACACCTGAAACATGCATCCGCTCGAAAAAAAAAACAAAGAGTAAACAAGCAAATGGCGGTGGAGGAGGAAGGCAGGATGTACCCCCGTCCCTGCCCCAGGGAATCGTCAGAAAACGAAACCCTGCAGCCTTAAAATCGGGTCCCAGTGATTCATCCAGGGCTGATCCGCGACCAACAGATGCCATTAATAACAGTTTGGATCCCGGTCGGCACCGGTGTCACATATGTCTACCCTGTACTATTCCAAAAATAAGCCCCATTAATCTGCCGAATTAATGCCTGGGACAGGAGGAGTTAAAGGATCACCCCCGTCTGCTTGTGCTATACTTCATGCCCCCTCTTTGTCAAAGTCCTCTTCCCTCTTCCTCCTCTTGCTCGTCACCCTCTGATGGGAACATGGCCTCCCTCTCTGCTTTATTTCAGCTGTGTGAAGAAGTATATTTATGTGAATGTCTGGCCCTGGGTGTCCGAGGGAAGCCAGGCCTTTTGAAGGGATCATAAAGACACACGAACGTGTAGGAGACTAATACATCCGTCTTCTGTACTGAATGTTGGGTAACATGTCATGGACTGAAAGCTTCGATGAGGCAGGGGGACACCCTGGACGGGATGCCAGTCCATCACAGGGCACGAGGCAGGGGACACCCTGGACGGGATGCCAGTCCATCACAGGGCACGAGGCAGGGGGACACCCTGGATGGGATGTCGGTCTATCACAGGGCACGAGGCAGGGGACATCCTGGATGGGATGCCAGTCCATCACAGGGCACGAGGCAGGGGGACACCCTGGAGGGGATGCCGGTCCATCACAGGGCAGAAACTTATCCACAGCCATACCTAGGACAATTTAAAAACACTAGTTTACTAGTTTTTAGATTGAAAACTGCAGTTTTTTTTATAGTTTTAATATGTAGTCTTACATTTCTCCTTTTATTTATCTTCTATTTGCCATTTATGTTAGCCTTCTACCCTCCCCCCTTTGAACTTATTTAATTTCATTTCATTTCATTTAACTTTCATTTATCTAAATTCTTTTTTGTACAGTCTCAGGAGCCAGCCAGAGTTGAATTTCACTGCAAGCTGTAGCAGTACGACTGTGCATGTGACAAATACAATCTTGAATCTCGATTTCAATCTAATTAGTATTTACTCACATGTTTGGGCCTTTTTGCAACCCCCCGAAGAACCCCTGTTCTTTATTTATGAAAGCGTGGGGGGAGGTGTGTTTGCCAGCGCCAGGCAGCGCTCTGTCTTACCGGCTGATGCTCCACCGGGCGGCTGAGTCACTGATGGTGGTGTCCTCCGCCTCCCCGCCGCCGAGGTGTTAATCACAGTTGTCTTTCTCGCATGCACCGCAGGTCTCGTCAAGTTCGGCCTAGCCGCAGTCGCCCGCCAAGCTGGGGGGCCCGGCGCTGCTCTCGCACTCACAGGGCGAGTGATTATGACCCGCGCTCCCATTGTGATGTCATCGTCTGTGTCTGCATGTCAGTTGCGCCCTTTTGTTATCAAGCCCCTGAAACCTCTGCCCCATATCCACGACGTTGAAGGCCAGAGGAGATCCTGTAGGGATGCAGCCCGCAGGTTGACATTCTAAAAGACGCCAGAACTTCACAGGACATTACAAATTGCTGCAGAAATATAAGAGTTTTGAAAGACGGCCCCAATGGTTTGGCGTCTTTGACCAATGACTTACAGGTGATGTCTAGAGCTGTATGTAAAGCTTCACCCTCTTCAGACATGCAAAGTGAGCCTCTTCGAGGCTAGATTGGAGTATATATATGGAGGATAACGTCGAACCAGGAGCACAAGCATGAACAGATTAAGCTCTCCGTAGGGTGTCTATTTGTGTGTGTGTGTAGGCAACTTTGGCAGGATTATGTGAAGATGATCTAAGGCTTCTCAGCTGGTGTTCCAATGGGGCTGATACCTAGCAACCGAAACTTGCCCTTGCCAGAGAATATCACAAGTGTTCCGAACAGCCCCTTTCCGAGCACAATTGTTTACAACAAATATCACCGAATCTTAAATTCATTTTATACACAAGGTCATGTGACTCCACCATTCCTTGCTTCAGTTTCAATAAGCTTACACTATGTAGATAAACCAAACCTGGTGCATTGCATCATGCGAGTTGTGTTCTCCTGGAGAAGTCTTTGTTTGCAGGTTGATTTTTTAAATTTAGCATATGTATGCACACACACACACACACACACACACGCACAAACAAACACAGTTTTGTAATAAAATTTTTGTGGGGACTCTCCATTTATTTCTAGGGGGAAAACTCTAATCCCAACATGATGACCTTAACTCCTACCCAGCCCTAACCTTAACCAAGTACCCAAACAAAACTCAGACTTTTGGTATTTTTACTGTTTTTTTATTGCATTCACAGATCTTTGTCAGGACCTGAAAAATGGTCCCCACAATGTACAGTTTTTAAGCACATTGCGAAGGACATTTGTTCCCCACGATGTACAGTAATATAAACACACACACACCATCATCAATCGATTTCCTTTTGTTGTTGGTTCATTGGCTTGTCACACTGGACTGCTCTCCACCTTCTTCATGGTGCCACTCTTTCTGTGATTCCTTCATGCCCTTTCTACTGCTATTCCTGGAATGCCTAAGCATATATTTTTTTAATTTGGGCATCATGCATAATTTTATGCCTCTCATGGATCATATTAAACGAAACATTTTGAAACATGTTACTCACCTGCCAAACAACCCATCTGCAGTCAAGTAATCAAAGTAGTTTGGTTAACATCAGGATGATCAGAGGCATAAAGTGACATTCATTTTGGCAAGACCCGGTTCAAATTCCCTGCACAACATGTAAAAAGTCAATCAAAATTAAACCAACAAAATGTCATTTTTATTTGAAGTATTTTACTCTCTTCATTTCAAAGGGTTTATAGACTGTGTTGAAAGATATAAATATCCAGATTCCCATCACTAATTAATCCAAACTCTTTGGGACTGAAGACTAATTAAAACTTACAACGGGGGCAGTAGCTGCAAGTTGTTATTGAGTCATGGATTTTTTTCAACTTTTCTAGTTTTTGCTCTTTGCCAACAATTTCAGTATAATGTTGGTACAGCATGATGCTTCTCAGTGCTCGATTCACGGTGTAATCGTAGTGTAGATTTTATACTTATTTACCAGATGCTTTCATCAAAAGCAATGAACATTTTTTGAGAAAGCAGGGTCAACCAGTCCCTGGATCAATTGGAGGTTAAGAACCCCGCCCAAGAATTCGATGGTGAACTGCACTGTCTGTAACCTTCTGATGTCAGGCACAGCATCCTAACCCACTGAGCCACACCCCGCCCCCGGTTGGCAACACATGCATGCAGATTTGTAGCTTTTTATTTTAGGGGACAGGATATGGAAAAGCTGAATTTTGTCTGCGAATTCTGCTGATATTGAGGAAAGTCTTCAGCTTTCAATGACATTAGAAGATGCATTGATCTGTTATATATCTGCTATCTACAATCTAGAGCACTGGATGCTGTGAGCTGAAAACCTGGGAAGAAAAATCGTCACAAACTCAGCATTAAAGTTGTCCCATGGATTCCGTCAACTCCTCGAGCTCCAAGCAACATCAAGAGATCAACGGACTCGATGGCAAATGTATGTGATGGGAGAGGTGCTACATCTTGATGAATAAAACAGAGCAGAGATGTCATGTACCATGATGAGACCCACATTGGCGTAAATGACTTGTCAGCCCCTGCGGATGTGACAAAGTGCCCTCTGGAACAGCTACAGGAAGTGAAGAAGGAAGCACTGGCGTATAATCTGGGACACTTTCCTGACTGTCTGTCTACACCCCTCAGTGTGAGGTATGTGCTCCCACACAATCTTACTATATTAGTAACTTCTATATACAGAGGCAGGTTTGTTATTTCTGGGACGGCACTCAAAATAAAATAAAAAAAACATCATTTTTGGGTGTTGTGTTTGTTTGTGGCCTACAGGGGGCCCCCAAACCCCAGGGCCCCTGCCTCAATGAGCGGTTTTAGTGGTGGTAAATACCACCTCTGTTTATTCATAGACTTACTTGAGCTTCAGGTTCCCATTTGAAAGGAATTGCTCACCGTGGATACAGATGTACGATGCATATTAATTATGTAAACGATCCCTGACCATAATCCGTTATAAGATCAGGACATAGATGTGTCAGAAATACTCACAGAAAAGGATGGCTTGGTGGGTAACATTGTGACCTCACACCTCTTCAACAGTCATCGTCGCTGTATTCTTGACAAGCATCATCTCAAAGTAAGTATTATGTATATTAAAAAAGGAGAATCCTAGCACTACTGGTCGGACCTTCTGAAAATATAACTCTTTAAATACCCAAACAAACCTTCACAAACATGTCCAAACATTGTCTTGTTTAAATCTTGAAAGTCACAAGGTGCTAAGCAAACGCAAACCAATTTCCGAAAGTTTTACTCACACTTATAAACAAACTTAAATTATAAACAAACTCGCATTCACAGACAAACTAACATGGGATTCTCTTGGCACATTAAACATGTTGGACACTTCTCTCTGCTGTGAAACACGTTATTTTGAAAGCTCTACCCCTTCGCAACAATCGATATAAATCCTGGCTGGATCAGTTCAGCAACCGCTCCATGTGCTCACCTATGTCCCATGGCACCTCCAGTTCCCTAATCTTGAAAGCAGCAAGTAGAAGTATAAAAAAGTTCTATATTTGTGCTTAAATATAGCTTTTTTTCTTCTTAATTGCATTCCTGGCATTGTGTCCTAAGTTTTAGAAGTCATTCTTGATGTGGCACCCCCCCACTATCCCCACTGGTGACCAGTGCCATGATCTTGTATATACATTTCTTCCCATTTTAAGGAGCTGCTGGTTATTGGGTGACCAAGAGGTTTGTCAAAAGGGAGGGTTTGTAGTCCCTGTGTGACAAGGTGGTTAACTGGAAACCCTTGCCATTTACTGAAAGCTGTATGGATTGACCAGTATGTGGGCTCATTTTGCTCAGAAGACCGATAGCAAGGAATTGAACGCTGTGAATCATGTGTGCACACAGTGTACTTGCTGAAATCCATGGGTCAATCCTGGTGAAGTCACAGATTCCGTATTTACAGGGCTAGTCTTTTTCAGTTTTTGAGCATTTTAGTTCGTTTTTGTCTGAAGGCCTGTGACGGATATCGATCTCTGGACTTGTATGTAGATATGAATGCTGAGGTCAGCATATTTTGTGCGGCGAGTGCTATGAACTTCATGCAAACAAGCAGGACATGCACATCTGACTTACGGCCATGTTGAAATGCTAACAAATTGTTTTCATAAAGTGGCTTTACAGTGTGTGTAGATGACGTTTTTTAATGGTTGGAAATTTTTGAAGTCATGGGTCAATCAGGGGATGGGGCAGGGGAAGAGACCACCTTTATAGGATGCAAAAATATGTGACCCGTTGCCACGAAATAAGTTTTAAGATGCACTGGTAGAGCTGCACCCATAAGACTCATTTTGTAGTGATGGGTCACATATGTGTATAAATAATAGATAGTATTTAGTGGGTGGTGGTGTGTAGCTCAGTGGGTTAGGACTGATGATCAGAAGATTGTTTGTCCAAATCCCAGGGCAAGCAGATCGATGCTACCATTGAGGCCCTGATCAAGGCTCTTAACCCCAAATACCCCAGGGGCGCTGCACACTGACAGAACCTGTGACCCCCCAGGCTTTGCTCTCACCTGTATGTGTGTCTCATGCACGGCATGATGGGATATGTGAAAAGACGGGGGTTGAACGAAGTATCTCTGTTTCATTCTGTGTAGTGGACCTTCATGGAGCAGATGAAACCAGCCACCTTCTGAGTCACCACAGATTACTGGCTCTGAATCTAGAGAGAGAGAGAGATGAGCCAGAAGGTCACCGTCAATATGAAGGACATGGGAAAGTGTCAGCAATCAGTCACTCAGCTCTCAGAGCAATGGCTGTGTCACCTAGGGGGGGCATTGAGTCAGAGGTCCGGATGGTCTAGAATGTCACCTGTGGTGATCGGGTTTCATAGACTGAGATGTATTTGATGACCTATAATGGCCTTTGTGTCCTATTCAAATCTGTACGCTTTGTTATATTTTCAGATCTAATCACAGCTGAGTTACACATGGGCCCGAGACCCAAACGATGGCAGCAGGGGATCCCTCATGGACCTCCACTTGGCCGAGTATTACTCAAGTATTGTGTAATAATTAGGCATTAGCAGTCATCTCACCCAAGCTTATCAATTACTCATTTTCCCGGTAGATCGATGTGCCTGTTTTCGAGGCCCCTCATCCAAGTCGTTTAATGTCACCAAACAAACAGCCCGGCGTTCCCAACACGAGCCCGGTGTTCCCAACACCAGCCCGGCGTTCCCAACACCAGCCCGGCGTTCCCAACACGAGCCCAGCGTTCCCATGATTAAACCAACCCACAAAAAAGAAGTTTTTCAAATCAAACACACACAGTTTACCTTCAACCCCTGATCCATTAATACGAATGCAAACCCGAAAAAACTGACAAACACATACAATTATTATTCATTTTCTGCTAATGTCTAGCAGGTGCTGCTTAACTGATGCTAAGCTTCCATTAAATCAGAAAATAAAAAACAAACAGTAAAGGGTGAAGAGAGGAAAACTAAAGTCAGTCAGGAAGCACTTGTGCTGAATGTTTATCAGTCTCTGAGGTAGACTGTGGTGCCAGACTAATTTGAACACATTTTTAGATGAAACAGAAGCAGTTCTTAGGCTGAATTCAAAGTAGTTTGGAGGAACTTATGTGGGCCAACAAAACCGGCTTTGTTTTTTTGCCACTCAAGAGTTACATATAATAATTCTTTATTGTTGTTCTTCCCACTGAGAAAAGTCTTCCAGGTGTTGTTCCATGTCAGAATCAGCATTTCTTAAGAAACCATGAATTTTGCTCTTGCGATGGGCTGGTGCCCAGTCCTGGGTCGTTCCCTTACTTGTACCCCTAGACTCCCAACCCTGTGACCTCGATTAGGACAAGCAGTTACTGAAGATGGATGGGTGGATGGGTGAGTTTATCAAAGGCTTGTCCTCAAATACCAACAAACCAATAGCACAGTGTTTGGACAAACATACAGAGGACGGAGGGCTGCTTGCTAAGATAAGATAAAATAAGCTGAGACCGTCCTTCATATGTACATTTGATGTTCATTCACAATACAGGTATCTGTAGAAAAGGTGGTGTGGTACAGCAGTGGGTAAAACAGTCAAAAGTCAAGTCAAGTCGAAGTGTCTTTCTCGTTATCTTAAGCTATATGACACTGAGGTTAAATTTCAATAGTGTGGTTTATAGTGCAAAGACACAGTGATCAATAGAATATAAATATGTAAGGAAGGTCTGCAAAATGCTGTGGTGCTTTAATGCACAGGCTGAAAAGTGGCAAATGAGCGGCCTTGACTAACCTTGTGTAATAATATTTTAACCCCCACCCCCCCCCCCCCCCCCCCCCCCCCAAACAAAACCAAGGAGAAAAAAATATGGCGGTCGAAGGTGAAAACAAAAATAACCAAAACACAGACAACCCCCC
>JAODJX010000095.1:483302-493753 GCA_026776945.1 Isichthys henryi
CATTTTTTTACTGGGTTTTTGGCAAATCCGCCTTTGTTGCCCAACCCATATATATCCCACATTAACGTTAACCTTATTTGTCCACATGACTTCTTTTACCCCCCCCCCCCCCACCTTTTCCTGGGAGATGCACACCCCCCGAGCACTTCCAGCCAACCTCCAAATATCTCCCCATCAGAGCAACGGTATCAGCATTTCATCCATCAATCCCGTTTCAGGCGAGCACTCGTGTAAACAGCAGAGGCCCCTCGAGAGCCACACCATTAACCGGGCCAGTTTCACAAACAGGAAAACTGGGAAGGGGGTGGGGGTCTATATACCTTTGGGCTGAGAGGATTCTATTTATTATTGTTTGTGCAACAACTGCACTGTATTTCCACACGTAGCCCTGGTTACCGCACGTTTTTTTCTGGCTTCATGCATTCAGTCCCCTTCAGATCAGCTTGATTTATTTGTATGTTAAGTTCATTCCCACACAATAGCCCCAATACACATCACAGATTTACATAATAAATGTTAATATACACAGTAAAACAGGAAATAAACGATTGAAGACTTTGGAGAAGAAGAAGCAATGGAAGGTATAAGACAAGAGTTTATGGGGGGTGCAGGGCAAGGCAATCAACCCCCCTCCCAAACCTGACAATGTGGAAATATGCGTGGACGTGGTCCTTAGTCGAATAAGGGTCAGGTCAACCAGTGTTGGTCAACTGACCAGCCTGCTGGGTCACCGCATGTTTGGCAGTAGTTCATGTTGTACGTCACGCTTCAGATGATGTTATCCCTTGGTGGCCATGAGCAGGTGTGGAGTAACTCATTGTCAGGAGCTGCGATCTCTCAAACACGTATCTCTACACCAGGTGAAGTCGGTAATTTCATCTCTACAGCTACCTGGTGCTCTGGAAGCCAGTGATGCTCCATTCATATCTGTTGACTTTGCTCGAGCTAAGGTCAACATCTTCACTTCATCTCCAGGCGTGATCTCATGGCAGGAAGCAGGCCTCAGGTTTTGAGTCATAGTGAATCAGACAAGTAAACACTGGTGAAGAATAGGCCGATAACGTGTATCCAGTCCTCCAGTGTCTGGCCTCGGACACAGTAACACCAGCGGCTGGGTTTTCCGTGTGGACCCCGAGGTTTGGGGCCCTGCTGGTCACAGACAGTCACTACTCTAAATATAAAATAAACAGGTTGCTTATTTAGGAGATGCTGAAGCAGCATGTTCTGTTGACCAGCTAGCTAGCCATGATCTTCTCTCTCTCCTTGCTGGTTAGTTTTTGAAAAATCTGAGAGGGGGAGCAGGGGGTCCCCAAAGTGTTTGTGAGTAGGCCCCCAGAAACATTAAACCAGCCCCTGAGTGACAGCATTAATGCTCACTCACCCACACTGTACCTCATCGACTTAACTTCTGCAGACGGAAGCTTGCCAAGATAACGCTCATCACGGCGATCCTCCAGGAAGGGTTGGATCTCCTCCACCCAAATCCTACTAAGGGCAACCCACCACCTGCCCGATATTAACAAACTTGTGGAGCCAGCAGAACGAGGTTTTAATAATTTTATTCAGGGAATGTGAATGTAGAATTCTATCAGCGAACAAGCCCTGTTGAATTTTATTTACAGTCTGTATTGTGAGCGATCGACCAGCACCATGCTTAATGGATTGTTCTGGGACCTACCTAACAATGCCTTTGGGCAGAAATTTCAAGACCGTAACATGGTCAAAAAACATGGGTTGAATAACATCAACAAATTAAGTAAAAGTAACAAGATCCATCCATCCATCGATCCTTTTGTCCTTGCTTGTCCCATTCAGGGTCAAGGAGGTGTGGAGTCTATGGAGGTAAGGCAGGGAATAACCTAGGAAGGGGTGCCTACATAGCAGAGGATACACTGACACACACCTTGAACCTTGGTCCCAGAGTCTGAAGGCCAGAGTGCCAACCACTGTGCCACCACACCACCCAGAAAGCAGCAAGAATAAATACTAATATTGCATCAGCAGTATCTCTCCTTTGTGCTGGGTTCCTCCACGTATGTCATTTTATTCTTTTAGGTTGTTTCAGCTGAGTGTAATTGCTTCTCTTTTTCACAACTGAGAATAATGATTGTTATATACTAGAATGCAGGCTTGTTAATGTGCTGGAGAGGGTGCTGAAGTTAATCTTTCTGTTATTGCTTTCCGCTGGCAGTTAAGACAACGGAACGGCAATCCCAGAGTGCTTTGCAGGGTACTGTTAGACACATACACCCATGCACCAGAGACATGAGGATGTCTGTGCATGGTCCGTCTGACATCCGTGGCCTGTCACGCCAACGTTCCATGAGCTTGGCGACAAAGGTCTACAGAGTTGTGGTTGCCAGGCAACACCAGAGTCCTGCACAAATTACCAAAACAAGTCGTGTCAGAAGGTCGACTCCACCCAGCACAATTTTGATGGATCCATGGCACGGGGACCCCTGACAATATGATTTATTTCATTGTTGAATGTCCCAAATGTGTTTGCAATTCCGATACCCTTGTATAAGGGCAACTCGGGATGAAGATATGTCCAAAAGCACTAGCTGTATCTTAGACGAAAACAGACAGTCTCAAGTAACACTGATAATGAAACCGGATTTGTATTCAGGACAAGCTGTCTGAATTTGCATAGAGAGATAGATGATCATCACAGATGTTACTCTTTCTTTTCTGAGCCCAGACACTTCATTAGACACCTTTGATACTATAATTTTCACCCCAGTTCAGCCTCAGACTCAGTGACTTACAGTGGCCTTATAAACTTATTAGGGTACCGCTGAAATTGAGCAGTATGTCCCCCCCAAACTGACCCCTTTCTTTACATCCTTCATGCCATGCAAAATCATTTATATTACAGGACATTTATAATACAGGATTTGAACCAGCAACCTTCTCATCACAGGCACGGTGCTCTAACCAGTCCAGCACATCACTGTACAAAGCTGGCAAAACTGCAATCACCTCAAAGACCTGTAGGGGTTGCTAATCCAGTGAGAAAAACCTTTAGTTAATATAAACCTTCCCTGACCTGAGATCAAGGCAAACCAAAAGGCTCAGAGTCGCTACAGACTTCCAGATGCCAAGGTCTCACACAAGCTTTGTCACTCCATAACCCCGAAACTGTCCCTCTAGTCCTTCCCACACAAGTTCAACATCTCCATCTGCCAAACAGGTAAATGTAATATCCATCTTCATAACACCGAATGCCTATCAGAGAGGCATCTAGCGGATAAAAGTCCGTAATGTGATTTAGGTGACGACTAAAGTAACCTCAAGGCCCTTGCAGAGGAGGCTGAGACGGCAGACAAAGCGATATTGCGCTAGATGGGTGGCAACATACAGATTACGTCGGATAGAATTTTCTCTGGGACAAATTGCGTTAAAGAACAAAAGAGGGAGGAAGGTCTTGGGTTACGTAATTGCGGTGTAGACAGACATTAAATTTATGGTGCTATAAATAGTCTTTCCTAGGAGTCAGAGTTAAGAATAAAAGCTTTAGAGGAAATAGAATTAATATCCTTTGTGGCTGTTTTTCGTAACAAAATTACCGTTGTACCGCACTGCAGACCTTCAGAATAAATCAGGCGGAATCCATGACATTAGGCGATTTAGCTTGTGAAATGGGGTTCTGATCTTTTTAATCCTTGCAATATGGCATGGTATGATTTCCTGATATATTTGTGTGTGTGTTTCATTCTTAATGTTTTCTGAGGTCACTACAGTTTCGATTCTTTTTGTGCGTGAAGAGTTTGTTATGGAGAATTTTGAGTCATGCTTCGTTTTGCCAAAATATATTATCGTTTAAGGTTTTCTTATTTTGATATGGATCGATCCCTTAAATAAATTTAATTTAATTTCTTACAAGCACTGTATCGGGGGTCACTGTGTGTTGACAGCACCCAGGACCCCAGCTGGCCTTTCTGCGGCCAAAATGACACCCATATTTCTCATTTATATTATATGTTTTCTGTCCCACTGAAAGGCTCCCCGCCCTTCCTGATTGAGGGAGAAAAATTAGCATAAAGCTTCAGCCTGTAGGAGATCGCCCACGTCACACACAACTCCATCCACACGTCCCGTTTGACGTTTGAGGCTATTCTTCAAAAACGAGAAAAGACCGCTTGGAATGTCATAGTATTGTTTCCATGAATGCAGGCAGGAGGCTTCAAGGCCTTCAGCATCAAGGTTGTGCTTTGCCAGTTCCTCAGTCTCCCTGAGAGATTTCCATAGCAACCGCGGGGAGTTCGAGCAAAGACCTGACCTCCACCGAGACGAGAACTCACACCCATGTCGTTCCGGTTATAGGAATGTCGAGAAAGACCTGATGCCTTTATGCAATAATAACTATTAATGACATATATCAATTCATCCATCCATTGTCCAAACCACTTATCCTACTGGGTCGTGGGGGGTCCGGAGCCTATCCCGGAAGCAAAGGGTACAAGGCAGGGAACACCCTGGACTGGATATCAGTCCATTACAGGGCACTAGGGGTAATTTAATAACAGTTATTCACCTAATGTTTTCAAAGTGTCACAATAGGTAGCGCTATCAAAGATGTAGGGTTCGATTCCCAGCTCCGTGTTTGCGGAGTCTGCATGTCCTTCCTGAGCTGAGCAGGCCACTTCTGGCTATTCTGGGAAATTCGGGTATTTTTTCCCACGGTCCACAAAAAACGCACTTGGGTGAATTGTTATCATTGCTCACAATGCATGTGCGTGTGTCTGTGTTTATGGCCTGTAATGGTCTGGAATGGCCGCATCCCCACAGACCACCCCCCCCCAACGCTGAACCGGATACATCTGTAGAAAATGGATGGATGGATGGATGGATGTTTAAATGTTTACATTTTGACTCTTACAGGACACTGACCTCCAGCAAATCAAAGCATCTAAAATAAGCTCCAACTACAGCCATGCTGATGTACTGTAGGGTTAAATATCCTATTAAGTTAATGTCAGTAATTAGGCATAATAGGCTTTGATGCCTATAATACATCTGACTCTGGTTCCATCATTTCTTTTTGAGTGGAGCCCTAGTTGACCTTAATTATCCCCTATCCATGAAAATAGTCTGGAGTCAGGCTGGATTCTATGTAGTGAAGCCCACGGTGAAGCTGAAGAAAGTTGTCATGGTTTAGAGCCAAGCAGGTTTTGGCCCCTGTGCCTTGTGCTCCAAAGGTCACCAATGCAAATCCTTTCCTGAGAAGAACAGTCAAACTGAGCAAGACCCCTTAGCCCCTTGAAAGATGCTTCTGTGCTGGGTAAGTGGCTGACCCCGTACTCTGAGCCCAAACGTCACTCTTACCTCTATTTGCATGTATGATGGGACGCGTGAAAACGAACACATTCCAATGTACTTGTGCAAATGGCAAATGAACCCTCATTTAGGGTACCACCAGGGCACGTGACTCTACAGTGAATAGCTTGTGCGGTTAACACTGCTACCCCAGAGGAATTTGTACAGGAAGTACTGGGAGTCTGCGACTAATGCCTGAATTCCCATCCCAGGCAATGCTGATTCAAAGAAACCGATCTCCTACACACCAGACTGTAAAAAAAAAGCCATTTAGTGAAAGGAAACGGGTGCCTTTTTCAAAACTTCAGGCTCATCGCGCTTCATCAGAAGCCCACGCTTGAAAGAGCATGGAAGCATCTATAAATAGTGGCACGGCTGTCTCTGCCTGGAAGATCCTTTAAGAGGCCTGACAGGAAGAATGATTATCTTATGCGTAAATAACTCGCCCATAAGGAGGGTTGAGGAGAGGCAGGAGAAAATGGGGGGGTCTCTGAGGACTGAGCCTGCGCTCCTATTAGAGTTGGATGAGGAAAGCTGATCCGAACACAAAGACCTGCAGGCGTCTGTAGGAAGGAACAAACATACAATGAAAAGACAAGACATGCCATCGTACTATATGCATAGTGCCCCTCCCATATGAATCATTACCATGGAAACAAGAGGGTAGGTTCTCTTTACCCCTGTCATGTAGGTACAGCAAAACACATGCTGCGGGCCGCCAAAACTTGCCGTCGAACAAACATGCAATCATTTGCATTTCGTTATAGAAAAAACGAGTGGAAGTATAATTTTGAAAAGTTCAAAGGAACTTAACGTCACTTTACATGAATTTGGCCCCATAATAGACCTAAACACTGAACAAAAGTTTCTTACTGCAATTTATTTTTAGAGATATTACCCACAATCCCGCAGGTCTAAAACATATCCACTGTCTTCCCAGACTGCTTAATTTAGTAACTGACTAAAGGGGTCTCTCCCATTGTATCCATGATACACATGAAGACTTGAGACCCCAATCCATGGGATGTATTCTACCAGGAACAGCTAAAATGAGATGTTAATGACAAAGAGGATGCCATGTGAAGTTAAGCCTGATTCAAATAAGACAATCCAGAAGAGTATAAACATCATTTGTCTTTTTTTAAATTCTCTTTGGTTATTTTTGAGATTATAAAGAGATTAAAGGGAGTAATCATCTTCATTCCACTCAACTGCAATTGAAAAGTTTCAAAATCTCCTGTCAGATTGCATGTTCGGTGAAGAGTCTGCGTTAGGTTGCTGGAAACCGGCATGCTGAGGGTTTCATTAATTGGGCAGTGATGCATCACCATCTCACTGTACTCCAGTTAAATGCCAGATGCGTGGTGAACGATCAAGGAACACAATTACATGTCGCTTCAGGATTATTCTTCACGGAAATGGATCAGAATAATACCTTCCTGCAATGAGGTGCCTTATTCCCCTACCGGGTCAGCATTCATGAAATGTCACCTCCTGGTACCAAGTTGGGCTTTGGAGGCTAAGTCTGTCCCATTTTCCAAAACAGAGTTAATCCCTAGGAAGGGTAGTCATTTTGAGTTTGCCGTTGTTTGTTCTGCTCTGTACCTGTATAGGGGTGTTGACATCCCACCCAACCTCCTCCCCTCCTCCCACCTACGATGCACCCAGATCCTTCAGCTATGAGGAGTGAACCCCGCCTTGTGGAAGAAGTCCGGGCGCAGTGAGGCAGATGAGTGGTCTCTGGGGAGAAGCAGTGGAGGGCCTGGATTGTGCTCGGAGACCAGTGCTCCCCACAGGATTGTTGACGCACAGAGATCTCACCCACCGCTGTGCTCAGTGAAGAGGAGATCACGCTCTACCTTTGTCTGGCATGTTAGCCCAGTCACTGAATCACACATACTTCATTCTTTGCTAAGATGCCCAGGGCTGGAGCAGAAGAAGCCCCCAGAGGAATGAGGCCTAAGGGTAAATGCACAATTTTAGCGTTCCTCCTGAGACTTGCCCTGGAAGCTGTCCTTATCAGGGTCACCACGACAATCAGTCTGTTTATTCCGGAACCTAGGGGTACAGATGATGACCAGCTTCAAAGCTCTAATCCAGAACTTACTTAAACCTGTGCAACAAAGGTCAAAGCCAAGTCAATTGGAGACTACACAGAGGTTGAAAACTCAAACTTGTTAAAGGAAGCCTTTTGAAAATGATCAATTCATGATACTGAGATCTTGTGTTCTGAGTTGACTTCGCTTAAGAATGACTGATAGAGTAAGCTACTGCTGCCTAACAAGCGAAAAGCATCCAATCATAACCTTATTACATCAGGAATGAACTGACACCCCCCCCCCCCCCCCCGACCCAGTAGGATAAGCGGTTTGGATTGATGAATGGATGGATGAAATGACAGATGTTTTCCTCCCTGGAAAGCGAATCGTAATTCACTCGCTTTCGAGTGGAAAATTTGTTATAACATCGAAAATATGTGGTATAAGATCTGAACCAAAAAATAAAGTTTCCTGCGGGGGTCTTTCATGGACGTCTTTGTTTTCTTCTCCATGCCACAATCTGGGACTTCTATTTGTAATCATATTGGCTGAAATGATGTCTGGAAACCTATAGGCCCTTGTCTAGATCATGGGCCTATGACTGATGACCTTCACTTTACTTGTATTTCCAGCCAGTACTCTTCCTCTTCCAGTTAATGTAGGACACAGTTAAGCTGTCCGCAGGCCAGGTCTCCGAAAAAATGCCTCTGGATTGGGCCCACAGAGAGAGAGAGACGTGGAGGCACAGGGGAGCGTCTTCAGCTAACAATGTGTTTAATGTCACCGCGTAATTAGCCTCCCGCAGTCCTCCCAATGCATTCCCGCTGGGTGACCCGACTGCCGAGTCAATGCCAGTCATGCGGAAAGGGACCAGCTTCCCATCTGAAAATGCGACAACATCAAAGCCAATTATGAGAATCAACAATACAAACATACAGTTTGAAAAAGCGCTAATTTGCGAGGCCCTTTCTATAAATCCAGCGGAAACTCATCCTGAGCCTCTGACAACACTGTGTCCCCTATGTCACAGCTACAGGCCAGTTTATTGTTTCTGGGGGCCCCACCCAAAACGTCACTTCAGAGACCCCCATCTCCCCTGCATATAATGTTAGATAGAGAATAGAGTCCGAAAATCAAAGCTAGCTAGCAGGTTAGCAGAACATGTTGTTTCAGCATTTTCTAAATATGAAACATCTATGTAATTTAGGGTAGTGAGTGTTTGGGGCCAACAGGGCCCAAATAAAAGGAGCCCCCCACAAATGCGTGGTTTGAGTGGTGGTAAACACCGCCTCTGGTTACAGCTACCTTTTTATACACATTAAAGAGCTGAGCTCAGATCTGATTCCCCTCCTTCCTGTGGAGGTATCAGTGAGTGCCACAAGGCTCAGTTTTTGGACCAGTTTTTTTAATTTTTTTTCCTCAATCTGACTCCTGTCAATACACCACTGATACTCTTCTTTTCTGCTCGACCCACACTCTGGTATCCAAAATCAAGTATTACATTAAGAATCCAATGTTTTTAATAGGAGGAAATGGTGTGTCCTAACTTCCTGTCAGTATCGGCTGAAGTTTGCTTCCTGCTCGTAAATATCTTGGTATGCTCAGTTAGGCGTAGGAATAGGCCATGGGTTACATCTCATATGTCTGGATGCTCCGTAACCAGGAATCATTTACACCTGTATCTTAAACCAAATGCATCGCTTTCATAAACGATTCTGTGTAAGCTGGGAGAATGGTGCCCAAACAGCCCTTAGCTTTGCAATCTTCATCCAGGGGCCACGTCAGTTTCTAGCACAGGTGGTGCAGCAGAGTGGGGGTGGCTGTCTTCTCATCGCTAATTAGCCGGTCAGTGCCTGCCTTGAAGATGGACCTGGTCCAGGAGCCCCCCAAGCAAGCTGTAGCAGCAGTGTAATTGGCAGGGAGGGGGGGGGGACAGGGGGGATCTTTGCTGGCGGAATAGGACAGCGGTCACCTCTCACCACATCTTGTCAGCCCTCAGCCGGCTCTCTCTGTCCTCAAAATTTCTACACAGCCCAAAGTTTCCCGGAGATCTTCTCCAACTAACACAGCCAAATCACTTGGAAAAATGTAACTGGGGGTAAAAAGACTGACTATGATTTTAAACCAGGGTCATATACAGAGCCAGGGCAACAGGGGCACTGCCGCTGCTAAAAGCTGATTGGTCCCCAGAGTGTACCCTCCTCTGTCACTCACCGATTCTAATCATATCAGTAACTAATGATGAGGTTGACCTATCTGTTTGAATTATTGCCCCATACCTTAAAAAAAAATCTTACGATTGCCCCCATTTCAAAGTATTTGCTTATATATGTAGACTAGCCTTTCACGACTCAGTGACATTGTTATTCTCTAGCTTGGTCAAATTTCCTCAAATAGAGGCTATGTCGAGGCAAATAACAAACAGAGGTGAGCCCATTGGCATTCTGGAATCAGTTCCAAGAGCCTGTATCTTCACCTGCCCCTTACCCCCCTGCCCCAACCAGTGTCTGTCAGCAGCAGCCAGGTACAGTAGTGGGTACAAATGGAGACACAGCAAACTTTAGCAGTGCGATCCACAGCCCGATATTAGCAATGCTAATTCCCAGTGACTCACCCGAGACACTCGTGCGGCTCCATTGCATCAGTCTGGCCTGCTGATTAATTCTTGTGTGACACTCAGATCCTCCGCGTGAGTGATTCAGGACTGAGGGATTTCTGAAGATGATGAAGGGGATTCACTTGTTCTTTAATTTAGCGCCCACCTGTAGCGTTCCTGAAATAAGGACACCTGGTAACGGATATATATTTATATCACGATCGTTGATGGTTGCCCATCCATACCCGAGTGGTGAGCCTTGAGCCAGTCAGGAGACGTGTGTCAAGGCTCCAGTTGTCTTTGTCTCATATGCAAGCATACATATGTACAGGGAAATGCCTTTTCTACTTGCTTCCTGGATTATGTTCAAAAGGGGAATATGTAATGCAAAGAAAAATAGTATAAAAAGATAGATAGATAGATGGATGGATGGATGGATGGATGGATAGATAGATAGATAGATAGATAGATAGATAGATAGATAGATAGATAGATAG
>JAODJX010000095.1:493853-507789 GCA_026776945.1 Isichthys henryi
TAGATAGATAGATAGATAGATAGATAGATAGATAGATAGATAGATAGATAGATAGATAGATAGATAGATAGATACGACTGGAATACGGTTGAAAAGTAATGAAAATAAGTAAAATCTGGTAATAATGATAAAATGCAACGATGATGTCAATAAATGTATTACGAGGATTTCAAATGAAAAGTGTTGGATATAAAATGCATGTTAGCTACACGTGAAAGGAACCTTTATTTACACTCTCTGATGAATGGAGGACAGGAGCGAATATGTTTTGAGGGTGAAAGTAAGGTCCTTCAAAATGTCAGAAGAAGGTGCATCGCTTAGTTAAGTTTTATAAGCTGTGCCTCTTTCGCCTGGGCATGCTTTGAATATCGAATATGTATATGTAACTGGCCACAGCATACAGATGAGAGCGCGATAAACACAGCATGCTAAATTCAGAGAAAATCAACACACGGCTCAAGTTATGCGAATGAGTGTCCTGCTACATGTTTGCTGTGGTGCCTCTGTCCAGACTGCTGAAGAGAGTGTAGTTAATTAGCACAGATATCACTAATGCATGTTACTCAATTATGAAAAAGGAATTTTATAAAAGAAAGTTAATACACCACCATCGATGGCCCGTTGACAGTACCATCCATCGTGGGTTATTCCTTAAAGGCAACAACGCCTCGGTTTAATGTTAGCTGCCGCCTAGGCCTTTAGTGCTGGTGTTTTGAACTTCATTGCGTCAGTGCGATTGATTGATGCTTGATCCTGTATTTCCATAATTTCATTTCTCTTCCTTATCTGTCCTTTTCGCTACCTTGTCATTTCCTCAGCTGCTTAAAAAGAATAATAAGAATCTTTTTAAAGTGTTTATGAAAAATGTACTCTATACATGAGCATGACTGCGGCTGTGTACAGAAATGTTTAAATTCCAGTTCGCTACAGACATTCAGATGGGATTTCAGTGTGTTTAAAAATCACAGGTCCTCGTTTCCATGACAAAAATGGATATACCGTGTTCGTACCGTAGTTGTACACTGACTAACAAAAAAAAAGAGTATATTCAATGGTTTTTACCTTTCAACTGGCATGATGAGAACTTAGTGGAATTAACTTGGAATTTTAGATTTGAAACCAAACTTTTTTTATACATTAAAATCCATCCATCCAACCATCCATCCATCCATCTTCAGATGCTCACCTGGGAATGGCCATGGTGGCAGTCTGTCTGGCAGGTCATTCCAGACCTCCACAAAGTCTCTAGACTTCACCAGGAACTTCCCGGACATTCTGGAGCCAACTGGGTGATATAATCCCTCCAGCGGGTCTTGTCTCTGCCATTTTACAGCCCAGAGAGAAAAGAAAACCTTCATTGTCAGGTCAGATATTCTAGGAAATCGCTTAAGGGCTAGAAGGAGATATGCAATTCGTAAAGGGAAATTGATATCTAGACAGGTGCTTTGATATCTGTCTTTTGAAGTTAATATCTAATATATAAAATTTATAAGAAATACTCTCTATTATTTAGCCGTGTAGAACAAACTCTTAGAAAAGGAGTTTTTATGCAGTGGTCGCATTTTTATTGCATCATTTGGGCAGTGATGTGTGGCTCAGAGGGTTAGGGCTCTGTATGTGTGATCAGAAGGTTGTTGGTTTGAATCCTGGGGCTCTTGAGCATGGTTCATAACCAGAAGTGGAGATTTCAGGTCTAGAGATTATGAATCCAGACCAAGATTTTGTTTTCAACCAACCAGTTCAGTACTCTGTGATTGTGACTCTTTATATTCAACTGGTAGGTTGAAACAAAATCTTGGTTGGGATTTGTACTCTCTGAACCACCTCTGTTCATAACCTTCACTTGCTCCAAGGACTAGGTGTGTATATAGGGGTGGAACCACAGGGGCATTGGTTCCCAGATGATTTGCCCTGGGAGTACTCACTCACCGAACCAAAACATACCATTGGCTAATGATAAGATAGGCCCCCTTCTATATGAAGTATGGCTCTTTTTCTGTCCCCCACCTTAAAAAAATCCTAGAATCACCCCTGCCAGGGGTGTTGCACTGAATGCTGACTGACCCTGTGCTGCGATTCCTTCAAGCTTGCTCTCAGTATCACAGTGTATGTCGCTGTTAGTCTCATGGAGAGCAGAACGGGATTGTCAAAAACACGACATCCTCATGGGGATAAAACAAAAATCACTACCCTACTGTATTATTTATGTAGCTGAATATCGATAGAAATAATTCTAAGGAAGAATAGGAGTCCAGCCTTAAATCCAGGCAATAAACACAGCCGGAAAGCATCTAACAGCTGGATTCTCCGTGAGCATGCCCGTGGGCCTGGAACGCTTGTCAGGATGGTCTCGGCCTTCCAGAACCTACCGGAAAAACAAACCAGACAATCAAACAGCAGTTCAGAAATCCGATGGTGCCTCGCAGGTGAGAATACTGGGAAAGCCCATCGTATCAGGGCACAGATTCCTGCAGAGTTCTGAAGCTTCCACATTTAGATGTTAATTTCCTGTAATTACCAGGCTGATTGTTTGGATAATGGATAGATAAACAAAATATTTCTTAATCTCCTCAATACCCGTTTGACGGAGTCAGCCATTTTTTTTTTGTCCTAATTTCGTTTTGTTTGTTTGTTTCGGACAAACCACGAGCACTTTTTTTTGTTACTTTGATCATATAATCTAATTTTTTTTCTCCTGTAAATTGGAAAGCAGAGTTCAGCAGTGACTGGTTACATCCTAAGACATTTTAATCCTCCAAATCCCCATGGTTTTATAAACCAGCTTTTCTCTTCCATAACCAAACTGCCTGGGTTTGGATCTGGTGACCCTGAAATGTCAAATCTTTTAAATGCTTTCAAGTCCAAGGCAAATGGAATTATTTTTATGCAGCATATGTATTCCACGTTATACCTCAGTTCGTTTAACAGACTGATCTTTGAACTTCAGAACTCTCTGTCATCCCAATATATTTATATATATTTTCTGATCCTGCAAACTGGCAATATGTATGACCATATATCATATATTGCATCATATATTACATGATATAACCATGTGACTCATAGCACTGTCTTCTTACTTATATAAACCATGACCCCTGACATAGGTCTAAGGTGGCATTTGATTGGGGAGTGCAAAAGAGTGACTGAAAAAAATCAGAAGAAATATCTCTGGTTGCATTCTGTGACAGTACAGTTATTTACACCAGTTTTAATGTCTCAGAAATTTTCTTGTGAATCAAACGCCAGCTAGCCAATTAGCACCCAGATACCCTGTGCCACTGAAATTGATAAAATTTGTTATCTGCTGCTCTGCTCTATAATATGAAATTTTTTTCTCCTTATCTATATAAGTCATACATGTAACTGTAAAATTAACTTAAGTTCTGTAAATCTGGACTTACGCAAGGAAGATTCAAGGACAGAGCTTAGTTGAATACATCCATCCAGCAGTTCTTCATTCTTGAGAAAGTACTAATTAATTTAGGATCCCATAACCTGTCACTGACAGATTTACATACTCAGATTCCAGATGTCTCCGGATGGAGGTAAACGGTGATTTTTACATGGCTTTGTTGTGTCCCAGCCTGCTCAGGATTCGTCTGCAAACTCACGTAGCCTCTGTCTGTCATTCCTCCACGCCCCAGAAAGCGGATTTCTCACGCTGCCGTGCCACCACTGCGTAATTAAAAACTGAAATGATCCTAACAACTGTTCCCAGACTTGACGAACTTCTCCACCCGAGTTCGATCGATCATCTCAGCGTGCACACGTTCCTCATAAAGACAGAACCAGACATCTCACCTCCATTTTCTAAATAGCCTTGGACCTCCTTGCTGTAAGAATCCAGATCACGTAGGTTCCATCGACCCAATTTCTGACAGTTCTAGAAGTTTCCATCATACAAGCAGAGCTTTGCCTAATGCTACACTTTCCTGTTTGCTTCGTGAAGGATGGAAAGAGCACTGAGTTTTAACTGTGCCAGAGCTAGTGGCAATTTCCTGCAAAGACGGAAATTCAAGCATGTCTTGGGATGCAACTCAAGGGCTATTGGGGGTATCGATATACCTGACATACTGCGTCATTGCTATTTGGTGTGCATCAGCACGTCTCAATGTTCTCTGGTCACCAAATGGCGAAGGGCAAAGGTCAAATCCAGTGCTCTGGGAGATAGAAGACGTGCACTGCAGTCTTTCTGATGAATGTGGCCCACGGAAGAAAGGATGGCAGGATAATTTTTTTGGGGGGAAATGAGGACACTTACTTACCTCTTCATTTCAGCTGATGAGACTGATTGCCCAGTGTCTTAGAATAGAATGGTATTTCTTTATTCCTCCCTGTGGGGAAAAAGTCTTTTCACGTACACCTTGCTCTCCATGAGATACACAGACTCATACAGAAGTGAGAGCAAAGCTTGAGGCTCACATTGCACGGCCAGTCAACATGCAGCACCGTCGGAGTTGGGGGTTAAGGGTCTTATTCATGGTCCCAATGGTGGCATCAGTCTGTCAGCCCCAAGATTCAAACCAGCAACCTTCTGATCACGTCCACTGCTGAGCCACACACTGCTTTAATAGGCCTTACCGGATTTTCCAGATACCAGATTTAGGTATTTTTTTGTTCTAAATTTACTAAATTCAGGTAACAAAGCATTTGTTCAGACTGAGAATGGGTCAGCCATCATCCACTGGGATATCCACAGCGCAGCGTGTGAGCTGCTTCAGCAAGACCGAATATGCACAGGGGAACTTCAACACAGCTCAGACTACGCAGAGTAACTCTGGATAGGATGCCAGTCCGTCACAGGGCATGAGGTAGGGGGACGCCCCGGAAGGGATGGCAGTCCCTGATGGTGCACGAGGCAGGGGACACCCTGGACGGGATGCAAGTCCATCATAGGACACAAGGCAGGGGACACCCTGGACGGGATGCAAGTCCATCATAGGACACGAGGCAGGGGACACCCTGGACGGGATGCAAGTCCATCATAGGACACAAGGCAGGGGACACCCTGGATGGGATGTAAGTCCATCATAGGACACAAGGCAGGGGACACCCTGGACGGGATGCCAGTCCATCACAGGGCATGAGGCAGGGGGACACCCTGGACAGGATGCAAGTCCATCACAGGGCATGAGGCAGGGGGACACCCTGGATGGGATGCAAGTCCATCACAGGGCATGAGGCAGGGGGACACCCTGGACGGGATGCCAGTCCATCACAGGGCACGAGGCAGGGGGACACCCTGGACGGGATGCCAGTCCAGAGAACATACTACCCACCGTGCCATGATGCCGCAACCTTCGAGCAGTGGCTCACCTCTCTGTGTTTAAACCCTGTCCTTCTCATCCAGTTTGTGTATATCTAAGAAACGTACCTGTCTGTGTGTATTTACACCCATCATCTGTACTTTCTTGTACATAATTATTTTGTAAAAAGCTTAACAAAATCAGGTTTATATTACATTGTGGGGACCAAATGTCTCCCACCATGTGATAAAAACTTGCTATTTTTACATTGTGGGGATCATGTTGCAGATCCCTACAAAGACCCCTACCTGTGAATGCAATCAAAAAACTAAAAAGATTTTGTTTGGTTACTCATGGTTAAGGTTAGGGCTGGGTAGGGGTGAATGCAGAGTCCTCACAAAGATATAATTACAAACCTGTGTGTGTATGTGTATATCATCAGATAAACGGTTTCACCATGCATTTGGACCCGAAGCTTCACTATCAACTGTGTATACGGTCGGTGTCCAGTGAAAAACACGTCCATGTCGTTTGACGATTGTGACTTTTTGCTATTAATGTAATATGCCCATTCTCCTCAGCCTACTGATAGCATTAGAATTAGACGTCTTATGGTGTCATCTACAGTATTTTACTACTTTATGCTTGCACTAGTTAATATTCCTATTCATGATGGTCGTTATGCATGAATTACTTTATATGGCTAGACAGCTAACTAACATCATCGTTAATCGTGAATATAAAGCAGGATCGGCTTGTGTCTTGACGCTGATATATTTGCCTCACTGACAACAATCCATGTACAGTAAGTACTTCTAAAATATTATACCATTCACTGACGGCTGTGTAAAGATAAGTTTCTATTTGCGGCACTATGTGCGTCTCATTAAGTTGTTTTAAATTAATTTTGCTGAGTAATCTCTGGGAAAACCCATTTTTTCATGTTCCGGAAATAATGGAATTTTTGAGACACGTGTTTTTCATTGGATAGCGACGATATATTGGATTATGAAAATAACTGTGGAGTCCATGGCACACTACAGACAAAGACGGTCATCAAAGCGCTCGGAAAGGCAGACCCCGCTCTCCGAATCTCCCCATCACCAGGGCCTGCAGGACACTCCATGCCAGCCAGCCAGCTCCGTGGCTCAGCCCACGCCTGCCATCTGCCTCCCTGGGCTGGGGGGGTGGACCACGCTCCGCTGGCTTCCCTGTGGAGGTTCCAAAATTCCTGCCGGAAAAATCTGCCAGCCTCAGTTACCACCACTGCAAGGAACTGGCATGCTACTGCTCAAATTTCCTAACCTTATCATTACAACATAGAGGTAGTTCTAGACCTTGTGGGGGTGGGGGGGGGGCTTTAGACCCCACTAGTTTTCGTCTGAGCCCTAGAAAATGTTATTCTAAAAACAGTTTTTTTATGCCTGTCGAATTTTTTGTTAGGGGGAAGGGTCAAATTCCAGAATTGCCCCTCTTATATGGTAAACTGGAGAACACAGCCCTAATCTAGCCTTGCCTGGTCCCTGTAAAGGCTTTTAATAATTTTGCTTCCATATTTTTTAAGTATTTCTGTGTTACTTGGACACGATAAACAGAGGGGCTGATTCCTTACTTTAAAAGGACATTAGGTCTCGGTTCCCTGCGGGAACAGCTCATTATTCCTAATTAACGAATCCATTATTTATGTCTAGAAAAGCAGAAACATTAAGTCCCTCCAGACTAGAACTATATGCTCCCCATGTTTCGCTAAGTAATTTCTCTGAAGGTTTTTTTTCCACTTCTCTGATTCCCAGGTACGTGTCTTTTTAATACGGCTTCGCTCGGGGTCTCCAGGTTCCCAGAAACAATTCCTGCAAGTCAGATCAGTGGAAGAAAACACACAGAGACACACATCGCTGCCCCTTTACTTGTGTTAATCTTGCCCAATGTGTGCTGGCCTATGACAGGATGTGCTGTGTGAGATCTCTGTTGATATGCAAAATGAGCTTGAGTCGTCCCCGGAGGCAGCTGACTTGTAATGGTCCAGATGCTACTTGGCCTTGATTTATTGGATCAGCGGGTCATGTGGACGGATAGCGACGGGCTAATTTACTGCCCTACGATCGGTCATTAATGGTCGAGGGCTGCGAAGGTGTTTGCCTTGTCATCCAAGGCATCTGCCCGACTACCGGAATATCACTGGCTTACTGACTCTGGGGGGAGTCATTGCCATGGGGGACAGGGATGGGAAAGGATATGGGCTTTTACTGAGGGAAACCCTCACCATCAGAGAGAAACTGCCCGTGTAACATAATGTATGTAATTGGCAGCTTAAGCCGGTTAATGAAGCCTGAGATGGCATGTTATCTAGCCAGTCCTAATGAACCCATACACTAAAGTCAAAGATGATTAGATGAAGCTAACTGACAGTCACTAGTTAGGTGCCAAAGAACTTGTAAGAGTATCTATCATGATCTATTAAAGTCATCTGGTCATCTAGGAAGGAACCACTGCTAAGTTGGTTTCATTTTCTCAGCACTTAGGAGTCATACTTACAAGGGAATGTTGCTTAGTTAATGCATAAAGGTCGGTCTGTCCGTCCATCCATCCATGCAGCCATTCATCTATCTATCTTCTGCAACTGCTTGTCTTATTCAGGGTTGTGGGTTGGGGGAGGGGGGTAGCAGGCAAGGGAAAAACTCAGGATGGGTTACCAACCAATCACAGGGCACACTCACACACTATTTACACATGCACCTATGGCCAACTTAGGAACTCCACTTAACCTTGTTAATTGTTTTTGCATGTTTTTGGACTGTGGGGGGGGCAGAGTACCTAGAGGAAATTTCACGATGACACAGGGAGGACATGCAAACTCCACACACAGAACCACAGCAAGCAGAGACTCGAGCCCTGGTTCCAGAAGTGTGAGGCAATAGTGCTAATCACTGCACCACTGTACCACCCCCATTTAGTAAAGGTAAAACTAAAAATTAATGATGCTTATAGGGACATGTTGCCAGCCAACACAACTGAATAACAATCTCATAACGGGGTGAGGTTGCAAATTAACATTTTCATCTAAGCAGTTAACTGCAGGTTTTTATTAACATTATTAACATTTTGTTGGTGAAGCGCCATGCTTTAGAGAGCAGAAATGTCCCTGGTTTTCACCTTTTATTTGAGCACTATGCTACCTGCTAGCCTCTATTACGCGCATGTAGATTTTTGCTACATATTAAAGGTCACTGTTTTCGTTTTGGCCTTTACAATACATTATAAGTTTATTTGACGCCTTTCAAAAAAGTCGACCTCCTTTGTTGTATCCCGTTACATCTGATACAGTTATTTTGGTCACTATATTTGTACTGCAAGTGCGGCAGTCTTTCTGAATGGGATGCGTGGACGTTTAACTCTGCCAGTTCTGAAGGGGAAGAATGGCTGAAGATGATTTATCACTGACATAGAAGCACTGGTAAAAGACCACTAAACAATGCTCTGAAACCATCTGAAACCAAGTGGTCAGTTTAAACCAACTAAATATAATTCAATTAGCAAACAGTATTGTTTTGAATGAAGGTAGATTGATCAATGTTCATTATGCCAAGTGAAGTTAAGTTGGCTTTATTGTCATACCAACCATATACAGGTATTTAGTAACATTCCACAGTGTGAAATGCAAGCAGCAAGTCATGAGGGCAAGGTTTGTACAGCAGTTAAAGGGGACATGACACACCAGGTATAGTTAGCATGATTTACTGTATATACTGTAGTGTTTCGATTTAGGGTTTGCAGCTTGTAGCTTCCCTTAGGTAGACACTTATGCCAACCGGACAGAAATGTTTGAAATGTCGGCATGAATGAAACAATCTACCTTCGCGAGGTCGCTAATTTAAGTTGATGTCCATATCTGCAATTGTTCTCTGGCTGAAAAAAGCAATTCCATCAGTTTGAAAGCTAGCAGACATGTTAGTAGTGCTGGTACATTAGCAAGCTCATAATATCGTCAGTGTGCTAGATGGTGGGGTTACGAACCTTGGCTACAAAACAATATAACGTTGGTGAAATGTCTAGTCTGAACCACGCGTCTTTGATACTACATTACTTACTATAAGACGGCAAAGGTTTAGTTTAAGGTTGCATAATGTCACAGACTTTGAGTCCCAAAAAGTGGCTACAAGTTAATGTGATCTAATGAAGGAATTCCAAGCCAACCAACCTCATGACATCACATCCTGCGCTAGAACAAGATAGCGCTACACTTGCTTGAAAAATGTAACTTGGATTACATACTATTTTTAATCCAGTTTGACTAGCAACATTAAGGATTTTTAGCGTGGGAATCCATCTTGTAAATCATGCTAACTACATCTAGTTCAAAAAGAAAATGCGAAATATTGTATATAGAGTTTATACATAGTCCAATGTGTTTGTATTCATTGAATGCTTCTCAAGAAAGGAATCACAATGCACAGAGCATAACTCAGCTGTACATCTTAGCGGAGATGCTAATCTATTCCAGGGCATGCATACACCAATACGATATCTTCAACCTGATATCTGCAAACTGCAGGAAGAAACCTTAGCATGTAGTGAAAATACCTGTGAACACAGAAAAAACACACCCTATATGATGAGTCATAGGTGGGATTCAAGCCTGAGGTGTGGTAGTATGACATCACAGAACCCAGTCACCCAGGCAACTGTGTATTATAGATTTTACACATTCAGACGGAATAATGGCATAGAAACCAGAGGTGGAAAACCTCTGCAACATACAAAACTGTAAGGTTCCACAAAAAAACGAAGTAGGTTTACGTCATGGAAGTTAGATTCCATAGGGGAACAAATATTTTCATAAGAAACAGGAACACATGCCATTTTGATTTTTCCTCAAACAGGAACCTGTGCAAGAGGTACTTGCAAAGCCTTACTATTTTATACAGCACCATCAGGGGCGACAATCTGATTTTTTAAGGCATAAGAGGGCCAATCAGTAAGTCATACAGAAGGGCCAATCTTATCATTAGCCAATGGGATGTTTTGAATCGGTGATTGACAGGGGACGGTGCACTCCAACGGCCAATCATACCCCACTGATAACCACAGAGTTTCCCTTCAGGTCCTCTGTTACCTTTCACAGTTAAATACTTTTATAGTTAAAGGTCTGTTTAAAATCCTTGGAGGTTACAGTCACTGTACTCCAAAGGCATGAACTTGGTATGAATAAATAACAGAGTTCCAAAACATTCCCAACACCCTTGACAACTCAAAGTACAAGGTCAGATACAAGGGCTGTCCCATGAAATGCCTGCCATACCCTGGAGAAGGAATGAGGGGAGGAGGGCACTGTCATTAGTATTGCTGTACAATGTGTTAAATTACATCCACAAATGGAGTAGTCTGTTGACAAATTAGGTATGTCTCTTAAAACGTAATGGAAGTACAGCTTAATTGTATATGAAGTAAACTGTCATCTTTACAATTAAGAAGTTGCAAAATGTCATTATGTAGTGAATGGAAATGCCATTGCATAGCATTAGATTAAAGCCCTGGAACATTCTAGAACATTTCATAATTAATAATAAACATATGTGACAGTAATACACAATGATTATACTGTCGAACTGTATATTAACTGCAAGTTTGTAAATTTCTATTTTATCCTTATTAGACAAATACATAATTTATGTAGCAGTGACACACAGGAATTATCAATTAAAATGTCAGTATCAGCTTTCTAAGATGATAAAAACTACAAGCATGATGTAAACAGCATGTCCTATAAAATGTTTGTCCATTACTTAACTTTCAAGGCTTATTTCTGGTATCTGCAAAGTGTAACTGCATCAATCTGGGGTCACTTCAGTAACCCAATAAATCTCAATCGCTGAATAAAAATATGGCTTTTATTTCATAAATACATTAGTGCAATTCATCAGGATAATGGGATCCTGTAAGTAAGCGTCCATTTGGATAACTTTTGTCATAACATTAGTAAAATGACTGACATTCACAATGTCTTCTGTGATATTTATAAGTCAGTCTCTGTCGCCATATATATTTATCAATTAGTTTCCGCCATGATGTATTTCTCAATTATGCACAATCACATGCCCTCATGCTTCGATTTATTAAGGGCCTTGCTGAAGATGTGGCTTCTATGCCAAGCATGGGATTCGAACCAGCAACCTTTCATATAGTGAATGGCAGAAAACTAACTCTGCAAACAGGAATGGGGTGATTTCATGGGGAAGGCTGAGACAGCAGTCTGTATACTTCAGACCATGCCTTACACTGCTCTTCCCCTCTGGGCCCTGTCCGTCATCTCAAAGGGCACGTCTCTGAAAAGGATCTCCCTGTTCCCAACCCGCGTCATCCTACGTCTGGTGGCTTTGGCGCCCCACTGCACATGCGATAAGGAAAGCCTGAATTCACTGAGACAGCTTCCCCTGGGAAGCTTGGGTTTTAAAGAGCTTCATGTTCTTCGATCAAATAGCAACTGCCTGGTCGTTCAATCTCATCTATCGACCAAAAAAAAAAAGGAGAGAAAAACACGGAGAGAGTCTGGTTTTAGTGCAGTTGATGGATAATTAGTTTACTAGGATGAAAGACGATACCTATTCCCTGTGTACGTTTTCCTTACATGCTGAAATGGAGCCATCAACTCCCTCAGTAACTGTCTGCCTGATTGGTTCGTTAATTTGTTGCTTCCTTTCCAAGTCGTTTTCTAAGTCTGGATGACAGCATCTTCAGGAAAAACAGACAGCAAAGTCGTTGCAGATAATGAACAGAACTTTCGCTACCGGATGTTTAAAGTTTTATTGTCAATGCGAGGAACACAGTGAAATTGCTGTGCCACAGTTGCTGGGGGGGACAACAGGACCAACTACAGTGCAAGTGAAGAAAACAGTGCAGTAAAGGACATGCTGTTAATCAGATTAAACATCCCCCTCCAGATTCTCCTCAGTCTCCTTTTATACACAGCTTCAATCATTTAATGTAATTCAACCCCCGCCTCCATGACATATTTTGAAATTGTTTGATGGTAAATACATTTTATGCTTGACCTCCCTTATACTTCACAAACCGCCTGTCCGGAGCACGTCTCCTTTTGAAACAGGCATCAGTTACATACCTCTCCCACGCTTCCAGACCTTCCTGCCTGGGTTGTCTAACATCATCATCTCTAAAAGCCTGTTTCCCTGTGCTGTCCAGTGTGTACACAGTCAATCAACAGAGCTCTCAATCTATCCCTGTGTTATGTCCTTAATATATGGGGGGGGGGGGATACTACCAATGCTGTCCTTTATGGCACAAAATAATATATATCCATTTTTTCCATTTCACCAACCCATCCCAGGCCACACTCACATGTGCACACCTATTGTCACAGACTTGGGGCCTGGTGCAGGCAAAAATGAGGGTGATGATCTCCTGGCGGTTCCGAGACACCAAAGGGATTAACAAAACTGAACAAAGCAGGGAAGGCACAAAATAAAGGACCAAAACAGACAGGGGAAGAAACAAGTGGAAAAAAATAAAACACAGAACAAACACAACTACAGAACAAAGCAAAACAGAGATCAGGGCTGGGCAATATATCGCGCTAACGTCAACACGCGCTAACGTCAACACGCGCTAACGTCAACACGCGCTAACGTCAACACGCGCTAACGTCAACAAAACTCAACACAAAATCAATGATTCACCAAGGAATTGAACACAGGAAGGCACTTAAATACAGAGCAACACCAGGGCAAACAAGGAACAGGTGCAAAGCATAATCCAATTAATATATCAAAAAGGACTCAGGACAACAAGGAACAGGTGGGGCAGATTAAAATTAAACAAGCATAAAACTAAGGAACCTTGACATACATCCAAACCAGAAACTAGAAGGTATAAGACAGAGGGCTGAATACACTAGACAAAAACCAGAATCAAACAGGAATCAAGCACCGCAACCCAAACGGAAGCAAAATTGCTATGGACCCTTGGAGCAACAAAAACCAATAATTAAACAAAACAGCTGAGGGTGATTTCAAACCAGCCTTGAACCCACGACCACCAGGTTCTCCATCTCTGAGCCACACGCTCAGCCTAGTCAACACACTGGGGCTGAAGAACAAGAGACAGGGTGGAGATCAGGATGGCCAGCAACACCTGCTGGCCAAAAGGGGAGGAGACACAGTGAGCACGGTTGGATGGTATGGACAATTTGGTATCTCCAATTAACCTCAGCGTGTTTTTGGACTGTGGGGGGAAACCGGTGTAACCGGGGGAAACCCCACTGTGATACAGAGAGAACATGCACACTGCACACACATCGAACCCTGATCCCAGAGGTGTAAGAGAGTGCGAACTACTGCACCTCATACTCTACATACATACTCTAATATGGAGCTGGGGTGTGGCTGTGATCAGAATGTTTGGCTTTGAATCCCAGGGTCCCTGAGCAAGGCCCTTATCCTCATTTGTTCCTGTATTCTCAAAAAAATAATACTGCTTTAGATAAAAGCACCAGATAAGTAAATGAAATGTGTACAACGATTATTCTCTGGGGGAGGCATGGTCGTGCAGTGCTTAGCACTGTTGCCTCACAACTCTGGGACCCGGGTTCGAGTCTCTGCCTGGGTCACATGTGTGTGAAGTTTGCATGTTCTCCCCATGTCGTCGTGGGGTTTCCTCCGGGTACTCCGGTTTCC
>JAODJX010000095.1:507889-530270 GCA_026776945.1 Isichthys henryi
ATTGCTTCCGGGATAGGCTCCGGACCCCCCGCGACCCAGTAGGATAAGCAGTTTGGAAAATGGATGGATGGATGGATTATTCTCTGATTAATATATATAGGATATATTTAACTATATAATACACCATATTTCCCTGACGTTTGCTGACATGTCTTCCTGCTCACAGACAGACGTTGGGTCTGTATTTTATCGTAGTGTTCTGTGACCTTTCAGGGTAGGTAATAGATCACAGTTTTCTTCTGAGTAGATCTGATCACCGGATGTGCCTCCTGCTGAAGTCCCTGCTAAACGCGGGTTATTAGTATGTACAGTGTCACCGGGACTTATCATCCTAAAGGTGATGTGGCATGTCCCAGATCGAGTGGTGACGCCCCGGTGGATATCTTACAGAAGCCTGGTAAGCATCAGAGTAGGATGAGGTCCCATGAACATGAAAAATTAGATGCTGATTTTAATTTGATGTATGGATGACATTTAGATTCTGGGTCCTAATGGTCTTCTTATGAAGTTCTGGGCATGGAATAGAAATACGTATATTTATTAAAATTCCAAAATCCTTGACATTTATGTCTAGAAAATAAAACTAAAGGGCTTGACACTAATCCTGCATTTTAGCATACATATTAACAATATCTATGATAGTGTCACATGAAACAATCTCTCAGCATACACATTAGCAATATCTGTGATAGTACCATTTGAAACAGATTCTAATGGTTATAGATAATTAGTAAGTTTTTATACTAGTTCAAGGCTAGATGTCTGTGAAGTTGCAGCCTGCTAAACGTCCCACTTCACGCACAAATTTGGTGTCTCTCAGTCACTCGCCAAAGAGCCTAAACGAATGATTCATGTCAAGGTGATATTTTAGCGCTTGTCCATCAAGCTCCAAGTTGACATTAAATGACATTAAATTTCTGTTTGACATATTGTATGTCACGCTGGTTTGCCCTGGTTCATGTTACCCGAGATCCTTTTTACTGTCAATCTTTTGCAGTGAATTTAGAGATAGAGAAGACCTTCTGAGAGTATAGAGATCATCAGTTACAGTGCAGTGGTGAAGAGACCGTCCAGTTTACAGATCATCAGTTATAGTGCAGTGGTGGAGAGACAATCCAGTTTACTGATCATCAGTTATAGTGCAGTGGTGGAGAGACCATCCAGTTCACAGATCATCAATTACAGTATGATGGTGGAGATCTGGTGGTTTGCAGTATTCAGATAGTACATTCAGACATCTTCTCATTTAGGTTCTGGTTCACAGAAACAATAACTTAGACCAATGGATTGTTTTTCGTCTTCTGTTCATTAGAAAATCATGTGCTGTTTTGCCCATCAGTCTTTTCCATCTCAAACCTCCAACGGCTACCTCTCCAAAGCCACCGGAGTACCTGACATTTATCAGATATTATTTAAATAAATGTATCTTTGGTGAAAACACAACCGTACAATTAACCATTTATCAAAACATTCCTTTTAAATCCAAACAAGAAAGTCCTACATTTCCGTACCGGAACATTTACCCATCTTGTCAAGCTATTTGCTTGTTGTTGCAGTTTTTGCATCCAATTTTTCACACTCGATCACCTTTGGGCAAGCAGCTCTGGAATAATATATAGTTCTCTCATGCTGGCTAATTTACGGTCTTGTGGTTTTCTTGTAAAAAAGATCCCCCCTCACTGAATTGATTCGCTAAAGAAAAATCAATCTACATAAACATTGTAAAAGGAATGATAATTTTTCTGATGTTAATCTGCATGAAATTGCTAAGGAATGCAGTGGAGGCCTAACCATCTGCTTACTATTCAGCTCCATCCCACCTGGGATACATTCAAGGACCATGGAGACCAGCCTGGCTCTCTCAGACAGTGATACCTGGTCTCCCGGATAACGCAGAGACCATAAACGGAGACAGAGCAGGTGAGGCAATGACGTCACCCCAAGACTGCACAAGCTTAGCATCTAGCCTCAGAAGTTGACTTATGATGTTGTGTATCTCAGTGCACTTGGCTCTGTGCCAATGTCTGGAAGTTAGTGGATTTTAATTCCGTGACTGGCAGGGTAATAAAATCACTGTTGGGCCCTTGAGGAAGGTCCTTAACCTCGACCAGGATCAGCTCTAGCTATAAGCAGAACAGACAGTTACCCAGAGCTCCCAAATTACCTTTTGTTGTGGAAGAATTGAAATGATCTTCAGTTTTCTTTGTATGGGAGCCTGACTAGGGCCCATGAAAGAGTAACGCCAGCCCTGACCCCAGCTGCTGTACTTGTCACTTTGGATAAAAGCATCTCCTAAATAGATAAATGTAATTTATGAAAGCTGTTGCTTGTTTGAGTCAAATGCCCAACTGAAATTCCCTTGAATTTCCAGTAGCTCTGTTGGCTTGAGGTAAACAGTAGAAATTTCCAAGGCGATGCGATACACATCTTAATGTATCGTCAACAATCCGATACATTAAAGTTACGTATGAAAACGTGCTATTGATTCCACATGACCCATCCAGACGAACTTCTAACATGCGCGACAATTGGCTGAGGAACTTGTGGAGAATTGGCCAATGACAGCAGCGGAGGACTGGAGATGAGAGAGAAAGTTTGGGAAACTATTTCATGGACAGAATCAATGTAAATAAAATTATTGGGCAAAAATCATTAGTCACATTTCTAAATAATAAAGACATAATGCCGCTGTTGATAATTACATATTAAAGTGACCCCAGCCATGTGCTGCTTCCCACTTGAAAACACCAGTGGACAGGGCAGGGCAGCCCAGGACCCTCCCATTGTGGCACTCTGTGTTGTGTTTAGTTTTGTGGGTGATGTCACATGGTGTGCTGGCCCAGGTGAGGCACAGCAGCAGTAAGCATAGTGACAGTCTGACTTAAGGCATTCTGACCCAGTGGGGAGTGCAATAAGATGGGGGAGGTGGGTGATAGTGAATACAGTCTGGGGGTGAATATGACTGAAACAAGAAAATAAAACTAAAGACTTGCTTGTAGGCGGAAATCTTAAAAAATTTTTAAGAAAAAATAGCAATGGACTGTATTCAAGATTCTTCCTCACTTTCCCATAAACATAACAACAAGCTGGCAGTTCTTCCCCCTTCACAATCAGACACACAATAGAGTGTTTTTATGTACAACAACTTACAAATGCAAGCAGGAACCCGGTAAACTTTATGTCCTCCAGTGTGTCTAGAAGCATAATAACCCCAAAATGCATTAATAATACCAGTTTCTCCCTAAATAAATAATATGAGATTAATAAAACAAAATGATTTAACTCACTATACTACATCAAAATGGAATTTTACTGATGCAAAGATGTTAGAAACGATGCATCCCGAATTCATCTGAAATTGTATCTGGTGTAGACTTTTTTTAATCGGCGCAGTCACATTTGTGAAGCTTTCTGTCGGTGCACTGATGCGAATCGGTGAGTCGTACCGTCCCTAGCAGGAATGCCTGCCAAACACTCGGCGTCTCAGTGATTTTCTGTTTTGGTTCTGCTTCCAGAAGCTTGATCCTGAGCCTTGAAGTCTCTCGACCCTCTGAGATACATCCTTGGTACTTTGATAAGTTCTTTATTTAGCTTTCTAAAATATATTCTTCGGAGGTACTGCATTTCCAAGGGACGTTCAGTCCTAAGCAGATGCTTTATTCCACACTGTTTATACTTACAGCGTGTAGATTTACACCTCTGGAGTTTTTGTTCAGCCTTACAGAAGGAATGTTTGGACTGAATGTACTTGCTGGAGGTTACAACACCAAGACTTTGTGTGGGATAGGAATGACTTCTCATCTTTCAGCCAATACTGGGAACTGACTCATTGATGGACTTTGGCTTTGACCATGACCACAGCTTGCACCTTGCTTTTAGCAAGCAGGGTCATTCGTTCTACTCTCTCTAATGGGGGGGAGGTTAGCCAGCCAGTTCACCCTGGACCCCCAGAGGTTTTTTTTCCTCCCTACTTTAGAGTTTTTGGTTCCTCTCCTCTGTTGTCATCCTTCACATTCATAATTTTTTCTTGCCATTTTTTAATTTTTAATTATTCTGTATAAATGATGTACCAATGTATTTCAGCACACCCATGTACTGTAAAGCGCCTTGAATTGTACTTCATCAGTTTATGCAGTTGTGAATGATTAACTCAAATACAGGGAGAACATGTTCAAGGTGTCCCTACGAGACGCATGTGAGGAAATGCGATAAAACAGCAGCTCGCCGCAATAAATACGGGGGAATCGGCTTTGCATGCAGAGTTTACTGCTGTCTCATCGTTTCGTGACCTGCTGCTCTTCCTCATCACAAACCAGCTTCTTTAGCTCATGACTGTCTCTCAAAAGATGAATCCCTGCTATTATTGAACACTGGTACCATCCACTCATGAAGTCAGGACATTTGAATCACGTGATAATACTGTTTCTGGGGGCCAATCAGTCAATATGCTACGATGCTGTGTCTCAGTGTTTATATCAATCTGAAACAAAAAAAGCTAAAGAATTCTCCTTCTAAAGCACAATAAAGACAAAAGTAAGTAACTGTGTAAACCGCTCAGCCATTTTCACAGTTTTTCATGTTTAGCATTGGGATATAACAGCAGACAAAATTCACGGTTTAGTACATACTTCAGTTTTGGGTTCTGGGATCGATGCAATTTCGGTACAGCAGTGAACATAGAATTTCTTATAAAATTATTTATTATTAAAACTGGCAACACAATTAGGAAAGTTGTAAAGCAAAGGCAATACGTCAGTTAATGTGCCTGAATATGAAGAGAAGCTTATCTGAACATTGTAAAAAAATGAATAAAATAAATCAAACACTAAAATGATATACTGACGTCCTCATAATTCCTCCTGGCAGAAGAGCTACGTTTATCACTCTGATTATATTGAAGAAGCTGAACCCCCTCCTCACCAAGCTTTTTCACACCCCCCTCTCTTTTTTTGAACTGGACTTAAAGGAAGTTAGCCCCCCTTTCCCCTTTAATGGTGCCTTGCTTTGAATAATGTGAGTAATATAACCAACCCCGCCACCATGCCACTCTCTTTGGCCCTGGTAACAGTTTTAAGGCATGCTTGATGTCAGAATTAGCTAGCGGATTAGTGCCAGTCATCCCATTAGGTGACGCTGGTGACCTCCTAGTGCGCCAGTCATCCCATTAGGTGACGCTGGTGACCTCCTAGTGTGCCCTCTTCTGCAGCGGTGCTGACTAAACAGCTGTTGGCACAAAGTAAAATTGGGGTGGTGAAGTTTCATGGGGAGGTCACGGTGAGTCTGGAGCCCAGCCCAGGATGCAGGGGGACACCTTATGCAGGATGCCAGTCCATCAAAGGGGGACAAACTGCGGACAGTTGAGGGACACCAGTTCACCAGAACCTTCTGTGTGTCTCTGCACTGTTGAAACATGGGGAGCAACAGGCAAACTTCCAAGAGGGAAAGTGTGGAATCAAACCCCCAAACCTGTAAGCGTGAAGCTGAACATGCCACAGTCACAGCTGGTGTCTGAAAACGCCTTTTTTTTATACAGATACAGCGAAAATACAGAGAAATAGAGAGAAAAATTGGTAACACTTTTCTTGAGGGGAAAAATTCTTAGTAGTAACTCAGTTACTACTGAAGTACAAATCATGGAACAAATAATGAAGAAATATAGTCACTACGCAAAATGTAAGATATGTCATGAGTAATTAATGATGAAGAAACATTAGATCAGTATTTTACCTGTGTTATTCATTACATTCGTTCCTTCAGTAGTGCCTTCAGTAGTTCACAAAGATTTACAGAAGTATGATATAGCAACAAATATAGTACTCGCATAAGATTCATTAATGATAAACAAACATGACATCAGTTTGTAACAAACACTTAATTTGTGGTTAATTAATGCATGAGTAATAGCATAATACAATATTTGTGTCCCATCAGGTAAAATGTTATCGAAAAATTAAATACATGGATATTCCGTACTGGGATGTAGGTTTTTCACCAGGCAAAACCTTTAAAATCAGACTAAAGTATTCACAGTATCTCAACTGTGTTCTTGCTTTCTGGTAGTATTGTGTCCAACAGAATCAGGATAACTGACAGATACATCCCATAATATGTGACACAAAAAACAACAGCCCCTTTTGTTACATTATTTGACAGCAATTGCCTGCTTCGAATAACTCTTAAAAGTTTCCTTGGACCTATTGATAGACCACAATCTGAACCTGTTAGGTACCACCACGGTGTTCCCACTGCTGTTATCCACTGAGGAAGCTTTACGGTATAAGTGCAGAAGGAATGTGGTCATAAACGAAAGACCAAAATCGGACAACAGGAAGTCTTAGATTCCAGCTTAGATTCAAGATTCATGTCTTTTTTACATCAATGCATAGGAGTCCATCCTTGCTCAATCCAGTCCATAACGTGTAACAGGTAACAGGATTAGACAGCACAAAGCATAACAAAGGCACTCACAAAAATAAATTAGACATATGGCTATGCATTGCAGAGGTATGTATTCATGAGAATAAATATGAAATACAAAAAAGAAATGACTGAAATGTGCAGTATCACCTAGTCCAGTAAAGTGTACTGTACATTTATGAGGTTGGAGTAGCATCACTCTGTATAAAGTTGTTGAATTGTGGAGGAGATAAAAGAAGGACTAGGACTGGACAGAAGGACTGTTTGGAGAGTCCCGCAAAGGAAATGTACTGCTTGGAGTGTCAGAGGAAGGAAGTGTACTACTTGGAGGGTCACAGGGAGGAAGTGTACTGCTTGGAGGGTCACAGGGAGGAAGTGTACTGCTTGGAGGGTCACAGGGAGGAAGTGTACTGCTTGGAGTGTCACAGGGAGGAAGTGTACTGCTTGGAGGGTCACAGGGAGGAAGTGTACTGGTTGGAGGGTCAAAGGGAGGAAGTGTACTCCTTGGAGGGTCACAGGAAGTGTATTGCTTGGAGGGCCACAGGAAGGATGTGTACTGCTTGGAGGGTCAAAGGGAGGAAGTATACTGCTTGGAGGGTCATAGGGAGGAAGTGTACTGCTTGGAGTGTCACAGGAAGGAAGTGTACTGCTTGGAGGGTCACAGGAAGGAAGTGTACTGCTTGGAGGGTCACAGGGAGGAAGTGTACTGCTTGGAGGGTCAAAGGGAAGAAGTGTACTGGTTGGAGGGTCACAGGGAGGAAGTGTACTGCTTGGAGGGTCAGGAGAGAAATCCAAAGATAGAGACACATAAGGAGATCTAGGAGAAATATTTTCTGATTTTGATGGAAACTGGGAAACGATGCTGTCCTTCTATATTTCTATTGCATTCTATGCTACAACAATTAGATCTTGTGTATTTATTAGGGTTTTTAATCAGCAAAAATCCAAAAGTTTTGTTCTTAAATCATTAATTCTGATAAGGAATTCTATCGAGTCTTTGTGCCCTGCATGACTAAAGGTTTTAGCATAAAAGGAAAGAGGAGCCGAAGGAAGAGATAAAAGTGATAATTGGGACCTCCAGTATGAACATTCTAAGTAACAATAAAAGCATGTGGTCAGCACTCCACTCCGAGGTCAGCGTTGAGGTGATGATCAGCGAGCCTGCCTCCGTGGCCTAGAATCGTGCCTTAACAAGACCTGAGTGTGATCAGACAAACCCGAACTAGCTTCTAAAGCCCCAGGATGCAAGCAGGTGGCCAAGGCCGAGCCAGCATCGATGGAGAAAAGGATGAGTCGTGGACAGCTGTGTTGACCATGACCTCATTGCCGCTGTTGCCGTGACTAATACCTGGAGCACTGGGGATCCTAGGTCTATCTGGCCCAGCCGCCCCAGTACCCCGCCCGGCCTGCTACGTGCTGTGTCTTTCCCACTGGCAGGGTCTAATGAGGACACGGCCCACCCCTGGCCACTCGCTGTTTATGAACCCCGGCACCATCCTCTTGACGTCAGCATCAGATCCACAGTCTACCTGGAAAGCTGGGAGCTGGCCGGCTCGGCAGCCATTTTGTTTTCTTAGGGTGCATCTGAGCAAAAAAAGGAATGATCAAAAATTCGCAAAAAACAAGCAAAAATGTGCCAGAATGTTAAAAATTCCCTGAGATCATAGTGCAAGTTAGTTTACGTGCGTTAGCTGCATCTTAAGCAGTGTTATGAAGTACACAAAACATGTCTCTTCTTTTGTACATGAGAAGCATTAAAGTATGTGATACTGTTTCCCAAGACAGTCGCCGGGGGTACACTGAATAGTAATGAAAGCCCATTACAAGGATCGTCGGAATGCCAGATCCCAGTTAAAGCTTTAATTGGGTGTTATAAAACATTTGCTTTTTTATTTTCGGCAGTTTAGCCTAATAATTTTTTTTGCTACCTTACATTTTTGGTGCTACGAGTTTGCTCTTACCCTCATGAGGGCTAACAACATCAGTTTCGCACCTCAGATAAGTAACACTACGAGAATCTGTTTGCGGCAACCTGTCTATCGAGCGAAAGATGAGGTGGGCCGTTCAACAGTACTCCCTGGGTTTGCATTCCTAGCCCTCAGTTACTCTCCTGTCGCCCGGCAAACTTAAACTCTCTTTATTTTGAGCTAACTTCTTAAACTCAGCAGAAAACTCTTGAACGAGGTGTCGGCCATTTTAAGCTATAGTCAAGGAACACAGAATGTTTTTCTGTTTTTGAAGATTATTTTCAGCCACCGTGAGTTCCGGGATGTCTTAACAAGCAATAAAAAAAAATCCTTTCATTTAAAAAAAAAAAGCTGTCTTGGAGAGAGGGAGTGAAAGTGCATAATGTGAATTTAATTTAACAGAGCATAGGGGCAGAGGACAGCGAATGCCCAGAAATGACCACGCTGCCAAAGCAGCGGGGGAAATGTGATTTTCAGATGGCCTCCTACAGGAGTGACCTTGTCTGTGTGAAATAAATGGCCATGATAAGCAACAAGAAGCACATAACAAGCCATGACAAGCAACAACGAACAGCAGCATGTAACAGCAAACAAACAGCGATAAGCAAATGGAAGATAACAAGCAAGTAATAGCAAATAAAGGGAAGGCAAGAAACAGCAATAAGCAAAAAGTAAAATAACTAGCAAGTAAAAACAAGTAAAGATCAAAGAAAAAGCAAAAACAAGCAGCAATAAAAAATAATAAGCAAGTAAACAGATAAAGAGAATACAACAAAAAGCTAATAGCAAAAAGAAAATGAAATGTAAGCAAAAAAAGGCAAATAAACAACAAAAAGCAAATAATATACAGCAAACAAACTGCAATAAGCAAACAACCGGTAAAAAATGTAACTAAAAGCAAATAAACAAACATTAGTAAACACATAACAAAAACAAACTGCATGCAAATAACAATGACCTAGGAAACAAAAACCATAAAATCTGGTGTCGTATTTTTTTTTTGTGTAAAACAGGGGTGTCAAACTCCAGTCCTGGAGGGCCAGAGCCCTGCACATTTTTGAGTTTCCTCTTATCTAACACACCTCAAACTCCTTGTGCTAATTACCACACAGCTCTTGAGCTGAATAATTTGTAGTGGAACAGGGAAAGAACTAAGCTACACAGTGCTCCGGCCTTCCAGAACTGCAGTCTGACACCTTTGGTGTGAAAGGATTAAAGGAAGACAACCTGTAATCTTGTGTAATAATCTGTGAGGAGGGTAGGTTTCAGGATCACCATGACACTGAACTGGATGTCCTAGAAAATGAGCGAAAGAAAGAATAATTTCGTTAAATTAAACATTCTATAAGCAAGGGCAATTTAATATACATGACTTGTGTATGTCAGCAAGTATCTTAATTAATGGTTTGTTTTACAACTGAATCAAAAATAATGACCATTCTCAAAACTAGGCTGGACCTCGCCAACACGCCCGTATCGATATTCATGAAGTTGCTCCCTATGTAAATGAGGTCTGCATCACATAAAAACAACAACACAAAAGAAATGGTAAAAGAGTGAAGATCAGGCCCTCTGAGTGACGGCTGGGCTTTTTAGGGGCAGGAATGCATCCATAATAAGGATCTGTGGCAGGCTGTCGATGGCCTTCAGTATTACAGCGTTATTAGAGGCGGTCTCAAACAATTTATCCACCCCCCTGTGGGATCTACTTCTATTAAAATCTCATTTAGGCGTGAATGGGACACGTGGGCGTCAGCACAGCCACACGGGGGTTATGCGGTCCGTCAGACCTTTTCATTCATTTATCTTGGGTCCCAGATGAGCGCCAAGGACTGAGAGCCACCAGCCAATCAGGTTTAATCAAACAACAACAGGCGGAGTACTCCAGTCTGCTTCGCCTGCCCTATTGGATAATTAGCGAAGAAAAATAGATGTACAAAAAATGAAGGCCATACCCGGGAGAAGTGCAACAGGTAGCCCAAAATGAGGCTTTGGGTGAGGCTGAACAGGTGTGCTGGCTCCAATGTGCAGGAAAAAGCTATGGAAAAGCTTATGATTAGCCAGGTCGCTAAGAAAGTGCCTCAACGCTGCCCCTGGTGGCAAGTGGGAGTGAGAACGTAATTGAAATATGTTTTATATACTGTATGGTCCTCCATCTGATGTTTTAATGATTTGGTTTAAGGTTGTCTATAGCAAATACTAGGAGGAATAAAAATGGTTAACAACCATTAAGCCAAATCCAACACACACCCACACTAGTCTTTGCTTGACCCTGTGAATTTTAATCCGACATTTTACGGGTTATAACTGTGTTCAAACTGAATGAATAAATAAATAGCACTCACAACTGTAAGAATGAAAGATCTTGAGGAAGACTCAAGAAAAAATCATTCCTTCACCATGAGAGAGGCAGTAGCATATAACTATGAGAAATCGATTTTAGGAAGCAAGCGAATCGATAAATTGTACGCCATGGGTGTGAAGCTCTCACGATTATCTGAATGCCGTCACTCAGCTCAGGAACGTACATTTTCCTGTGTAAACAAAAGCACGCGGGCCCAGCGCCCCCACCAGGCAGCTATCATGGGCTTCCTACTGGAGGGTAATCCAGGCAGAAGCTATTTCGAGCCTTTCTAAGCCGCTTCCTGATGATTTTCGTACGGGTCACGGTCTGGTGACCTTTTCTCACTCGGTGCAGGGGGGAAGATCGATGCACATCGATGTGTTAGGTGTCTGTCCACGAGGGGATCCACCGGACTCTGAATAATTCACAAACGCCCCCCTGCTACCCCCAACACATAACTTCATCTACCTCCACACGCTTTTTCTTCCTGCACTGTGTAGAGCAGTCTGGACCACTTAGGCTTCAAAAGGGAGGGGGGTGTGTGTTAGTGTTTATTGACCCGCTTCAAACACCGCCATTTTCCCCAAAATTTCCCCCTTATCTCTGTCTGTCTCTCTCTCCCTCTTGTATCTCTGTCCATAACCTTGGCGATCTCAGCCGTAATGGACACGGGTGCAGGAAGGAGTGAGGAGATTTAGGCCAGGGGGGGGCGTTTAGTTTTTGATTAGAAGGTCACATGCAACCGGATCGCACCTCGACTTCGCCCCTCCCCCCATCATGATGCAACCCCCCCCCACCACGGATAGCCAGATGCCAAACTTGATAGCTGAGGAGTCCCAGGTAAGATGCAATAGAACTTTATTGATCTCCCAAGAGGGAAATTCGAACGGCAGTTCAGCGGTGGAGGTGTCATCGCCCCAAAGAGCCCTCTGATACAGTGTGTTCATTTTCCACATCCATCCTGACCTTTCTAAGCTGTAACATTCAAGAAAATCAGACGCCGACAACATAAATTCCCCCATCCATGAATGTTCATTCCTGTTTGAGCTGACCCAGGCTCCCAGGAGACATTTTGACTGTGGGGGAAAACTTGGCGTCAATCTGTGATCTACAGGTGACCCTTTCCCAAAGACTAAACCCAACACCAGTACTAAATATCCACTTCCCTTGTCATATTGAAACAGAAACTAAACTCTGCTATACAGAACACGGGACCTTAAAAGGACTTCTGCAGTTGATGCTAAAAATCAGCTTGATGTGACTGTACGACAGTGTTTCCCAACTCAGGCCTCGGGGAACCCCGGACAGTCCACGTTTTTGCTTCCTGTCAGCTCCCAGTGTGCCTGTACCAGGTATTCGGTGTTCCTGATTGGCTGGGAGCTGGGAGGGAGGAAAAAGGTGGACTGTCCAGGGTTCCCCGAGGACTGGGTTGGGAAACACTGCTGTAGGACATAGATAGTAGAATAAACATTCTATATTAGTGAACACTGCCCCTAAGAAGGCATAATTTATTAATGTCAAGTGTCAATGAACAACAATGAAAAATTTCAAAGCAAAATTCAAATGATTCCAGTGGATTCTAACCCTAAACCAGGCTGTTCCCCAGTCCTGACCCCTGTGCTTCCTGGGATAGGCTGTAGACTCATTGTGACCCTCTTCTCTTGGATTTTATCTAAATTGTTCTCATTAAGAGTCCCTTTCATTGGAACTAAGGGGCCAAGCCCAACCCCTGAAAAATAACCCCATAGCATGATCCCCCCTCCACCAAACTTTTCACTTGGCACAATGCAGTCATGTAAGTACCGTTCTCCTGGCAACTGCCAAACCTAGACTCATCCATAAGATTACTAGACAGATCAGCGTAATTCATCACTCCAGAGAACACATCTCCACTGCTCTAGAGTCCAGTGGCATGTGCTTTACACCACTGCATCCGGCGCTTTGCATTGCGCTCGGTGATGTAAGACTTGGACGCAGTTGCTCAGCCATGAAAGCCCATTCCATGAAGTTCTCTACGCACTGTTCTTGAGCTAATCTGAAGCCCACACGAAGTTTGGAGGTCTGTAGCTATTGACTCTGTAGACAGTTAGCGATTTCTGCACACTGTGTCCCCGCCCTGTGATTGTATGCTCTTTGTTATAATACCACTAACAATTGACTATATTTAGTATTTTTATATATTTAGTAGCAAGGAAATTTCACCAATGGACTTATTGCACAGGTAGCATCCTATCACGGTACCACGCTTGAATTTGCTGAGCTCCTGAGATGACCCATTCTTTCACAAATGTTTGTAGAAGCAGTCTGCATGCCTAGGTGCTTGATTTTATGCAAGTGTGCTTATGGAAGTCATTGGAACACCTGAATTCAACGATTTGGAGTGGTGTCCCAATACTTTTGGCAATATAGTGTATGTGTGGGTGTGTGTGTGTGTGTTTATTTGAATACATATTTGGCATTACTTTCAGCGTAAGGAATTCTGTCATAATAAATCCCTTTTTTCTTTCAACTAAACATTGTATTTATTCAATTTGGATAGCACATGAACTGATACAACCTAAATAATTTAGATTATAAACCATTAGAACTTTAATCCAAAGCAATTGTACATTTTGTCTTTCAGTAATTTATCTGGCCAAGGCCAAGTGTATGAGTCAGGCATGAAAGAGTAGAATGTACTTTTGATCATAAATCCAATTTCCTAACCCTACACCATCCTGCAATTCGTAATCATTGATAATCCACATGCCCAGACTCTTCATACAAACAACACCAATCAACTCTAGTATCAATTTGTATGGTGACGTGTGAATTTCCACACGGTACCGATGTATCAGATTCAGAATGTTCCCCTGCCACCTTATAATGACAGCAGTACACAGCCGACCTTTCTTGCAGGCTCGACCTGGAACTCATTATGACATACATAGCGCTTAACCACATATTTTTGGAGGGAAAGAATATTAAAGGAGAATTGCATTCGGTTTATTTTTATATAGCACCTGTGCTGCGATTGGTCCAAAGCCCTTGACATGCATGGTCAAACAACAGTGGCCACTGACTCAAAAAGTTATGGTGACAATAGTCTAAATGGATATTAAGTAAGGATAGGAAACAAAACTGTGGTTTTTATTGCAGTTCTAATATTAGAGAATCAGCTTTATTCACAGCCTGCTTGACAGCTACCTTGTAGTTATGATATCATGTGACATTGTTACCGGCGGTAAAGGTGACGTCGTTAACAGTTCCGATAAACTTCCTGTCCTTCCAGCTGTACAAGAACGAAACATTTCTAACATGTAAAGCTACCTAAGGCTGGCAGGACACTCCATGCTGTACACGCTGCAAGACTCACACAACGTCAAGCTCGCTCTCTCCACAGGCAACGCGGTAAATGCCTTGTCACTGCAGTTGATTGCTGCATTTCTACACCAGTTTCAAAGTTTCAGCTCGGTAGGAGAGCGTGCCTGATTTTTAAAAACTAATCCGAGATACATATGATGCTTAAAGCAATACCAAGTTTTTTCCATCTCTCCGTGATGCAACACCTAGTCGTGAGTAAATAGGTTTATTATCCTGCTAATGACCTCTGTGAGAATGAAGGACAAACAATAAAACAAAGGGTTCATCTTATATTGGCTTTCCCAGCATGCACTCCATACTACAAACACGCCTGTGTTTACTACCACCAGAATATTACCCAGGGATCAAAGGTGTCCCATGCAAATAAAGGGCACTAATGTCTGGCTATGAACTGGAAAGTACAGTATATATAGCATATAGTATTTTGCAAAAGTCTTAGGCAAGAAAACATACTGTTAAATGATCTTCCCTTTGGTGCAAAACTGATGTGATATATATCAAATCCCTATGTTTGCACTAACCATCCAATGCATCCATGTAATTTTTGGCTTGACCACTATCCACCACCATCAATCAGTACCTCATCAAGTTATTTAACTGATTAAGTTAATTCATTTATTAAGTTGATGGAGAAGCTTAGCAAACACGTGGAATGGCTGAGGTGCCCCTGAGGAGACGTTTGGGAACTGAAGCGATGTTCATCTAGCCACCCAGCAAGATATCAGTGACTTTTTGGAGAACATAAGAAATTCTTGTAATTATTATTGTGTTACTGATCATCTGCAAATATCCTAATATTATATTGTTCCATTGATATTTTACAGGGCAAACACTATTCAGATAAACATTTTAAACATTATCTTTGAGTACCTAAGACTTTTTCACAGTCCTTTGGATTAATGTGACACTTAACCTGAATAGCATGTGTCTAATTATAACATATGTCTAATTAGCAGAGTGTATTTACTTGGGTGTTTACATTGGAAATGGGAAATGGTGAGGATAATAGCTTAATGATGGTCTTACAAGCAGATGCATGGCTTTCCGATAAGATTAGCTAGATAGTAAGTTTTATTTCTTAACAAACTCAACAAAAATCAGATCAAAGAGAATCATCCATCCATCTTCAAGCTGCTTATCAAACAGTGTGTCACTGATTCTGCAGCCATATCCCAGGCAGGACAGGGCAGGTTTAGGGTTAGAATCCTTTGGAATCATCTGAATGTTATTTTGAAAATTTGCTTCTGTAGCAGCAGTCGATCTGCGTGTTCTAGCCGGCAGCTAATCGCTTAACACTTTCAAGACGTCAAGTCCCTGCGTTCGAACAAAACCAGTCTGAATGATATAAAATGTCAAAACGACATAACCAGGAATACCATATGGTTTGAACCATGGGCCTTTGCCTCTGGATTTTCTGGAGGGAAAAATGTTCTAAAATAAAAAATAAAGTTCTCCTGTCTAGACATTGTTATTTTTCTTCCTATCAAGTCTGTTTTGGTTCCCCTTTCCAGGGCACTGTTAATGTCAACTCATTAGTCGACTTCTTGAGTTCGTTGAGTCATTGTTTCGATGCTTCTGACATCGCACAGAACTTCCTGTCATTTCAAAGGTAACCCTAACTATGATACCTTCGGTGTCACAAAATAAACAAATTTCAAGTAAAATGAATATATTAACATTTGGCAACAACAAACCAGTTTACAGGACATGTGACTATGTACAAAAGATGCATCCTGTCTCCCTGTATTCAGTCTAATCAACAACCATAATGTTACACTCCATACATCATTAGAACCCCCTACTTTATAAAAAGATATAAACATTCTACCCCAGATACATCTGTTGTGCAAACTTATCTGGATCTAGATCGGCTGTTTGGCGACAGCATTGCTGCAGATGCTCTGTGAAGAGATTTGATCCCTTACATAGCATTTGTGCATCTAAAAAAATAAGCAAAAGTGCCCAGGGTTGGTAGTACCAGTCGTGTAGCTCCATCCATCCATCCATCCATCCATCCATCCATCCATCCATCCATCCATCCATCCATTTTCTGTACCTATTTGTCCAATTCAAGATCACAGAGGGTCCAGTCCCTATCCAAGAGGCTATGAGTGCAAGGCAGGGAACAACCCAGGATGGGCCGCCAACTCATCAACCCAGGGCACACTCACACACCATTCACTCTCACATGCACACCTACGGGCAATTTAGCAACTCCAATTAGCCTCAGCATGTTTTTGGACTGTTGGGGGGAAACAGAGCACCTTTGTCACCCATGCACGTAACTACAGTATGTACAGCTGTGGGCAAAAGTTTTGAGAATGACACAAATACAGGGGTGCCTGCAGTTCACAAACGCTGTGGCTTACAAACAATTTGGTTCACGACCTAAAATTTCCTGATAAAAATGCATTGGTTTGCGTACGAAATTTCGTCGACGAACAGAATCCTCGACCAGATTCCTTTTTTTATACTAGTGTAGCACCGGTGGGACGCATGTCCCAACATGCCCCAGCATGTCCCAACATGCCCCAGCATGTCCCAGCATGCCCCACGTTCAATTGTAAATAGAAGGGTCATAACGGGCACCTAACAAGCACCGAACCCAAATACACAGACTGGAAACACAAGGTTGTCAGACGTGGAACGGCAAGATGCACACACGGTGGGAGATTTACACACGCTAAATACACGCGAGGATTGGCCCGGGTACAGACAAGACATGGATAAGCACATGCGCGATAATAGGGAAATGCAACCATTAACAACAATAACAATACAAGGGTTAAAGACTGTTAATAAAGAGCGTGATTTCCCCGGCAAGCAAGCCTTCACTGTCTCTCTCTGCACCCACGATGCATTGGTCCGTCCTTCGTCATGCTGGAAAAGGCACTGTTCATCACCATACTGTTCTTGGATGGTTAGGAGAAGTTGCTTTCGAAGGATGTTTTGCTACCATTCTTTATTCATGGATGTGTACTTAGGCAAAATAATGAATGAGCCATTCCCTTGGCTGAGAAACAACCCCACACATGAATGTTTGCCATCACACAGGACCGATGGTAGCGTCACCTTTTCTTCTCTGGCCAGTCATTTTTCCAGATGCCCCAAACAATCGGAAAGGGGATTCATCAGAGAAAATGACTTTACCCCAGTCCTCAGCAGTCCAATTCCTGTACCTTTTGCAGAATATCAGTCTGTCCCTGATGTTTTTCTTGGAGGGAAGTGGCTTGTCTGCTGCCTTTCTTGACACCAGGCCAACCTCCAAAAGTCTTCGCCTCACTGTGCATGCAGATGCACTCACACCTGATTGCTGCCATTCCTGAGCAAGCTCTGCACTGATGGTGCCCTGATCCTGCAGCAGAATCATCTTTAGGAGACGATCCTTTCACTTGCCCTGAAGTCTTCTTTACAACAATTGAACCTCTCTTGAAGTTCTTGATGATACATGGTTGATTTAGATACAATCTTACTAACAACAATATCTTTCCCTGTGAAGCCCTTTTTGTGCAAAGCAAACTGCACGTGTTTCCCTGCAGGCAACCATGGTTAACAGAGGAAGAAGTACAATTTCAAGCACCACCCTCCTTTTAAAGCATCCAGTCTGCTATTCTAACTCAATCAGCATGACAGAATGAGAGCTGAAATGCAGTGGAAATTTGTTTTTTGAGATTAAGGTCATTTTCATGGCAATGAGAGACTTCCAATTAATTGCAATTCATCTGATCACTCTTCATAACATCCTGGAGTTTATGTAAATTGCCATCATAAAAACTGTGGCAGTAGACTTTGTGAAAATTAATATTTGTATCATTCTCCAAGATTTTGGCCACGGCTGTAGTAAAATTGTGGGTTCAACACCCATAATAAACATTAGAGCCCAATTTTAGGAAGCAGCCCAGCGAGTAGGAACATGATAGGGCCAACAGGGGGCGCCAGCTGAGGCCTGCAAAATCAGCGGGAACGAGTCTGATGTTAACTTTCAAAACCAAAGTTTGCTTAAAGGTAAATTCACAACAATCCATTTTGAGACCAAACAATAGCACGTACAGAAATGGACTGGTATCTCTAGTTTATGTTCCAGTAACCTGACAATTAATTAGTGAGATATTTGTTGAGATCAATCAAGGAGAGATATTGGGCTTCTAGAAAGAAAATGGCCGTCTTATTAATGAGAATGATGTGTGAGTGTGTGTGTGTGTGCATGCGTGCGTGTGTGCGTGTATACACAAAATTGTTCTATTAAAAATTAAATGAATGAATAATCAAAAGTTCTTGTTAACTTGATGGGTACTTTGTAGGGTTTTTCGATCTGTTTATAAAAAAAATCAAATATTTGTTTTCTCCTCATGCAAAGGCATGCTCTGGACGCAAGCACGGTGACATTTGCTTTAATTAACGATGTTGATTGTGCGCACGTTGCCGTGCCTGTCTGACAATGTGTGAATGGTAAGGTAGCTCGCAGCGGGTGTAATTAGTCCCCACACACGTTGTGCGGAAATGTTTGAAAAACCCAGACTTTCATTCCCATTACGGAGCCACAACTGCCTGCTGCGGGTTACCAAGAAGGCCAACCGCCTCCTTAGAAGTTTAGGCTTGGTCTTCCAATCAAAGCATTGCATTGAGGGAAAAGTCCTTCAGGGTTTTCCTGGAGGAAGTGGATCATTCATGTGCAGTAGTGAAAAGCACGATTCCTGTATTTATCTAAATAAAAGACTGTATATCACGCTCCCGGGTAACCTGGCGGGAGCAGCTTTGATCAGAATCGGAATCCTTTTACTCACAACGTAGAAAAAGTAGCAGGAATTTATTTCGGTGCAGATGGTGGCATGAGGTATAATTTAATAAAACATTAAATCAAGGCAAAAACACAAAAACAATAAATTGAAAAAAATATATACACATAAGGGTTCCACTTTACAATAAGTCTACCCATATAAAGGGTTTATGAATGGTTTATAACCTGATTATCAATTAGGTTGTAACACTGTAAATTATTAAAAGACAATTTTAATCAACTTATAACACTGGTATCTTTTTATTAATGAGTTACTACCATTTACAAGTGGCAAAAGGGAGCCTTTTTGTAAAGTGGTACCCATATATGTAAATTGGAAATAAAGTTTCATTTTATTTGAAAACAGAGGGGACAAGGCATAAGGAAGTTATATGACTGTGTGGGCAGGGTGTGATGCAGTGGGCGTGGCCTCTCTGCCATTAACTGGAATGTTGCTTGTTCGAATCCTATATTCAGTAGAATAGTCACGTGCTATTTGGCCCTTGACCAAGGCCCTTAACCACACCCCCCCCCCCCAAAAAAAAAATGTTCCAGGGGCCCCCAAGCTTCAGTCTCATGTGTGTTTATGGCTTTTAAACAGGAGAGTATGATGAGACATGCAAAAATGAACACAATCCAATGTACCTGTTGTCATACAAGTACGAATGCTAGATAAAGCATCATTTCATGTCCATTTATCTATTTTACATGGCATAGCAAAGTAATGTTCTTCCAGTGTCAGAAGCAGAAGGTGAGTCTGGTCCTCCCTGTGTTTACTGATGAGTAGAACTATGGACCAGACTTGGTCCAGGCATGACGATAAACGTGGCTCATGATTATAAGCGGGCGAGGAAGACCAGCATCCCACGGGCGGGAAACCGTCCGTCGGTGAGGTGGCCAAGGACACGATGGGCGCCGTTCTCCACACGCGTCATCAGAGAGCCCGTGTAGCGTGCCCAGAGCGCTGGCCGCCGGCCCGTCATTTCCCTCCGACGCCTTAATTACCGGAAAACAGAGGCGGGAGGGATTTTACGGGCCTGTACGGGTCCCATCTGCTCTCCTTATTGTGCAGGGTCCACCGGGCCCCGCCAATGAGTCATTAAATAACTGTGCAGTTGTCACGTCTGCCTGCCCCTTAAGGACAGCAGCTTAAACCTTTATGGCTGGCTTGTGGTCTAATGAAGGACAGGTACTTGTGCAATAATGACTAATGATTTCTTTATCTGGCTGTAGTCCTCAAGAAATGTGAAAGTGACACATGGCCAGATCCACAGGACAATGGGACTCCCGGGGCAGTCAGAGGGTTTTATAGGGGTGACCAGAAAAGCAGGAATGGGGTGTGGGGGGGAGAGGTTAATTGCGGAGGCGGGGTGTTCCTTTTATGGGTTTACAAGGGCTGAGGTTTTCTTCCTTCATATTTACAAATTCTCCTTATTTGGCTTCACGTTGCAGGGGTTTCCTTCTCTGGGTTTACAATGGGCAGGGTTTCCCTTCTTCTTACTTACAAAGGCTAGAATTCTTATTTGGGTTTACAAGGTGCAGGGGTTTCCTTCTATGGATATACAGGGGGTGGGGTTTTCCTTCTTTATATTTACAAGGGCTGGAATTCTCCTTATTTGGCTTCACAAGGGGCAGGGGTTTCCTTCTATGGATAAATATACATGGGGTGGGGTTTTCCTTCTTCATATTTACAAGGGCTGGTATTCTCCTTATTTGGCTTCACAAGGGTCAGGGGTTTCCTTCTATGGGTTTACAGAAGGTGGGGATTTTATTATGGCGTACGCCCCAGGAAGGGGTGTACTCTGAAGAAGGGAACTTGGCAAGGGGGGGTGGTAAAGCTGGGTCTGGATGGATTTACTGTGATTGAGTAATTATAAAGGCTGTCACTCCCATGTGCCTTATGCTGTAGACAAAGAATTGAAAATAAAGATCAGTAAAGCACCCCAGTCATCTGACTCTTCTCCCAGAATATGCCTATGAATTGATTTAACCCAAAATGAAATATTTTTTCTATTTTTCAGAGTGTAAAAGTTATGGCAATCACTTGCACTAAAGTTTTACTCCGACTGTGCTTGACTGGCTTGACATCTAAGGAGTGGGTCAGCCATAACATAAGGTTTATAGCATTTGCTTGTTCATAAAACAGCTGCACTCTCACACCTTGTGGAGGTGGGGGTGGGTAGGGGGCGCACTATCATCCTTGAAGGTTATCAGTCCCACCAGGAGAGAAAGGCTTCACCACTGGATGGATGTGGTCACATGGGTTGTTTTTGTATTTACTATCATTTACAGTGACATCTACAGGATTCGAGTGGATCTCGATCATGCCACCAAATACCATATCAGTGGTGTTTTCCTCAAGGAAAGCAGACACTCATGCCTGCAGGCTTCCCGCAGTCTGCTCTTTGTATGTTCTTGTCCATTTTCTGAGTAAAGATTGAAGGATGATCTACGCCAACGTTGTTCTTTCCACCACTTTCTTCAGAAAAGTGCAGTTCTGGGCACAAAAAACGGACTTATCTGTTGCAACTTGACCATATTATGCCTGTCTGTGAAGTTCTTCACAGGCTGTACTTGATGGAAGCGTCTGTTCACACCACAGACAGACTCAGCAGTGAGCTGTTTCAAAGCAGTTCCTCTGTTTTGCCTCATGTCTTGACTCAGTGCAGAGGCAACAGGGTTGAGGAGTACATGCTTTCATCTGCACATGGCCCTATACAGTATGATGGCACCGTTTCCTAAACATTCCTTGCTAATAATGTCTTAATGTCTATTTTCAAGTTCACCAGTTTACCTATATCTCCTCCTAAGTGTGTCCCACGCATCTTCCCTCTCCTAAAGTAGAGAAAAGATCTAATCTTCTAGCCTTGGTAACCAAAATAATGGGAGAATGGGCCAGAATAATGCAAGACCTGAAGCCAGATGTGAGCTTAATAGTTTAATTAACTTTATAAGTACATTTGTGGTTATTTTTAATATAACTTGTATCGCTAATAACATTATTTGGTTATTTTTACATTGACCTATATTTTACTGAAAGAGCTTAGGAATCTTGCATGTTTACTTATAGATGCATTTATCTATAATTATTATTTTTATTCATTCTTTATCTTATTTGTGGGGCAGTGCAATGGTTAGCGCTGTTGCCTCACACCCCTGGGGCCAGGGTTCTGTGTGTGGTGTTTGCATGTTTTTTCCACGTCGTCGTGGGGTTTCCTCCAGGTACTCTCATGTCCTGCCACAGTCCAAAGACATGCTGAGGCTAATGAGAGTTACCAAATTGCCTGTCGGTGTGCATGTGTGGGTGACTGGTGTGCGATTGTGCCCTGCGTTGGGCTGGTGCCCCATCCTGGCTTGTTCTCTGTCTTGTGCCTGCAGCCTCCAGAATAGGGTCTGAAACCCTGGTGACCTTGAATATGATTAGTGGTTACAGAAAATGGATGGATGGATGGATGGATGGATGGATGGATGGATGGATGGATGGATGGATAGATAGATAGATAGATAGATAGA
>JAODJX010000095.1:538157-562989 GCA_026776945.1 Isichthys henryi
CATGCACACCTACGGGCAATTTAGCAACTCCAATTAGCCTCAGGATGTTTTTGGACTGTGGGGGGAAACCGGAGTACACAGAGGAAACCCCACGACGACATGGGGAGAACATGCAAACTCCGCACACATGTGACCCAGGCAGAGACTCGAACTCGGGTCCCAGAAGTGTGAGGCAACAGTGCTAACCACTGCACCACCATGCCGCCTCCGCAGAGGTACATGTTTGTGGAAAAAAATATTAAATAGAAGAAATGGCTGAACCAGAAAATATGGCTAAAATTCAACTATATGGAATAAATATGAAAAAGTTAAAGAAATAGCTTGCAGCTTTATCTGACGATGCCATCATCTCAAACCTCTGAGGGAACTGTCGGTTCTCTCCTGAAGGGTCCACAGAGACGTCCACTCATCTGACGATGCTGATCCAAATCGAGGCCTCCAAAGACGGCAGTTAGCAGAACAGAGAAGCAGGAAGATGGGATCTGTGTTTATCTATCACGTGGAGTGCTGGAAAACTGTACTCAAAGAAACGCAGCTCTCTGCAGAGGAGATTCTACAATTTTACTCTTAGGGGGGGTTCAGCCCCGAGGAAATATGGGATGAAATTGCTAAATGGATTTAGAATAATAATTTTTTTAGGGGGGCGGAGACAAGAAATAGGTTTTCTGAAGCCTCCCTTCATAGGGTCTGGAACTGCCTATGGTTCCCAATTTGGGCCAATGGGAATTATTGATACAGATCCCCTAAGAACTGAATCTTAATATCAAATGATAATTTCAAAAGAATACTAATTTGTGCATTCAGGGTATCATAATGTTGCTTTAAAAGGATCGGGCTTGCAGTAATGGGTTGTGTAGTAGCAGGTTAGACAGGCTTGATGGAGTTCCAAGAGGGCCCTGTTGTACCCCTGAGCAATGTGCTTAACCATAATTGGTTCGGTAAATTGCCTGCATGAATGAGAAGAGCAGCCTAGCTATTTAAGTCTCTGGATGAAAGCACCTGCTCAGCAACGTCCTGGAGATACTAAGGATAGTGTCAAACGGGCCTCCTGGACACAAGCCTGCTGCCAATCCTACTGGGGTTTTGCTGCGAAATTTCTAGCAACACCCCCTGGTGACCTTCATTCCAGGAAGTTATGTTGGAGCCATACTGTGGAGACATCAGCCAGCAAAGAGAGGACCAGGTCCATTTCCACCGTGACTGCAATGTAATCCCAGAACGGCAGGTTGTCCCAGCAGGACTCTTCTGCTAGCAAACGCCTAGAATATAAACCTGGGCAGCTAACAGGCTAGCACATGTTAGCCAAGTCATGACTACATGACGCAGCAAATGCCATAGCAAATGTCTCATGTATATAAACCAGCACCTACCCAGGGACTTTGATGCTGCTGATGCTGACCACATAATGGCTAAAGCTAACAGATATTAGCCGCGTGGGAGAGCAGACTAAAAAGAAACACCGAGACGACACAGGATCTACTGACAGAAAACCAAGCATTCAAGGGGAACAGGCGCATACCATCCTGAGTGATGTGTGACATCACTAGCATGGAAGAATCCAGAGTTTCTGGCTGAGATGAAGAGGTAAGGATCAATTATAATTGGTCCCTCACTCGTTGCAGTGGTTCTGGAACCAAAAACCTTGGCTCAGGTGGTGTAAAGGTGGAAATTGGAATCCCATGAGTGTCCCCTGTACCAGAGGCTGTAAGTTGTTGCTTGGTTTCCAGTTATGAAGCCCACAGCATTATGTGCCGGGCTGTGGACAGATAGAGGAGAGCTGCTCTGTCATGTCAGTTTTGATATATGAAGTGACACGGGCGAATCTCGATGACAGTGACAAATCGAGCTTCAAATGGCACACAGATTCCTGGACGTCAGTGGATGGCCATGTTAGCTCTGTGGCGTTGTGTTAAAGTTATATTAACGTCACATCAGACTTAGAACTTTGAAGATTGACGACAGAAAAGGACTGGAGCACATGGCAGTAAGGACGGAGTTTAATGTGATGAACGGGTAGTCAGCACAGTGTTGGGTTTAGTTTAAGGGCCCCAGACAGATAAATAAATTAATGTACCTAGGGGTCAGCCAAGAGTCAGAGGGTGTAAATTAATCTTCCTGGAAGCAGGATCACACTGCGTCATTGCCCCTTTACAACAGGGTTTTGCTTCGGCCAATTACAGCTTTGTTGGATGATGCACTCCCCCCCCAGGACTTCTCCGTCTCGATCCCCCTGCCACTCCTGCTCACCTTCTGCTGCGCCTGACCCCCCCGATGACCTGTTTGGCTGCAGCATCCCATTCTAACTATGCAGGTTCCCATCGGCAAATCAAGTGAGAGATGAGGACTCCGGTGGGGGGAAAACAGTTATCAAAGTATCCAGGGTGTCAGGGAGTGGGATTTTGGTGAGCCTTACCCATCTGTCACCTGCAGAGGTGCAAAGAAAACGATTTAGAAAGAAATAGTACCTCCCCCCTTCCCCCCCCAGGTCACGGTGATGTGAAACTGCAGGGAAGAAGAGCTCGTACCTCCTGATGATAATGATGATAATGGGTCTCCCCCATATCCTGATACTGCTCCTTCACGTAATAGAGAAAGGGGTATGGTCTGGTGGGCGGGGCAGCAGAGAAACACATGACTAGAAGAGGAGGGGCTTAAACAGAGCTTTGCAGGAGGAGTTTAACTACAGGAGAGTCTGACCTTTGCCTGGAATGCTGTTCTTGACCTGAAATGGTACATTACGGAGCTGCAAAATGCTGCACTTTCTCCACCATATTACATTTCTTTTTCTCTTTTTTCTTTCTTTCTTTCTTTCTTTCTTTCTTTCTTTCTTTCTTTCTTTCTTTCTTTCTTTCTTTCTTTCTTCCTTCCTTTGTGGATGCATGCATGTATTGCTGTAAGGATGTGACCTATAGCACTAGGATGTTTCAGCTGCATAGACGATAAAACCATATCTTTGCAGATAAAAAACAGAAAGAGAGGCCTTGAGGTTCGGGTTTTTGGGAAGGATGTGAACTGTAAATGTTAAATTGCTCTGGAATTCCCGGAACTATCAATGCAAGCAATTCCTCTCAAATTTAACAATAAGGTTTGCTGAATGAATCCGCTGTCCTTTTGAATGGCACCGCGTTTGGATAACCTCGTTATCCATGAGGATGTCACTGAGCGGTCCTAGGCTCGTTTCGGGGCATGGGGTGGGGGGGGGGGCTCCCATTCAGTCATATCTCATGATTACCACCCGAATGTTGATCGTAATGGAATTTCAACGAGCCGCTTGCAATTCATTCCCCCAGCGGATTTAATAACACAAGAAATAATTGGCATCTATTCCAGCCAAAGTTTTTCTTTTGCAGAACCCAAACTGTAGTTGGGGGGTGGGTCAGGTTGGGTGGTTTATACAGAAAGAGACTGGAGATAGGAGTGGAAGTATCTGTACGATACAGCCAATCATACCTACTTTTGCCAACAGGAAGTGTGAATTAGTCTTGATTATACTTGCATGGCTTCAGCTGTGTCCCGGCCAACAGAGGGCAGCACTGCTTAAATCACCAAACTGATGTCAGGACTGCAAGGTATTCCAATCCCTGGCCTCCCGGCCTGGAAGATGTTGCTTCTTGGAAAAGGAGGGATTAGAGGAGGAAGACGGAGGGTGAACGACATGTTCAGAACAGCGGGAACTCACTCAGCTCAGAGCGAATGGTGCCTGACACACATGCCGAGGTCCATAGCTGGAAAAGGGAAGTGAACACAAGCCAGCTGTTCATGTTTACCCTGTGCAATGTACTCTGTCGCCAGGCAAAGCATATGCATGGCACAGACATTTTATAGATCTTTTATGGTGTTTTATCAGCCTCTGTCCACGTATCACCCAGTCGTACAGGTTTGTAATGTTTTTTTTGCACTATATTGTTTTGTACTCTGTATTACTGTTATGCACATCTCTGTTTTACTCTACCTGTATTGTTTTGCACAGTCTGTTTTGTTTTACACTGTCTTGTATTGTTTTGCACTGTCTGTTTTGTTTTACACTGTCTTGTATTGTTTTGCACTGTCTGTTGTTTTGCATTGTTTGTTTTGCACTTTCCATATACAGTAGTTCTGAGGCATCTGCATTGTTTCACACTGTCCATATTGTTTTGTATTGCCTGTTCTTTTGCACTTTCTTGTTTTGTTTTGCACTGAATGTATTGTTTTGTGTTGTCTGTATTGTTTTGCACTGCCTATATTGTTCTGCAGAATCTTGTATGGTTTTGCACCATCTTGTATAGTCTTGCAATGCCTGTCTTGATTTGCACTGAATTGTATTGATTTGCACTGACTTCCTTTGTTTTGCACAGTTATGTATTGCTTTGCACTGTCTTGTATTGTTTTGCACTGTCTTGTTTTGCACTGTCTTCAGTCTGTGTGACTAAGCATTCCAATGCACCTGTTTTACTTAGGCAATAAAAACATTTTGAATCTTGAAATGCAACTAAATAACAAATAGCTCCTGTATATAATGTGGCTTTACAATAGTCCATCCACACCACAAGAGACCCCAGTCCACTGCACTGCGCGATGTTAGACTGTGAGAAGGTGGCGGGTGTACCTGGAAGAAACCCACATTACTCCCCAGCAGCTGGGGGCATTGAACCCACTACCCTGGAGGCACAATGGTCCTCATGGAGTCAGCACACCACCCAAGACACACTAATGTCTTCCAAACATAAATAACACTTGTATGCCTTTCCTCCTCTGCATTGGCAGGACTTTTAATGGCTTTTCCAGTTTAATTACCCTGTGTGTAATGAGGCTTCATCTGGCATGGGTTCAATACATAAGGAAAAACACTGAGCAGTACTCGAATGATAGATGATAAGCAATTCTTGTGTATTAAGTAGAAACAATTAAGGTTTATATTGCCTTTTTGCTAAGGGAAGGAAATTATGCATTCCTGGAAATCAGGAACAGGAAATTAAATCAACAGAGTGTGTGTATTGTGTAAATATTGAGATCTATAAAGCTTCTTCTGAAATCAATCCTACATAATACCCACCTATTTCAGTCGGAGCTGCAGGTTATTTTTAATTTTATTTAATAGAGCTATAGGGTGACATCTAATTTATCATCATTCTTATCATGATTACGTATCACCAGATGGAGGATTTAGCAGGAGATGTATAATAATATACACTCAGGGGGGATTTAATCAGGTACCCCCTGCTTGTTAAGGCAAATGGTCTGCTCCTCCAAACAGCCAATCACGTGCCTGAATACATATAGCACACAGACAGGGTCAGGAGATTCAGTTGCTGACTGGTTAGTTTTAGAATGGCTAAGATGCCCGATGTAAGCAATTCTGAACGTGTTGAGATTGCTAGTGCCAGATGTGGTGCTTCTAGCACCACAGAAACAGACTATAATGTCCAGAGTTGACGGAGAATCCAGTCAGGGTCATTTCTGTAGGCAAAAACACCTTGGTAATGAGAGAGGTCAGAGGAGGATGGCCAGATTCATTAAAACTACCACGAAGGTCACAAAAATGCGAAAAACAACAGTAATGGTATGTAGAAAGGTTTCTCGGAACACAGATCTGTTCAACCCTTTGGTTCTGGAGAACAAAGGGGGTCCAACCCGGTGCTACATAGGTGTACCTAGTAAAGTGAGCACTTAGTGTATGTGTCCAGTGCTCAGTAGTATTGATTAAAAAACATCTGTTAAGAGTGCTGCTTAACTGATGTGCTGATAATCTTCACATGAGCACGATGACCCAGGTACTGACAGCTAGTTAGAGGTACACGGAGACTCCCGGAAAACAAACCCTGCGACTCAAAGAGGATGGAAGAGGAACTTTATTTGAGGTGCAAGTTAAACAAAAAAGCAGGAGGCTGGGACTTGGGGAGGGCAGCAATAGCTGGAGCCAGTTTTTCTCCTAAGGTCGCAAGACTGCTTGACAGTCATTAATCGCAGCATTAATGATGTTGGTTTCCTTGTTGTTTTTGCACTGGAACTTCTGCTGTCCTGAATCTCAACAACTACAGTCACTTTACTTGTACTATCATTACGACTTTTTATATCGCCGTTCATTGTCAGTATGCTACTCTTTGTTTGTCTTACTTATTGTACATATTTACTGTATTTTTAATATACAGTACAGTCAAAGGTTTGGAGACACCCACCCATAGAGAGGTTTATTTGTACTATGCTACTGTGTTCAGGTCAGGTGACCAGGTCATGTGATGCATCATTATCACTCTCCATTGTAGGAGGTTTGGCCTGTCCAATCTTTTGACTGGTACTTTATAAGCTAAACTCAAAATAAATAAATTGCAGGGCCCTGATAACATCTTACCTGTAGTTTTAAAAGAGATGAGGGATATTATTAGTCAACCTTTAACTTTACTATTTCAAAAATCCTCATCGGCTGGTGAGGTACCTTCTAATTGGAAGCATGCTAATATAACGCCCATATTCAAAAAAGGGGATAGAAGTAATCCAGCAAACTGTAGGACAATCAGTTTAACTTGCATAACTGTAAACGTAATGGAAACTATAACCCAAGCAAAAAATGGTAGATTATCTGGATTTAAATGACATTCTAAGGGATAGCCAACATGGATTTATGGAAGGTAGATCCTGTTCAACAAATCTGCTTGAGTTCTTTGAGGAAGCTTCAAGTGAAATTGATCAAATTGATCACAAAAAGGCCTATGATGTGATCTTCTGAGATTTCCAGAAGGCCTTTGATGTTTTCCCCCACAAACGGCTCCTGCTTAAGCTCATAGCAGCAGGGATTTTAGGAACTGTAGCAGCCTGAATTGAAAACCAGTTAACAGAAAGGAAGCAGCGAGTAGTTATTAGAGGCACAATGTCACAGTGGGCCTGCATTCATGGGGTACCCCAGGGTTCAATTTTAGGACCACTATTTTTCCTAATTTACATAAAAAATATGAACACCTATATATAGCAAATTGGGTAAAATTGCAGATGACACCAAGGTGGGTGGTGTAGCAGACATTGAACTAGCAGCTCAGAGGCTCAGCAGGATCTTGATTTCATTAGTGACTGGGCTGATACCTAGTAGATGAAATTCGAAGTAGACACATGTATGGTAATCCATGCAGGGAGCAGAAATATAAATGCAAATATTTTTTGGTTCCACTTAAATAACGGACGCTGATTATGAGAAAGACCTTGGGGTGCATGTTGATGCTTCCATGTCCCACTTTCATCAGTGTGAGGAAACAATTAAAAGGCCAATAGGATTGGGTTACATCTCAAGGTGTGTGGAGTTTAAGTAAAGACCCCACCTAAAATATTGTGTGCAGGTTTGGTCACCTTACCTTAAAAAAGACATTGCTGCCTTTGAAAGGGATCAGTGTAGGGTTACAAGATGTCTTAGATGAACATCTTAGGAGGAGAGGTTAACAAAGCTGAATCTGTTCAGCCTCAAGCAACTCTAAGAGATCTGGATGCTGTTAAAGCAAATAATTACTTCAATATAAGTTCAAACAGCTGAACTTGTGGCCATACAGTAGATTGAAATTAGGGGGAGAACATTTTAAACTGAATTTGTAGAGTATGGAACAGTCTTCCTGTTAGTGTATTGCAAGCTAAAACCTTGATTTCCTTTAAATCAGAGCTAGATAAGATTTTAATGACTCTGAGCTATTAGCTGAATCTTACCAAGCTTGCTTGACGGGCCGAATGGACTCCTCTCGTTTGTAAACTTCCCAAGTTCTAATGATTGTTGTTATTGAACTGTACTGTTGGGAACCTTCCATCTTCCCATTTTGGTCTGCAAAGAAGAGGTGCATTGTTTTGAGTACATTGTGCTCTGTACACATGACAATAAAACTGAGACACGAGCTGGAGTGAGTTTTGTATTCCCAGGAATTGGGGAGAGTGACGTTACCAGGATGTCATCCTGGGGTGGGCATTTGAGTGTGTTGGGTGGGCACCGGTGTTCAATTTGTGTCAGAGGTATTGGGGGAGGGGCGGTCCCTGGTGGGCAGTTTATGACACAGCAGCGGTGCCCTCCCATAGCCGTGCCCCTGATCAGGGACGGCTGGATGAACGAGTATGTCCTCCTGGCCTCTGAACGTCACTGTCTCCTCATTGCTTTCATGAAAACATCATCCCAGCTTGGTGACGTCGCCACATGACCGTCTCTATTTAAGCTGCCTTCTTTCACCATGTGTAAGAGGCACCAACCCCATTTAGCTCCGCCCACTCTAGTTTCCAATCAGGAGAAGTGGGGAGTGGCCAACAAATGGACCGCATCTGAAAAATACCAAGGGTGCATGTCACACGCGACCCGCCCTTCCGGGATCACATGGGTGGACCGTGCCGTCCTGTCAGACAGGGATGGAGACGGATTTGTCACAAAACACCAGGTGACTAGGGGAAGGGTAGGCAATGTGAGACCCATGGAGTCTTCATCACGCTGAAATATGCCACACTTGTCTAGGAGGGTGGGGGGGGAACTGTGACATTTCAGCTGAACTGTGGGAGAGCAGGCAGCCGGTTTCTGCGAGTTGGGGACCCTGAGCCGAAGTGACGGATGACAAGGTGTTACTCCATCCTGTCTGGCCATCCACGGGTCACTCCACTGACTGGGATGGTGGGGGGGGAGCGGATTTCACCCTTTTTATATTAATTCCCAGGCTGTTTCAGGATAAAAAAAATTGCCGCTGTTTTCCTGTTTCTGCTGATATTTATGATTTGATGCGACAATAAACAGAATACTGATCGGAATCAGACTCAAAATACTGTTATTTGTCAAGTACATAAAGTACAAGGAATTTGTTTCGGTGCAGGGGGTGCATAATTATACAATTAAATATACAAGACAGAAGTACAAAAGAAACAAATAGAATAAAAGTAAAATTGAGGCAGAAATAGAACTGAGAGTGCAAGAGTGCAAATAATAAATATGTAGATGTAAGAATAAAGGTGACACAACCACATCAGAATCAGGAAACGTGAACCCGGAGGAAATGGCTTTAGGTACAAACATTTAAGATACAAAAAGCTTTGGGGTGTGTGCAAAATCAGCTGATCTATCACTAACCTAGAATCACTACAAGAAGAGCCTTGAGCTTTATATTCTTCATTTGGGAATGCATTTAAGATTCTAATACTCCTTTTTAAAAAAAATTCCCAAGTCCTAAAGAATCTTCTACTCTCTGTTGAACAATTAAATTATACAACATGTGTCCATCTTCTGTTACAGGGTCAAAGTGAGCCTGAAGTCTATCCCAGAATGCATTGGGCACAAGACAGGGGACACCCTGGATGGGTTGCCAGTTAATAATACAAAGGATATGTGCACATAACTTAACCAATATATAAATTATGCACAGATTCAGATCATCGAGCATTCACCCTTCTGCATCCCGAAGGACCTGCCGTCCAGCTTATTCTCCGTACAGCTCCCTCGTATAATCATGTTTTAATGATTAGCCTGGCAGATGTTTCTAATCCAAAGTGATGTACATTTCTCAGCTCCCAAACACCTGCCTTCTCAATCCTGACATTTATGAGTCAGACCCTACATGAAAAAAATGCAAATTTGATAGTGGGTGGCCTTCAGCTATAGATTTGCTATGGAACTATTGTTCTGCCCATGCATTTCCCATAAGCACTCATACAGTACAGAGTTCCCCTGAGTCTGAAGATCATGCGCAACTGAAGCTCACACACTATGACCATCCACCTAAACCACAGGCCTTTTGACCATGAATGGAAACCAAAGTTGCCAGAGGGAATCCCACACAGACATGGGAAGAACATGCAAATAGGGGTGAGTTTGTTGCTACTGTGTCCATAATGACACTTCTTCTTCGTAGAGTTTGCTGTATTCTCATCAGGCTCTGCTTTGTTTGTGCTGAAGAAATTGGTCCGATGAGGCAAATTTCCTGTTAGAGATTTCCTATCATTGATTTCCTTTCTTTTTGTGGCTAGTTAACAAGTAGAGTTAGAAGATCACAGATAGCTAATAGTTAGTGGAATCACAGATAGCTAATAGTTAGTGGAACACATTGCTTCAGCATCTCCTAAATAAGGATTGTGCTTATGTAATATTTAGTGTAGTGACTGCATGTGGCCAATAGGGGACTCCCAAACCTCAAGGGCCCCATGCATACACGTTGTTTGAGTGGTGGTAAACACCGCCGCCGCATGCTAACTCTACACACGGTGAGCTAGCAGGAATAAATGCCCCAATCCTTGAGGCCATGGTGGTACCCACCACGTCTCCTTCAGCAATTGTGTTCTTCTTGAATAAACTAGACAGCATACCTGCTGAATATTTCACAGTTGTACACAAAGGAAAATACAAGAGGTCTGTTAGCACAATCCCGGCACCTTCAAAGGACAAAAACCATAGCATGGGTTTTTTTTTTGTTTTGCCCTGTATCTCAGGAAATAATTTGGCCCAGTTTTCACCCTTGTACTATAGGATGTCTTCAAATTACCATGTGCACCTTTAATAACTCAGAGTTCCAAGCATAAAATCTTCTCTGAAGTCACATGACAGTTGTATTTTATAACCAGCGAATCAGACAAGGTGTTACATTATTAATACAGTCTTTTATTGGATCCACAGTTTGAAAGTTAACTTTGATTTCCTATCTGGACTCTCTCTCTCAAAGATCTTCAGTGTTTCTGCTCCGTTTCTCATGCCACAGCAGTCAGCTTGAAATGAGAAGTGATAACCTAGTGTCTTCAACTGAAGGATAACTTCACCAAAAATGCACAGAGCTTTTTGTTCTCTAAGAGGAGCAAGGACTTTCAAAGGCATCTAAACCTTGACCATGGGGAATGCAGTGATCACAATACCGTGTGGAAACCTACAAGGCGTGGAAAGCAGTCCTCCCCTTGACACTTGCTACCTGTGTATTGCATTGTGGTCCTGGAGGAACGTTACTTCATGCCACTGTATACCTCTATATGGATGGCACTGTATGATAATGAATCCCATTTGACTTTGACTAGAAAACACGCTGGTTGCCCTGATGTTTCTCCTTTTACATGGTCTGTGCCTTTTTAAATCAGATCTAATTGTGTTTGCATAGTGAATTTGCCTGATGTAATTACAAAGCAATTTGCATCCATTCCTGTCTTATTATGTCACTAAATCGATACGTCAGTCCATAGCCGTTCCTTTAGAGAGGACTATTTTGGGTCTGCTGATTGCCCATTGGTGTAAAGGTAGCCCCAGGAAGTTCACGTTAGCATAGGGTACTTACTTTAAGCTGTTCTCTCTATCCATCCTTTCCAGCTAATCTCCAAGACCTCTTTTGTCTCTTCGTTTTTTGAATTAGCCCAACATCATGGATCTGGAGGCTTTTAGATAAGCTTTAAGAGAAAAAATAGTGACCTCCCGATCTGACGATCTAAAACAAATTGTTGACGTGACATTGTTATAATCCCATTTCCACTGACAGGAGGCGTGTGCATTGAGGGGAGGGGGGGTGTTCCAGAATGCTGCACATATTAATTAACTCTCTGGGACAAGCAGTACTTTTTCTGCAACTTTGTGGGCAGATTCACGCCTCCGAAGTGAGAAGTATGAGTGAAATAATGATCTCCGAATCAAACACCTCTTTTCTTGTGCTGCATATTGTAACATTAAAACAAAATACTGTTAAATTGCACCCATATTCAGTCAGAACAGCACACCGACCTATGCTGTGATCAAATCTGAAGCTAGTTATATTAATGCATCTGCTTTTGGAAATAACGTACCTTTGGGCTTGCAGTTTCACACGTCTGAAAGCACAGCCTGGCTGAAATCGGCGGTCTTTTAGGCAAATGAGGATTTCACCACATCGTCTTTGTAAAAGGGCTGCTTTTCCCTTTCGGATTTTCCCGGGATATCGGCCCACTTGTAATTGTGCAGTCTGTTTTTATATATAGAGAATAATTTGTTTTACATACTGATATGTATTTTTTCATTTTCATGTCATTTTTTGAAAAAAGTCCAACATTTTTCATTTTTTTCATAATTTTGACTAGCTAAAGATTAGACCGTTTTAAGGCCTTGTAGTCATTACTGGCCACGTTCAGTAGTGACCAAGATCTCAGTGGCTAGTTGACTGTCCACATGATCATTTCCAGATGCTCCCTAGCATTGATACAGATCATTTATGGAAAACATTCGTACGTGTAGTGGGGGGGGGGCTACTTCTGTGGATGCTTTGGATGAAATCACAGGCGAGGCAAGTAAATAAGTTACGAGCAGGAGAACTTTTGCCATGCATGTTGTATTTATGCACAAAGGCACCATTTAGGCTCATATCTGCCATTAACAGTCTCTAAGCACCATTAGGCGATTACTCAAGAACACTGAATACAGGTAAATTGGGATCACGCTTTTCTTCAGAAGCGATAAGAGCCATTAAACGCCGTTGGCAAACTTGGTGGACTTCTATGACTGGGAGATGTAGGAGTGGATATTGAAAGAGTTTTATGGTCATCGACGTCATATTTGTTGGGCCAAAACTATTCAGTTTACTTTTATGGGGGAAAGCATTTGGATATCAATCTGAATGAGTCACTGCCGTCAAGTCAAAACAACCTTCATTTCCATATGAAATGGCACTTGTTATTTTCTCGCTAAACTACGCAACCAATCCTACACAAAGGAAAAGTGAAGTACGAAAATGGAAGAGAACACATTCTCCTTTTTGGATTTGTCATGAATCACCTCGTCACAGAGGCACCGTCTCCAGTCAAACCCAGCCACCCTCTGCTGAGTATCTCGTCCGTCAGCCCCCTGCCATGTCTCCACCACCCTGCTGGACCTCTCCTGCATAGCCAGTTTCTTCGATCCTCCACTCTGCCGCCCACCTCTTCCGCTCCTCTACCAACCGCCAACCCGCTGTGTTTCTCCCGTGCTGCCCTCCGTCCGACGTCTGTTGACGTTTTGCCGATTCTGCGTGTGATGGTCCACAAATACATAAACACTTATCTGTAGGTTTCTTACTTGCATAAATATGGCCGTCGCTACGCTAATGACAGTGCCAATATTCGGCTTGTCATGACCATGTGGGGGGGGCCCTCATTAGCGCAGGGAAGGCAGCAATTGACTGATCCCTGGCGTCGTGCTGGATCACCGTCTGATGGGGCAGTAGGAGCGACGCAAGTCACGCTCAGCCCGCTACAGACTCCCGCATTACCCAGCATGCCTGCTGCAGGATCCAACCGCGGGTTCCTGCCATCTGGCGGGTTCTAGGCTCCGAGGTTTGCGAGGTGGACTGCTCTCAAAGGAATCCATGGCCAGGAGTGATTCTAGGAGCGCTCTCTTTTTTTAAAAGTCGGGAAAATAAGAGGAGCCAAAGTTCATACAGGGGCCAGCCATGTCATTAGCCAATGAGATGTGGGTGATTTGAATGGGTGATTGACGGGGAAGAGGACCAATCAGCTTTCAGCCAGTGCTTCTATGACCTGCTCCTGTCCTGCAGTGATGAGTGCGATGATGTTCACTTACTGTCAGAACTATCCTCTATGTCATGGAACTTTGCTGGCACAGGGCATCGGCTTGTTGTTTTTCCTCCGCCTTAAGTGTTTTTCAGCCCTCTATCGATTTGTTTGCAGTTTGTCCATGATGCTTTAGTCACTCAGCACTACTCAGGGGAGGGGGGGAGCAGGCCGGCTGTGAAAGCGGAACGAGAAAGTGACGGTATTGTGGGGGATCTGAAGCCAGCTGAGCGGATTCTGTGGTGCGACGGTCAGGAGAGGGCGTGGCAGGAAGGGAAGGAAGCGGATTTCAGTGAATCATTGTGGAACATATGGCTGTGAGTAACTCCTATACCTCGGAGCTGGTGACCATCGTGTCCCTTAAATTTGGATCCTAGTCTGAGGAAAAAGCAAAAAAAGTCATATTCATTTGGAGTGTTAGGGCCCAGTTTGCAGTTTTTCAGCAGAGTGCTGTTCTCTCACTGCCTATCCTGATTGGACAGATCCCACAGCACTGAGTTAGACTCCGCCTATGACGAATGGCAGGAAAAAAATCTACTCGTCCTATTGGTCCCCAGGGACCTGACTGCATAAAGTATGAGCTCCTTGGATGGCTCATACATGTTGAATGAAGCACAATTTCATCATACTGCCAGGCGTGACTGATTGGTTAAGCACAAATAGCTCCTGGACACAATATCCACCACCACCCCCACCTTTGACACCACAAAAGGCAACCGTCTGACAGACAACTGATGAATAGATTTGCATGTCATTTGCATGATGTTATCTGACTAGCCAAATTGTAGTCGCCGGACTCATTTCTAATATGCAAATAGGGGGGTGTAATTGTTCTGCGAACATGGCACAGGGCATCCAATGCTTATTAAGATCTGGCTGAGTCACATGACCTGCTTGAACCAATCCCGGCTGCTAGTTTCCCCGTTCCCAAGTCTTAGTATTTCCACACATAATTGGTGCTAAATTTGAAGGAGGACCACCAATCCTCTGGGCGCCCAAGGTGACAGTCTTGTCCCAGCGCCTGACCCGGTGGGCACAACCTTAGCAGTACTGCTGCCACTGGCACATCCGCACTGGCGTGTAACGGAGACGTCACGATAAACTGACAGCTCAAACAGTGGGATCCCGCAGTGACTCACTGGCCTGTCACTCTCCCACCTTCTCTTGCTTTCATTCTCTTTTTTCCCACTTTCCTATTCATAAGATCCTTATCCAGAGTCATAGAATATTTGTGGTACTCAATACTTAGCTACAAATAAGCATCATTTTTGAATATTATTACATAATGATGTCACACATCCGTCTAATAGCCATTAATTCCGGTCAGGGTCGTGGACGTAATGACCATTATGAATATGGATATTATTTATGCATGTTAACTTGACAGAATGTGCTGTTCAGTGGGTTTTACTTCCAGATTAATACCACAGGGTCACACATACATGGGAGGCAACACTAAAAGTCACTCTCTGCACTTACAGACTATGTCCTTGTGTTGGCGCTCTTTTTTCTCTGCAGAATCAATAAAAGTAACTCCAGATGTTTCTTTTAACTAACCTTCTGAAAAGTAACCCTAACCAATGAACTTAGGCATGGGTGACACAGTTTTATACTCATAAAAACACGATCTCCCATCTGTGAACAGCCTTAAATGCAGAAGGAATTACATTTTCCCATAAATCTCAGGATACAAAAATACTGCCATGTGTCAGAAATCTGGCCTGGTAGAAAATTTCTGAAACTTAAGTTGGCTGGGGGTGGGGGGTTCATTAATATTCATATTGATTTTAATGATATTATCTGATTGGCTTGTATATTGGCAGGGGATGGCTTGTTAATATTCATAAAGGAAGTACTACCTGATTGCCCAGTGAAGTGCTTCCTTTACAAATATTAATGAGTTTCCCTCTGCATCCATCCTTCACCGTAACCGCTTAATCCCAACTGGGGTCACGGGGGGGGGGGAGGGAGCCTATCCTGGGAATAAGGGGCACAGGCAGGAACCAACCCTGGGACACTTTTGGACTGTGCCACACGGAAACCCACAAGAACTCCTATACCCAACCTGGAGAACAAATCCAGGACTTTCTTGCTGTAAGGTAGCAGCACTAACCATTGCACCACCGTACTGCCCGCATGGCATCCAACGCTTTTGGAAATTTGTGGCCCAGTGTACTAATAAATTGCATTGATACCAGTTAGTTAGGTAAAGATGTCAGAAAAGCACTAAAGGGAAGTAGGTAGCGGGCGACCAGATCATGTGGAACAGCTGCCACCGTACACGCACTCAGAGTTTCCCAGTGGGGGTCGTCCAGACACTGCCGCAGATGCCTACTCCTTTGCCTGTTTAATGGCTTACATTCTCGTGTGCCCTGCTGCCCCCTAGAAAAGATTATTTACACATCGGTCCCTGGTGGTTTCTGCCTCCCACGTTATTCGATTTCAGTCATAAATACAGAGGGAGGTCTCATTTGCATAATTTTTATGCTTTGAAGAAGCAATGGCGTGCCAAGTGATTCCCATGGAAAAGAAGATGAGCCGGCGATCTGTATGGGCATTAACACCGGCCCCCTTGCAACCCCAACCTTCAAAAAAAATTATTCAAACAAGAGAAATATATTGAGCTTGAACCTAAAGGGTCAGACAGTTCCTGGAGCAATTGGGGGTTAAGAGCCTTGCTCAGGGACCACACGACAAAGTTATTCTGGGATTTGAACCAACAATAATCTGTTGCAGTATCATAACCTACTGAGCCACACATACTGGGTTTTCTAGTAGAGGGCCCCGATGAGCCTGGAGCCTATCCCAGGAAGCTCACGACTCTAGGTCCAGACGAAGTGCATTATCCATAACAATGATGCCATGACAGCACGATCCAAAGAGCACATGACTGGGCGAAGGGTACCACAGCCCTAGTAACAAAGATTCTGAGCCTGGATACTGAGTTTGACCTGGGGTTGTTTATAATTGCTCGTTCTCTCCCCTTAAAAGTCTCGCCTCCATTGAGCCAAAGCTTGTTGCATCCACACCTCTCTAACCACCCCCGCGTGCCATGATAGTGGGCGAGGGGATGAAGGGAAAACGATCCTCAGAACGGCTCCCTGCGGAGAAAGCAGTCGGGATTGAAAGAAAAACAAAACGGTGACCCGATCAATCGCTTACGCAAACAGGCGATAGAACGGGATTCGCCTCATTTGGTACGTAAAGACTTTGAAGGTATAGATAGAGGTGATTGACAGCAGATTAATTAACAGGCAGCGATGGAATGGAATCTCATTCAGGCTGTCCCCTACCTAGTGCCCTGCTCTAAAAAGGAAAGGTTCATCATGACCTTGTATTGAATAACCAAAAAGATGGATGGATGGATGGATGGATGGATGGATGCTTGGTAGCTAGGAATTGCCACTACACTCCAGAATATATTTAACAGATTTTGGTTTTGATATCTGGTTAGAGGTTCAGTGAGATTTCCAGATGCATTCATGTGTACCTTAGTTTCGTTCCAAAATCAGGGAGGGGGGCAGCTTCTGTCAATGTGCAGGCAGAAGTGATTGTAGGATTTTTTTCTAAGGTGGCAGCATAAGAAGGAGGGACCAACCATATCATTAGCCAATGATATGTTGCGGATTGGTGAGTGATGAGAGGGGGGACTCAGGGGGCCAATCAACGTTCAGCTGGAGCCAGTGGCCCCGCCCCTGTATAAATCCCTGTGTGCAGGATAAATTGGGATCTTCTGAATGACACAGACAGGCTTGTTTCAGAGGCGTGGATGTGACTGCGCTGATCCGCGACGGATTAGTGGCTGTCGGTCACGCCCACGCATCTGTGGCAGCGTGTTCAACATGCTAACCCCGCGCACTTCACCTCTGCCCCCTCTGCAGGCAGGGGAATGTGATGAATTTGATGGGGGGGGGAGGGTTTGTGGTGGGTTAGTGAGCTCCTCTTGTAACGATTCTCCATTCTCACATTCATGTTCACTTCATTTGCCAGCCTCCAAAATGCTAATGAAGACAACAGACACCAGTAAAAGCTTTATTCCAGTCATAAATTACCATGTTATTACCTCTAAATAGTCAGCTCAATATGTTCCCTTCCTGTTGTTTGGAATAAATATACCTATTCAGAGCCCTTAACAAGCTATCATATTGTAGCTAATCTGTTTAGAGTATTTTAATATTGATGGCGTCTTAATATTGTACTCCTCAAGGCAATGGCACAACCAAATATTTCCGGCGATATTTTTACTTACGAAATCCAAAAAAATAACCTCGAGACAAGCTGTGACATTTGTCATCGTAGTTTGATCTGTCGTGTCAGTAATTTTGTGTACTGGAAAACCTATTGACATTTTGTAATAATTAACCTTCACAACTTCACTCTTACCATCCGGGAACGAATCCACCATTCTCCTATATAAGGTCGGCACGAAAGCCTGAATATAACAAAAGTCTTACAATGACCTGCAGATCCTGTGCTCCTCTGTTCTGGAAACATCTTCAAACCTACATACAAAGCATCAGAACATTTTAGTTGTAGTCAGAATCTTTATGGTTATAATTACAGTATAGACACTCTAGATACTTTAGATGTAATATGGACATTCTGATTATATACTGGGGACCTCTAGTCTGGAAATAATGAGGACATCTTACTTACACTGCAGAGATGTTGGTTGTAGTGAGTGCATTCTGGTAATATCGATTATTTTTGTCCAACGATGACTGATCATTCTGCCTTCATGGCATCTTCATTGAGAGCACGCAGCCTGGTTTTATACATGTTATGTTATATATTATGTTATATATTATGTTATGTTATATATTATATTATATTATGTTATATACATGTAGCAGCACATTTTCAAACTGTTGACAGGAACATGAAAACTTCTTGGTGTTATACGTTTCCCCAGGGAAGTATTTCCAAAAACGCTGCTCAGTTTATCGGGAATAAACAAGCAGATAATAGCGACTTTCATGCCATTGTGCTAATTTACTGACGCTGCTTGTTTCACTAATTAGCATGAGGGACCTCTTACGACCAGGGGATTTATAAGGTGCAGGCAGTTAGTATTTCATGGACTTATTAGTGGGTGATTTGGAAGGGAATCTGCAGTTAGCGTCTCGGAGCAGGAAACACGGTATGCTCTTAGCCTCGATGTATAGTGACGACAGACTGGGACTGAGAGACCTGTGATTCACATCTTCTGATTGAATACCGAGACTGAAGCACAGAGGCAGAAGGTTTAATGTCGGACACAAGGAGACCTTACAAAGGAGACAAACGAGTGCCAAAAATGTAAGAATCAGGGTCAAAAACAAAAAATCAGAAACAAATTCAAATTATGATCCGGAGAAAACAGGAGTCCAGGAACCAAAAGGCAAATCAGAAACACAAGAAGTAGCAAAGATCGGGCTCCATACCGCAGAAAGGTCATACCTAACACAAGTCCTTAAATACTCTTATATATACCCCTTCATATCTTTAGGGTAATTAGGAGATTGGCAACAAGAGTGTTTAATATTCAGATGAGGGGGCGTGGCATGACTGGCTGTATTCTGGGTGGGTGTGGCCAGAGAGCATGTTAAAGGTTGGCAGGTGTCATGCCTGTATCAATATTCAATTGTTTCTATGTAATCATTAGTTTGAATACCTGAGCAGTACGAGTTATTGTAGTGTCCTATCATCCTTCATATTCCTCTCAGTTAATTCATGATGGCAGTATTGTTACAACTCCAGGGTGGACATTCTGCTGTTCACCTGTCTTCACCCATACTTTAGCGTCATCCGCCGCTCCCATCTCCTGGGGGGGGGGGGGTCCCATCACTTCTGCCAATAAAAAACCCTCCATCAACTCCTAAGGAATCAAAGACAAGTACTAAAACATGCCACGGTTTGTTTATTAGTTCATAGATTAAGATATTAATTGTAAATGAAGTAAAAGTATGTTGAGTACACATCATTCTGTAAGAAGTATGTTCTTCTTAGGCCAAAACAACTTTTCACCTCAGTCATTAAATGTCTGCAGAACATCACACGTTAGCTGATTACCTGCACAAAGCTCTAGGCACAATAATAAGTTTGATGAGGAAACATGGCATTATTTTGGTCTGAAATGAATAACGTTGGTTGCAGTCAACCCACAGATGTCTGCCAGCTTTTTTGTAGAACTAAGGATAAAGCCTTCTTGATCCATGACTCATTAAACCTGTCATTCTTCAGAAGATAACAAGCTATTCCTTTCTCAGGATAACAGTATCTTTCATTGCTAACCTTGTGGTGACTTTTCATGGGATAGTAATTATTGGCAGGGTTTGCCCAGTTACAAGCTTCGGATCGCCTATTATCTCTTGTGTAAGGAACTGCTTCCCTTGCTCTGATCTTAAGCTGGTCCCAAGGCAGCTTTTTAATATGGCCTTGTGTTCTGGAATCAGCCCTAAAAGTGCTAACAGTCACGAACGTCGACCAGATGCTGTGCACTTGGATCATGAGCCCCTAGAGCCAACTTGCAGTCAGACTGAAGGGATTTAGGTTTCCCAGCCAGCTCCTTTCCAACAGTCCATCCCTGAACTCTCTCTAAAGCAGTATTATCCTTTTGAAGTGGTCAACGGTTGTGCACGATACGTCAGGTTTCCCCAGTGTGCTTCGTAATGATTTCCTGGAACTTCTGACACATTTTAACATTTAGTTTGCCTTTTCCTTTGCAGATTTCCCTGTCACGTGACTCAGAAAGGGGCACGTCGGTGAACATCTCAGATATAGCTGCTGTTGTCTCCATGCCCCTTCTTGTTGTGCCTGAAGTATAAACACCTACTCCCTGGATCATGCTTTTATCCGTCCATCCATCCATCTATTATGAAAAGGCTTCTCCTGGTCAAGGACATGGTGTCAGCAAGTCAAGCAGATTGGAGTAGATGTATCTTTCGAGCAAGAGCACAGACTCCTTTGGAGGATATAATCCCTCAGGCATGTCTTAAGCCTGCCTGGCGGCCTTCACCCTCAGGGATGTGTCTGAAACTGCTCCCTCTTGAGCCCAACAGGTGGCATCATTGCGAGACTCCCATACCACCTTAGCTGACTGTTGCTCTCATCCAAACTGAATTCAAGCTGTCAAGAGTCTCCAGTCCATAACCTCTGTTGGAGAACAATGTCAGAACAATGTTTCTGAACTCAATCCTTGGGAACGCCTAGATAGTCCACATTCTTGCTTCCTTCCAGCTCCCAGCCAATCAAGAACAGTGAATACCTGGTACAAGCATGTTCAGAGCTGGGATGCGGCAAAAATGTGGACTATCTGGGGCTACACGATGACTGGACTCATCAACACTACTGTAGAAGTTTTCTGGGATGTGCTCCAGGCTCACTGTGACCTTGTCCTTGATAAGTGGGTTGACGGATGGATGGATGGATGGATGGATGGATGAGATGTTTAGTAGCTTATTCTCTTCTGAGCACACCTTTGGCAGCATGACACATCCATTGCTTCTGTGAACTTATTCAATTATTGAATGTTCATGGTAAGTAAAGTTCTTTCACCTTGCCAAGTGACGCTCGTGAGAATGTATCAAAGAGGGCAACCATTCCAGGACATGCATACAAGTTTAGCATGGATTTTTATCAATTCTCTGGTTTCACTTCATATCTTTCAAGAGTTTGAAAAAAACTCTCACTCCTACCTTCAGATGGCTTTATCTCATATTATTCAGCATGGCGGCCTTTCTTTCTGCCTTTTCTTCTCCGCCTCATTCGTCCTCTTCCCTCTTTCAAGTATAAGTACATCAGCCTCGGTACTTTATTTTGAATCGTTCACCTTTGGGTCAGGGAAGGGAGAGGGTGGTCATTGACTCGCCGTAAAAGCACATCTGTTGAAGCGCGCAAACAAATGTAATGAGCCAGGATGGTTCTGCGGTTATTTAGGAAGGTACTCCAGTTTGGGCACTACCCATTTAAGGTTCCAGCCTCAGTAGTCACCATTCACCATTTCCACAGAAATACTGGTGTCTCCATTTTAAATTCAGCTCAACATGACTAGTTTGGAAAACAGGCTGTTACCACTAGAAACTTTCATCTAAACAGAATTGCGTAGCAACATAGGGAATAACAAGCAGTAGTGTATGAGGCCCCTGAAGTTTGGGGACCCCTGTTGGCTCCAAATGGTCACTAATCCAGGGCTGTGCACCAGAAACAACAAACCTGCCCCTGGAAACAAACAGCAGTGTAAGTTTAAGTAGACTGGTGAAGCCATATACCCTGTAGCAAGTGGTTATTTAACCAGAAGGGATAAACAAAGGACCCTCGGTGAGGGTCGATTTCTACTGCTGTAATGGTTTTTCCTATACAGTCTGATACAAACCTTAAAGATATACAGTTAGTCCCGCTATAACACAACTAAAGCGTTCCTGAAAAACCTCGCATTTGCTAAAATCCCATACTAAAACACTTATATCCAGTGGGAAAAATACGGTTAGAGAACTGTGACTGCAAAACTAAAATTATGCCAAACAAAATAAATAAAATAAGAAAAACAGTAGCAGCAGTTGTCAATAATGGAATGATATGCATTATATGCAAATAGTAATAATACATGGATAAATTATATCATAAATCTCATATGGGTTTTATTAGTCTCATGAGAATTGCCCAGTAAATTTAGCCAAACTCGCTGAACTCGCTAACTTGTCGATTACCAAGAGTCAAGAATAGAGAAGCCACATCCAGCGTGCGGGCACGCGCGTGCACAGCTCAAACACAATGGATTATGGCATGCAGAGCTAGGGGCACCGAAGGCAACGTGGCTACAGTCTACAAAAGGCAAATTTAAGTGAATATGATAACTTGCCAAATATTTTCAGATTTTTGGAATCTGAGATTTTAACCCCTGCAATGCATGGATGTACAAAAAGTTTGATTCTTTTAGATATGAAAACTGGTTCAAATGATTCACTGAAAAGAACCAGGTCAAAAGAGCAATTTGTTTACAAGTCGGACATGATTGTTTACTTTGATATGTGTTTTTCAATGCAGATAGTGTGTCTTGCTAAAACTGTATCGCATTGTAGTTTGCATAGTGCTTTTCTTTCATACTGAAAATCGTGCAAATACAAATGCGATTCCGCATTGTATTGGACATGGGTAGTGGTACTAATATATGAATCTCGTTAAACAGATTCATAGTGTGATATCACGCATTGTACCAGGACTATCTGTAACTATTTATATATACAGTAAGATATTGGATAGCACTTTGTTCAGAATTATCGATGAGAAATGGGGTTCCATTCCAATGGAATTGGATTTTAGGCATTGTGTTTTAATCCTCTAAGAAGACACTTCAGAAGTAATTCAAGATATCCTTTTATCAACAGGTCAATGCAGTCAGTCACAGACACATACAGGTTAACCAGTTAAGCTTCTGTGCTTGTGATCAGAAGGTTACCAGTTTGAATTTCATCCTTGGAAGAATAATCACATCTCTTTTGTGCCTTAAGCAAGGCCCTTAACCTCTTAAAACTGCTCCTGGACAGACAGATAATGGGCTGACCCCACGCTAAGACCCCAAGCTTCAGTTTCACTCTCACCTCAGTGTATGCATGTGCCTTAAAAAACAGAGCATGATGGGAATTTTGAAAACAAACACATTCCGATATATCCGTATTTGTGGAAATGGCAAAAAAGGCTTCATTAAAAATGTAAATTTTTCAGTTATGAACATTGCAAGACAGAGTTAAAGAGAAGGAGTAAGTGATTCTTATTTCTGGACTTACTGGAGTTTCCAGTTAACTTTTTTCCTCTTGCATATATTAGGGCTTAATCCTCTATGTCAGCTTTCCTAAAGCGGGTCAACTGAAGACCCCCCTCTTCAAGAACATGTTCATGCATTGCTGGCATAATAAGGGGGGGGGGGGGGTTGGCCAACAATCTGACTTCTCAGAGCCTGTTAACTCATAACTATATTGTGAGAGTTTTTATTTGCTGTTCTCTATTTTCACCTGCCTCTTTTGTTCATCGAGTTTGAAAATTGCTTGCTGCTAATTAGCACTGCCTGTATGTCATGCTGTTATTAACTTGAACTGTTTTTAATCTACATGTAATTCTGTCCCCAGCCCCTTTCCCAAGTAATTTTGTGGTGAAGGCACATTTAATAGGTCTGTCCCAGGGGTCTCTCTTGGGGGCTGAAACACCTTCCAGGCCTCCCTTGGATGTTTTAAAAACTAAATAAATAGCCAGTGGATACTGTAGAGTCAGAAGATCGTAGTTAACTCGCTGATTAGCGGAACACGCTGCTTCAAAAACACAGTAATGTAATGTTTAGTGTAGTGACTGTTTGGGGCCAACATGCGGCCAACAGCTACACCTCATTGTTTGTGCACTGGTGAATACTGTCGCTGCATCCGAGACCAAGTCAGCTCACCTTCAGGTCGAATTGTTCGAGGCTAAACTTGTTTTCCGAATAAAATGCAAGGTATAAAAAAGCGAATTGAAGCACAGGGCAGAGCAGGTGGGATGCTGGGTTAGGAAGTGATTAAAACTTTTTTTTTGGGGGGGGGGGGGGGTCTATAGTTGCCTCCTCTGGACTGAATCAGGAGGAACACGGTGATTTGAGTGAAGTGCATTTGGGTAATGACTGCACCAGAACTGCTTATATTACATGGAAAAATCCTCAACTCTGAAATCACACACTGAAAACAGAATATTCTGGAGAAGTAGAGTCTATCTAGGCTCCAGGAGTCAACAACAATTTAATGACAGACATTTTTAAATTCCAGAGATATGCTCTTTAAATGCACCTAGATGGCACCTAGTCATGATCATAAGAAACCAGATCAATCTTATTAAGCGTATTAATAACAGCAACTTTATTAACATCGTTATATTTATTAAATATGATAAAGTATGACTCGGAAAATAAAGTTACTGCACCATAAATTGTCATTGTGTTGTGTAGATTATTATGTTTGCCGTTAATGTATTCTGCTAATTAACAGGGAAGAGTGACCTATATTTATGCTGCTAATTAACAACATTTCTTCTAGCCATCTTTTGTCACGCTTGCATCATTTTCCCAAATTTCCCACGATCCCCTAATCCATTCGCCTCCTTTCACATGCCTGGTCATCGGCAGTGACATTGTACGCCTGCTGAGCGGATCCTGCTGTGGAACGTACGGTCCGTACGCCCTCCCCTACTTCAGGGTACTGACAAGAGAGCACAATGGGGCAGGGCAGGGACGGTTACGCAGGTATGTGACTCAGGAAAAGTGAGAACTGGATTGGTTAAGAAGCTCCGCCTATTCAGACACGAGGCAGGGAATAACCCAGGATGGGGGGCCAGCCCATCGCAGGGCACACTCACACACCATTCACTCACACAT
>JAODJX010000095.1:566637-579912 GCA_026776945.1 Isichthys henryi
CGACGACATGGGGAGAACATGCAAACTCCACACACGTGACCCAGGCGGAGACTCGAACCCGGGTCCCAGAGGTGTGAAGCAATAGTGCTAACCACTGCACCACCATGCCACCCCTCAACTATTATATTTGCATCATATTTATTTATTTAGCAGATGCAATTTTTAGGATAGGTAAAAGCAATGGAACATATTTAGCATGCAATTGTCTAGGAACCAACTAGGCATAAGTGCAGCTAGGTTAAGCTTCCAATGAATGCCCAGAAGCAAGTGTAAGTTAGCAAGAGCAAGAGCTATGCAATATGTTACACAAACATGGCAAGGAAGTTATTTAAGTCAATGGCAACTGCAAATATACAAGAGCAACAGGGTTACAGAAAAGATGAGCTGAGGGATGGCAGATGAAAGAGCAGGTCAATGATTGGATGAGCTAGTTGAAGTGATCCCTCAACAGGTGGGTCTTCGGGTGCTTCTTCAAAGTTGATGATGGGATATGGGTGGGTTGCTCATTCCATCATCGACGAACCACACATGAGAGACGACTAGAGCCAGACTTATTTTTACACTCAATCTCAGGTCTGCTGTCAGATTAACCGGAGATGTTCTCCAAGATCTCTGTCTCACCACTTCCCACGATGTAGTTCTCATTTCCGTAGTATCCTTCATCCATCCATCTTTCACAGAGCTACAAGGGGGTGGGGCAGCACACGACACAGGGCGCATGGAGTATATGCACGTGGAATTTAGAGAAACCCAAGACATGCGAATGCCACACAGTCAGGGCCGAGGTGTGAGGTCACCATAGTACCTTGTAACCTTCTTTTCACAACACATCCATGTGAAGCATCTTGGGAGGACTCTGTTGTGAAAAGCACTATACAAAAATAAATTGAATTGAACTGAATTAACCAAAGCTGCATATCACACCTTGACTTCCTCTCGGTGTCTCTGCCTAGATTTTGCCTTCTGCGATGCACACATCCCCCACAGATGTCCAGGATACTCCAGCCCCCCCCCCCTCCCCCCAAACCCATTCGATCTTTTATTTCAACTCCCGGTTTCGAGATGTTCCAGCTTCCACCCCTCCCACACAGCCCCCAGTGCTATTGCGGGCCTCCAAAAAAATGACGACACCCTTATTTCAAAATAGAGGAGAGATGGTCTGTAGGAGGCAAACAAACTTCTCTGTAGGAGGTAGGAATACATTCACCATGAAATGGATTGTCACCTGTAAATGAAAGGTAGCTTGCTTGAGAGACCCCAGAAGAGCACTAGGCCCCCAGCAATGCCTCAATTACCCCCCAGGACTAGAACCCACAAACAATATAAAAAAAATAACTAATTGCACTCCTCCTTTTTAATTCACCCCTTGCCGGCCACATGCCGAGCATCGCGCCAACGTGTTTGATTAACGGTTGCCTAGCAACGGCGCGTGGCGACCATCTGCTGACTTTTCAGTCGCCGGGACCCCAGGGAGGGAGGGGGGGCAGAAGGGGAATCCCACCTCACTTCACTAGAGGCTGCCCGGGCAGGGAGGAGGGGAAACTAAATCAGTAACAGGAAGGGGCAGAGCTACCTGTAGGATACGGTTTCTGCTTACTTGATGGATATAACCCGTCAGTGGATCTCATTAAGTCTATTAACAAATTCTCCCATTCTTATGAATGCATTCATCTCTCTCCTCTTCATTCCATCCCCCTCCTCATAGATTTCTGGTCTCTGTTAAATCCATAGTGTTTTCTCTCTTATTAAAGTATAATGTACCAGTAATAAATGACATGCCACCCTTTCCAGAACCTGCTCGTAAGATCTGCTCCAGCCAGTGATCTGACCCTGTCAGTGAACTCGTCATTCCCCTGTTGAGTTTAGTCAGTGGCCTTCCACCCCCCCACGTTCCCCACTGGCTCAGTGTGTGTGCCAGACACAAAGCATGGAGCCCTCAGTCTGAGTCGCACCAATAAGGCATAAGATAAATCTCTCTGAAAAGAACCCAGTGACATCAGCAGGGCCCCCGACGGTTTCAGGATTGCAGCTTCTGGAACAATCTATAATCTCCCCCTCCCCCCACCTCCCCACACACACACGCAGACATACACTCAAGACACACGCCACTACACCAAACTGTTGACACGAAAAAAAAACAAAAGCTCCATTACTGTCCCATCTTTAGTTTTTTCTTCTTGTGAATCCTCCTCCGAGTGACTGCAGGGGGCGCTGTTTTTGAGGTGTGGCTGGGAGTCGGAAGATGACACCTCGCCTGTGCTGTGCGGTAGCACGCGAAGCAAAGACACCATCTGGTCGAGACACGTTCGCAGATCGAGTCGTGTTCCTGAGCGCTGCTTGATTAATGATTCGCAAACAATGGAGGGTTATTTTAAAATTTGGATAGCTTTGTTTTGTCGCTCATACTTCACAGACAGCAAAACCAGTCCTCAAAATGATTAATCACCCAAACGTGCAATTTAGCTGTTGTAAAGTAAAATGTGCTTATTCTTAAAAATAAGGATACATACTTTTTTTCCATCATTCAAGTGGGAAAAAAAAAACAGCCAGTACCGGATTGTGTCAACACAGCCAAACGAACAAACAAATCTGACATGTTCGGCTGGGGAGTCCAAGAGTGCCAAGCATTTTTATTCACACCTGTGATGAAAAACTCACTATCCGACTAGGAAGAGAGACACTTGCAAGTCCCCGTGAAATTCTGTTGCCTAGATCTCCGTGTCAGCAGTCAACCAGACCACAACACGAAAATGCTCATTTAAATACACCTGAATGAATGATCTCCCAGCTGTTGTGAAGGAAAAAATGTGCCAAGTTTTTATTTGACCCAAAGGTGTGGAATTTACAACCAATGCTTATCTGGTACTGAAGCACAATTATTCATTAAAAATCACACTCTGTTTATTCCATCTGCTCTCCCATTCCTGTCTCTGGTCTTTTCTCCTCTTTACCCTGTTCTTACTAATCTTTAAACTGGTTTGCCTGCAAATAGCATTAAAAAATGTACCAGAACCCTTTGAATTAGCAGACTCTTGTGTCTGACAGATATTTGACTTTTTGGGTGCTTTGAACATGTGGGTTCTGCATTCTATTTAGTCACATTAAATCAGAATGTTTGCTAAATCCATTCTAAAGCACCAGAGCTCTGTGTTCTGAGGCTTGTCTCGCTACGACAATTCCAGCATCTCTGGAACAGCCACCCTCCTGGGATTTTCACACACTACAGTGTCTAGAAGGTCACAAATGCAAAAATAATAGCTCAGTACAACACTGGTGTGCAGTGCTGCTTCCCTATATGCACAAATTGCCAACCCTTGATGTGGTTCTGGACCCAAAGGGGGTCCCACCTGGAACTACATAGTGGCTGAGTGTTCAGAAATTGTTAACACATCAGTTCACTAGGTCTCAGTGTTAAGGTTAACCTACCCTCTAAGCAACATTGATTAAATGTCATCACTGACTCTGTGTTGCTGTTTTTGCAGATGCTAAAATCTAGCATTTGTATCTGTTATTGATTTAATATTCATCCATTCTCTAAATGTCTTCTAATGCTAATATGCATTCTCAGTACTTAAGTGCAATTCACCTGCTGGTAGTTTAAAGCTCTAAAATTACATATATTGAGGGGAAAAGTGTCCGTGGTCATTTTTACATTCCTTACATAAAATTAGCCAGGTCTTCAATTGAAAAGGCAATACCCAATGGCACATTTAGGGCAAGGCTCCAATGACTTGGATGTTTAAAAAAATGTTTGAATAAGAAACACTTGTTGGGAAAAAAAAAAACAAACTAGACGTAACAAATCAAAGATTAATAAATAAGACTGATAAGTTCACCCTGCAGGGGATAATCCAGGTTATAGCACCGCAGCTGATGGCGAATGTTAATGTCACATCCTGACATGTCTTTGCTGTCAATCTATCTATATTTGGACCAGCTTTTGTCTTTACTGAGCTTCTGTCCACAAATGCAAAGGGTTAGCAAGCGGAACAATATGATACTTTTGCAATGTAGGGCCGTGTCAGGATCGCTGGGTAGACGGGCAGGCAGGTAGCGGGTAAGGACGAGGCTGGCAAGCAAGGGTGCAGGATATGGGGTTGTATATGGGAAGACAGGGCAGACGGCGACGAACTAACGTTAATGACAAGTCTGGGGAAGACGGACTCAGACGTGAACTAAATACACAGACTGATAGAAGAGAGCTGGGTGCAATCGGGGAAGCACACGTGTTTGATCAGGGGGCGTGGCACACACGAGGACTGGACGCGCAAGTCACGACAGGCCGCTGTTGCCAGATTTATCATTGGCAGAGTTTTATATTTTCCTCAAATCAAATGACAAATTTAAAGAGCATAGTGTATAAAACAAACTCATACATTCTATTTGCACGTGGTCATTGGACGGTGTTGATGCTAATTAGTGAATGCCGGTTGACTGTGTCATGCAATAACAGAGAAAGCGTTGACTTTTTGCAGCAATGGAGCCCTATTGGCTGGTCGAGGAGGAGCGTACGATATTTCATGATGCCTTTAGAAAAAAAATAAATAAAAGCATTTTAATTTCAACTATGACTTCCACCAGGTATGTTGACAAGCTGCAGTGCAGGAAAGTACTTCAGCGGTGCTGGAATTTTATTGAACATTTGTCATGTGGCGCACAGAGGTATTTCGACAATTTCTAAACATCCTGTCAGTGTCTGTAAGGTTTGTAGAGCAGGCATGTTGGGCTCTTTTGGATTTTCTTTTCTCAAACATCACCGCAATCTTGTGTTCACTTTCATTTTGTTTGCGGCCCACTTCCTGGTGTGGGCCGCACTCCACCACGTATGCGAAAATAGCGCCTTGGCGGAGAGGTCAGATGGTGAATATGATTCTCCGAGGGCACACTCAGCTGGTTCTGCATTCCAGGTCCTCCTTCCCCAGATGGGAAGGACATGGTGACGCAAGAAGTGTGGGGCATAGAAGGTGCCACCCTGATCATTAGAAAATGATATCTTTTGAAGCGATGAGTGACAGGGGAAGGGGAACTCCGGGGGCCAATCAGCTTTCAGTAAGGACCCCTGTAAACACTCCAGCACCAGCCTAATGATCATGTCTCATTACTGTCCTTGCTATTCCAGTCTGCAGACAGCAGTAGGCCACCTCTCTTTCATTTTGTCCTGAAGGAACAGAAATGACCCCCGTCCCCACCGCCTCCCACACCCATTTACAATGCCCCAGAGATTCCTAAGCAGCCTTCTCTAATTACTACTCACAAATACAGCCATAGGCACAGGACCCCAGCTGCAGGGACCTCCAGGCATCCTGAAGGGGACATCCAAGCAGATCGCCCGGGGGGGTAGCACTTTCCTGATTGGGTGACACTTGCATGTTTGCATTCAGGATATTTGGCCAAGTCTACAGACCCACCGAGGCCTTATAGCCAGCCCCTTTAAAATCCATCCCATAATATTATTTAGATGCTACACAAAGGTAACGTTTACCCTTCTGAGAAAAACAGTAGCAGTATATCTGTTAATAAGCATAATGACAGACCCAGTTGATAGTGTTCTGTAGAATCTGCCCATTCTGTGCAGCTGTCCTTGGCCTGGTTTATTTATGTAAAGACGCTATTTATTGCTGGAAACAAACCAGCAAAATTAATATCGCCCTGATAGCCTGTACTAGATAATGGTCTTGTGGATGGACAGTTGAAATGAAGAGTAATAAACTGAAGGCACAGAAACACTGAATCGGTCAGACCAGTGTTTCTCAAACCAGTCCTCGGGGACACGCAGACAGTCCTCGTTGTTGCTCTCTCCCAATTCCCTGCGAGCTGGGAAGAAGCAAAAACATGGACCGTCTGGGTGTTCCTGAGAACTGGTTTGAGAAACACTGGGTTAGACCTGTGCACCCAGAAGGTCAGCCTTTATGACAGGATGTGGTAAATGCCGGATTAACCCGAGATTAGACACTGGCAGTACACTGACAAACAGCAGCTGTGGCACCAGGCTTTAGGGGAGGGTGGGGGTACCGACGTGGGTCGGGCATGGGTGTCATGGCAGCTCTCCACCTGGCAATTCCGCTTCCAGTGTTCCCGCTCCCAGTGTTCCTGCTCCCAGTGTTCCCACTCACCTGACAGCTGGCTGGATAATAAAAGTAAACCCAACAGCTTTGTTCCTGAGTCGGCTAGTCTCAGCTCACCTGCCTCAGCAGTGACATGCCGTAATGACATACAGCTGCTAAATTGCGAATATGACATCAGAATAACACCCCCCCCCCAGAACAGAGGGACCCCAAAAAAACAGCCGGCTCAGTGATTCCAGAAAGTTCTTGGAGGCGAACAACAGATGCTTACCACACCAGTGGTAAAAAAATGCGGTACCATTCATTTTTCGGACGCTGACACTTCATGACAAGACAAACATGAAACCACAGACATTCCACTTTCAGGTCTGAGGTAGCATAAAAGCAAGTTTCGACTCAGGGGGGGTGGGGGGTCATTTTTAGCTATTGTTATCGACCTTGCTGAAACTGAGCCATCCACCACTAAGTGTGGACATGGTAGAAAACCAAATCGGACCAACATCAAAGTCTCATAAGTCCCTATTTATACAACAAATGTGCCCGGAAAACTCTGGAGATGTTTACAGATCGGAAATAAACCGCTTTTTCAGACAATCACACTCTTTCAGTCTGGCTCCAGTCATTGGTTCAGCAATCCAATACTCGGGCGCAAATATCACCTTTAGTTATCAAAACTACTTCCAGGAACACAAATCAACCAAGTAGGTGGTAAAACTCAGAGCTCATTCATGCTCATCTTTGATCTAGACACACAGGCCTGCCTGCATCCCTTCAGGTCCTCTATATTTTTCTCCCTTCCAGACTCGCTGGTGGGAGAGGCCCTCAGCACCCCTAAGCAGTCCTAGTTAGCATGCTGGGAACCAGTCCCCATCTGTCAGCAGCCTCCCGGGGCATGGGATTAACCAGCAACACCCAGAGCTCATTAATGACGGAACCAACAGAACACATCCCGGATCACTTCATGCCACCAGCTGCTCCCTCATTCCCCCTCCCTATTATTTTGGGGGAACTTGTGTTGGGGGGTGGGGGGGTCGCATCTGGTCATGGACGGCCAAACAAAGGCAAGTCTCCTTGGGGACAAGGAAAAGAATGTCATCTGATATGATTATGTCATATTAGGCGTGAGGATACGGTCGTCATGGTGACCGTGACGAGCTCACAAAAACATTCTAACGAGTCACACTATTTCATCCTCGTTGTTGGTTGCTTTGGCAGAAGGGGCTGTTGACACTGCAAAAAAGAGCATATTTCAGGATTAGATGAAGTATTAAAGTGTAGAGAACGGCCTACACTGGTCCCTTGTCTGAGAGAAAGCACTTACAAAGGCACTAAAAGCACTTCATCCTCGCTGTTCCGGCCGGGGGTGGATCTGAGAAACTGTAAAACAATAAAATTTCTTCAAGGTCCACAAGCTGGTTAACTATTGCATTCAGTTCCGTTCCTTCTGATGCATCTGCATGTTGTGAGAACTATGAGATCCGTTTCGAGACTTTTCCAGAATGACTCTGACCTCGTATCAATCTGTAAGGCTGTTCATGGTTCAATCAATTCAAAGTCTCACAGGTTGTCGGTCTTCTAACTGCTGGCATTTTTGACCCTCGATGGTCAACATCGTGGGAAAGGTGAGTTAGAGGCCTTAAACCCTACCTGGAGCCAGGTGCACCCCTAATAAGATGTGTCTCCTTGAAAAAAATGCCCTGAAATAATGCCCAAAATGACATCATACTTGACATTATAATGATGATGTCAGAATTATGACATAATAGTTACACACAGGGGCAGATTAATACATAGGCTATCATAGGTTATAGCCTAGGGCCCGGGCAATCATCAGCAACCCACATCGCCTTAATCAGCATACATCAGGGTGTCAATGCTGATGTCAGACTATTATTATATATAAAAAATACAAAAGCATTGACACCATAACCAGTGCTTCAATTAGTGTTTCTCAACCCAGTCCTTGGGGACCCTCCCCAAGTAGTTCAGGAGCGGGGAGGGAGCAAAATCGTGCACTGCCTGCAGGTCCCTGATGACCAGTTTGCGAAACTGCTGTAAATGCTGTTTACTAAGAATGTTCCTCACTTGATGCCCCGATGCCTTCAAATGACAGACAGGAAAGTCAATGGTCAAATGCTGTGGATGACTCGGGTTGTGACGGAGGCACAGGGAATCGATCGATGTGTCCTCTCCAAGGTATAGCTTCGATATGGCAGGGACTGTCCCTTCAACCTTGGCCGGCTCTCTGTTGGCTGAAGTCGGTGTATTCACTGGTGGGTGTTCCTGAAAAACTCTCCCTGGACATTATAGCTGGGGTATTGGACATCCGGAGAGAATTTCACTGCACAGAGCAAAGCTGACGAACTTGTGGCCCATGTGGGATGGAGAGAAAAATGCATCTTTTACACTCACAAAAGGCGACTTTGATAATTCAACCGCCCCCCCCCCACCAACTGGAATCTCCTGGGCCTGGTTCCCACCTCCCACATCATGTCGATAACTTTCATTTAAGTTATTATCATCCAACCAGTCGCTATGCACATGTGGGCGATTTCATTTACAGTTTCTGCATCCATATTACCAGTTTATATTGCTAGACATATATACAGTAGATCTTATATACCTATACAGATAAAACATACATTCATTGTCTCTATGGAAAAAAAGTGCCCTAATTTAATGAAGATTCAAATAAAATAAAGCAATATAAGATCGTATAAAAATATAACAAAAGCATGCATGTTTTTATATGTCGGGGGAAAAGTTAGGTGTTATATCTTGTTTAGAAGCTACTTAGGAAACTTAGTTTGCAAAATCTATTTCGTTGTGCTTCCCAGAACATCACTGGTTTATATTTCTTCTTCAAGGTTACAGCTATATTTTGGCACCTATTGCTTGAACCGGCAAGCTTTTTGTAAGAAACTCGCATCCTCTATCACTCTGTTATCTGCTCCCTGCTGTGTGACACGCACAGTCACCCGGCTGTGTTTCAACCTTGTGTTCGTTAAATGCTAAATAACTCTCTTTCAGGGAGCTAGTGGGGTAGGCGTGGGGGGGGGGGGGTGTTCTACACAGCAAGGATGGAGACCGAAATGAGGGACAGCACCCCCGGGCGGCTTGGCCACCAACACCACCCCCGCCCCATCTCTGCTTGAGCTAGAAATACACCAGAACCTCTCTGCATGATTCCCCCTCATTGGCCTGGACCCTTAGCATATAGTCAAACACACTGACATTAGCTGGATATGCAGCACGGGTCAGCAGGCTCTACATCCAGGCTTCTGAATAACCTGTCCGAATCACACTGAAAACTATGCCGCCCCAGAGATATGATGATAATTAGGACCTAGCGGACCTGATGGGTCTGGAAATAACTCCTGGTCCTTCTAGGACCGTGATCTCTTCACCTCATCCGCCCCCTTGAGATGTCGCCAGCAAGCCCTGACGCTTTGTTCCGTACCTTTGTTCTTCTCTGGGTTCATTTGGCGTTGGTCTCCCCCCTGGCCCTACTGGAGATCACACTGGGTCGTTCCTGGCATCGGCGCTGACAGGAGTTCCACTGACCCAGTGATCCCTGTGCTGGAACACTAACAATACCCTCCGGTACACCGCATGCTCCTGTGCAGACTATTCCGGACTATTCCGGAGTGTGTTTTGGCTCTTTTCTTTGGCATCGTGTTTCTAGTAAATCAAACCGGAATAACCCTGCATACTTTTCCTGGGTAACCTAATGCGTTCAGAATGATGTTCCGAATGTTGTTTTTTGTTAGATGGCATGGGGCATACCTAAGGGGTGGCTAGGGAAGGCCATACCTCCCCCACCCAACAGTAAATATGTGGCCACCCCAGATGCCACCACTCAGCAAAAGACAAAAATTGAAATATGGAGCATTTAAGTCTGGAAATCTGCCCAATCCGTCAATCAGTGGATCATGGTCTTTTCAACTCGATTGCAAGAGGATTCATGGAAAAGGTCCATGATCGGCAAAATGTACCAAGGGCTATGCCCCTTCGGAAGACTCAGCAGGTTAGCATAGTATGCCTGCAATCTTACGGTCACCAGTCCAAATCCCAGGGTCAGCAGAGTGATGTCATTGTTGGGTCCTTCATCGAAGCTCTGATTGATTCAGAGGTTGTCTGACCCTACCATCTCTCAAAGATGTATGTCACTTTGAATTAAAGTATAGATCACTTTCCCCAAAACCAACAGTACAGCCAAACTAGATAAATCTAGGTACACAGCACATGAGTCCATTGTGAGACAGATCAGTGCATACATGGAGATGTTATGCTGACCATGACAGTTTTTGTGTGCATGTATGTGGACAGAATATCATCTATACATGGAAAATCCGAAGATGGTAGTTTAACCACAGTAGTTTAACGATGCTCTTCATGTGAGTCTTGCAGGAATCATTTAAACTGGGATAGTGTCATTTTGAAACTGTGGATATTGTCAAGGGGTAGCACATACAGAACCTTCTAGCAATGCTTGGCATTGCCGGCTGGGTATTTCCCACAACTGGGAGCAATGGTTCCCAGTCCTTTCACTTTCCTTTAACCTGTAACAGGGAAAGATGTTAAATCCGCCATCCAATCCCCAGTCTATGCCGGATGTAAGTCCTCACCAGCTGTTGCGCTGGTGAGCCAACACAGCAGGTTGGCCAGGCGGATGCTGTCGCGTTCCCGTCAGACGGATCTGTCTCACGCCCGACCAAATGGGGAGGAGAGACAAAGTGCAGTACGTCAACACCGCGCCCGGCTGTTACCATTTAACAGATTTACCCCGCTCAAGCCTGATCTAGATGTTTCCTCAAATAAAACAAGCATTTTTAATTTTCACCCAGGGAAAGTGTTCGCTTGGCCATACTGAGTGCCCACCATGCGAGTAGCCCCTCGTAGCTTTGCTGCTGTCACCACTGTCCTGCAGACAGTGGGAGGGGTGTAACAGATGGAGAGACAACGCAAGTTCAAGAGGACCATGGGGCTGCCCGGCCACCTGCCTGGAGGCAAGCTGCTGCATTTCACACCGGTGGCTAATTAGATTCCTGCCCGCCACTCGTACCTCAACCTGCCGCCAGGGCGGAGCTTCTCTTTTGCCCTGTGCCACGTGGCACTCCCTCATCCCCTCTATACGCAAGTGGCACATGCCAACTAGCACACCCCCACCCCCCAGTCCCCCGAGCCAAAGGGGGGCCATAAATTCTCTGTCAGCAGACCAGATATTAAAGCTAAAAAATGGTAGTGTATCTGCTAGCTTCATTAATAGGATCCCGTGGCCCATTTCATTATTAATAGGGATATTTATCCATTTGGGTAATTGGATGACTTGACTTTTAGCTCCTCATGGGGGCGCCGGGAGAAGTGGGGGGGGGGGACTGCTGAGCAGGCCCTCCTTCCGGAAGGGGGGAAGAGATGTAAATGCTTGACCCCTCCCCCTTTTTCTTTTCTGTAACAAGGAGGTTTTATTTAAGGAGAGGTGAGAATAGCGAGCGGTGAGACTCGCGTGGAACCGTGATTTCTCCGCGTCGGAGAGGTGCAAATTGGCTTCACGTGGGCGCGTGCCGCCTTTTTGGATTAACTCACGCGCCCCTTCATTCATTATCGAAAAATTTGGAGCAGTCAGAACAGTGCTGGTGGGCCTGGGGGTGTGTAAGGGGGAGTCTTTTTCTAGGAGGTGTGGCTTGTTTCAGTGGAGTGTCTAGCATAGAATCCCCTGCAGACTGGGAGGCAAACAGATGCACTGCAGGTCTGGTTTAAGGCAGCACTAATCAAAGGCCTATCTCCAAGTTTTTCCAGGCTAGCAGGTAGAATTCCTGCTATCTGTGGAGACTAAATATAGTCACTGATATAGGCTATAAATAGATACTGATAGCACTCTGCCTCTTCCAGTTGGTCCTTCCTAATCGCTACACGGAGTTAGAAGCATCAGCATTCACTTAATCTCCACGATAACATCGTGTCCAGTCATTGTTATTGATCACGGACCGGGCTAATCAGCTCAGGAATGATTTCCGCAGCCCACAAGTCCAGACGCGGTCGCTCTCCCCTTTGATTGGTTGGCTGAGAAGATCACGTTTTCACATTAAGGGAAAAGTGTGGAAGATATAAATCGGGGACGGGGGCGGGGGTTGTTTTCGCATTACTTTAAAAAAGGACTAGGTGTACGCGGTCCTCCCCTTCCAGAAATAACTTCTGAATGAAGAGGGCGGCCGATTTCAACAGACAAATGCGACAACAGAGACTCTACAGCATTTTTTATATATTCCCTCCCGCTGAACTGCTCATCACACAAAAATACCTATAAAGAGAGAACGCAAGGACGCCGCGAGACACGCACGCAGGGGGACCGTGAAAGCATCCTGATTGTGATTAAAAGCACCAAGCCAGAAATATGAACATACGAGCTTATTAACAGTCATAATGAAGTTATTTGCTATTCACGGCAGCTGCCACACTCTCTCATAATATATCTTCGCTATTTTTGCCAAGAATTATTATTATTATTAGTGCTGTATTTCTAAATAATTTATGTATATAGGCTTTAAATTATTAATCGTTAGCGTCATACACGGTATACAATTATACTACTTCTAGCGGTTAAATATTTACGGGTCGTTAATGTCGAGCTGTCAGCAACCCCCGGGATCTCCGTACGTGGCTTTGAATCTCCAGCCATTCCAGCCTTTCGTCAGGTACTAATAGATGACACTGTGCAAAATGCTTTACTATGGCTAAGTATGTAACCATTATATTAGAACAATAACATATGAAGTAAATGTATAATTAGCTATATATATATATATATATATATATATATGGACATTAGTACATTAATAAAATGTACGATCAATAAAAGTGTAATCATAATCATTATGTATGCTGTTATTATAAATCTCATCTTCGTTCTCTGTGCTGTGTAACACTAGTATTACGAGGTAGTGCCTTGCCATAGGTACATTAGGTACCTTGTATGCACTTTTACGTCGTTGACTCTGGGTGACCTCCCTTTCATCCCTAACTGCACTATTTATTTTGTGATTGCACAACTGGATGTGTTATAAAGTTTTTCGAATTGAATTATCTATCTATCTATCTATCTATCTATCTATCTATCTATCTATCTATCTATCTATCAATCTATCTATCTATCTATCTATCTATCTATCTATCTATCTATCTATCTATCTATCTATCTATCTATCTATCT
>JAODJX010000095.1:590672-626061 GCA_026776945.1 Isichthys henryi
CAACAACAGCAAAGTCCACTTTTATAATATTGCTCAAATATACAGCTGGCATTTCCAGCATTGTCACAACACCGCATAAATAACTGAACAGGTAATTACAAGCTTTGGATTTTCACTGTAAACACTGGACCAGGTGTGAGTATTTTGGGAAAGCGTAGCTGCTTTTTATAGGAGGGGTTTCGAACTGCTGGAAACTGCTGGTACAGTGACAAGGGGTGACACGCAGTCCCAGCGGGTGGCATCATCACCTCACACCTCCAGACATGTAGGTTGGAACACGGCCCCCGCTCTGTCTGTGTGTGAAATTCGTGCCGTGGTTGTGTGGAATCCCTCCGGGTGTTTTCCCATCATCCTGACTCTATATGTGGAATATAGTGGCGGATCGTCCTTAACGAGCGAATATGTTCATTCGTTTCTTGATAGACTCTCAATCTGTTTCCCAGGAGAGACATCAAATCACCGCAGCCCTAACTGCCCAAGCACATAAAAAAATTTGGAGAACAATGGGGAAAAAAAGATCAAAACACAGGAATGAAAGAAATCACTACTATGTCAAGATACACCAAAAATTTATTTGTGAATTATTATCTTCTCATAATAACAAAGTGCTCTTCAGAAAAGTCATCTTTATCACACGTGTGAGTTTGCTAGGGAGCCAGTAAATCGCTTTCCCATTGGATTCTTGGACAGGTAAACGGACAGCCCACTACACAAGCACTCTGACCTCACAACACATAAATGCAAATGTGAAGGCTTGACAACTCAATGAAATGTGGCTTCTCAATGGTCCAAACCACGGCAGGACACACTGTGAGGCGCTGACCCGCCCTGATGGCCAGGGATGTCTCGGCAATAAACACGTTCAGAGGTTTATGGGATTGCGATCGATTGTAATTGGGTTTCGTTTTAGTTACGAGTTGGGCGGAGAGTAATTAAGATCAAATCCCGACACTAGTTTCACTTTCATGTGCCTCTAAGCATTACTCTACTCGTGTGTAATACTCGAAAGTGTGCAGCTTGAACTGATGTAATGCTTTGGCAATGTATTGAAAAGTAATAACGTTGTTCGATAGCTAATAGTTTTAAACACCCCAGATGATCAATTTTGAAAGCCAGCTAACAATTTTATTGTGTTTTTTTTTTTTTTTGGATATTTGCTGTGCAAGCGGAAAGAAGAGTTCATTTTCACTTAAATAGTTTGTTTATGAACTGTGTGAGAGCAAGGATACATAATAAAGCAGTTCTGTTATTTTGGACTGCCAGTGATCGCCGGTGTCATTCAGGAAACAAAACAGGATCAACGAAATGCCAAGAAGAAGCTTCTATGGACGGAAAACTTGAGCCAATCCTTTCTCCTGCCTTATGGATCACTTACAGCAAATAGAAGCAGAGGATCAAAGTTCAGCGTCACACGACGTATCCCTTCAGCGGAACCGCCAAACAGCAGCACGCGTCAAAGATTAGACGGAATTCTGTTGTTTACAAAAATTTATTCATACAAATCTTACAACACCTTTTTTTTTAGACATTTATCAACGTTACCCCCAGTGGGGTGTCCGTACGTAATTATAACGAGATTACTGGCTAGGATTAACTTTCCACACAATATATATATATATATGTATATATGTTTTTTTTTTTTTTTTTAAGTTTAATCTTCACGTTGTAAGGCTTTCGGAGCTTTCAAAAAAACGATACACATCAGGCGTTCAGACGGTGGGGATGCAGGACGCTTGCAGGTAACTCATAAAGTCTAATCTACATGTCATAAACAGGTGCAGAACGGACGAATAGAAAGATAGTATACTCAAGGAATGATAGAAACAAATGGGGAAAAAAGCCGCTCTCTACACCTAATCCCGCAACTATGGAATCCAAGTAGCGATCGGCAGGGTACAAGACAAGAAATGGGGGGGGCGGGGGGGCAGGAAAGTAAGCCGAAGATTTTCGCAGCATTGAAGGGCTACTAAAGAGCCATCTGTGACCGGTGGCGAGTTTATAGTCGAGGAAAAGGCACCAAAGCCGCAGCCTCCTGCGTCACAAAGCCTGGAGGGGGAATGCAAAATTAAACAGAGATTGATTTCATGTATAAACGACTCAGGCACAGATCGAATCTTATGCTTGTTTTTTTTTTTTTTTTCGTTATTGTGTTTTGCTTATAAGGCTCAACCAGGTGGATGTGGGTTTGAAGATCCCCACGTCCTTTACCGGGTGGGGGGGGGGGGGTATTTCCTTCCTTTCGGGGGCAATAGCTGGGAGGTGGGGAGTGGAGAGGGGTGGAGGGTGCCTGGTTTCCAGGGGTCCCTGCTCTGGGCCCGATTTACATTTTTGCTCCGGAAAATGCATTTTTGCTCCCACCCCGGCACACGTCCTTTTACGTCTGTTGCCGTTGTAGCTAAAGATGAGCCCTTGTCTCTCCCTCCAAATGTCCAAATATTGGATTAAGAGGACAGGTCAAGTGGATTTGTTTAGCTATTGAGGCTCGTTGAACCTGAACTGGGGGGTTGGGAGTAGGGGGGGGGGTCTAGAGAATAGGGAAGTGTGGCAAAGGGGTGTGGTAGCCCCTGTCTGGGTTTACCATCTCACTCAGTCCATCCCTTGCTATATCAGCATACTCTGCTATAAGCTTCTCTCTCTCTTTCATTCACTCTCTCTCTCTCTCTCTCTCTCTCTCTTTCTCTCTCAATGAGCTCTATTCATAAACCTGTTCACAATTCACACACAAAAACCATGGCCATTTCTCTCTGACCATTTTTTGGGAATTTACAAAGAAGGACACTCGCATGAAATAGATTATAACACGCCATCAAAGACACAATCTCAGCTGAGTTGGGTGTGGCTTTCAAGACTTCCCTAATTCGCTTTTCATCTGAATGAAAAAAAAAACAAATAGTGTGAAAAAATTAGGATATCTGGTGTCATTTCCTAACTTCAAGGTGTAGAATTTAGACAGAGTACAATTTTACAATTTTACAACTTATCGGTAAGCACAGAGTCCCATGTACAGAATGGATTCTTTCAAATTTCCAAATAATTGGACTCTTGAATCCCAAGTCTGATCCTGAAAAACATTGACACTGAGGTCCTGTTCAGCGTTATCCTGAGCTATCAACCCTCATGGGGGAGGAGGGATTCTGATTCATGTTTAACACTCCGTTACGGAGGCAGACAGGCAGCACAATCAATAAAATAAAAAGTCATACATTTACCATAGCAAATGAAGTGGAAATAACATCAGCAAAATCAGTTGAGAGGAAAAGAAAGAAATCTTAAGAGTGATATAGGGTGCACGTAATCACAAGCTATCACAATTACTTTAATTACCTGTTCTATCGTTACAGTGTTTTACATGACAATAAAGTTATGAACAGCAGACAGACCAGAAGAATCCAGTTGTAAAACTGTTTGTGAGATTAACCAAACTTAAAACGACTCACAGAAAAAGTACCACGTCCTTTTCACTGTTGTTTGTTCTCTTTTGAGAAAAACAGCACCATTCCTGTGGTATGACTGTCTGTCTATATTTTGAGACACACTGACCCTGCACCATGGTACTTTTTTCATGAGGGTCGACACAAAAAAAACAACAAAACATAAAACCTTTTCAAGGGTTTTTTTTTTCTTGTTTTCTGAAGCTTCTTAAACACATGACCAGCACTTAGAGAGAAACACATGTCACTTTGTGAGAAATGGTTTTAGGGTTGAGTCCCACCCTCATAAGAGTGAGCATGAATGCAGGAAGCCGAAGCTTTTAATTTGTTCTAGTAGGTTCTGCGTGGTTTCCCTCTTTGGAACATGTGTTATGACAGAGCTTATAAAAGATAAATGAATATTTTTTTTCCCATAGGTTTCTAATGCCAGTCGCCCCCTGGAGAATGGATGCATGTCACTGATATTTTGAACGTATATCAACACTGTCCATGATTTCAAAAGAGGAAAGTGGTCAGAAAATCTGACCATGCAGATACATACATACATATACATAGATATATGATATGTATGCTTGTATGTTGATGTATTTTGTTAGAAAAACAGAAACACAGACCAGGAAAGGGGGAAATCGGACTGTATACTTGGAGTGGAAAAAAGGAGGGGATAGTTCAGGTGAGGAGAAAGGGAGGGGTGCCAGGAGCCCCCGTGAACAGGCCTCGGGAAAAGCCTCGGAACTCACCGGAAATTCGGGAGAGAACTGTTTCAGCCAGTCTCCCAAAATAGCCTCAAACTCATCCCCATCCGGGAGGGCATCAAAGTCTATGTCTTGTAGAATATGGTGAAAATTAAAGTCTTCAGGGCTGTTGTAAATAAAAACACTATGCTCTTAATTTCAGTTATAAAAAATAAATGTAACATTCAATGCATTGATTGTCTTTTTCAACTATTTATTTTATGTATATATGTATATAGTTATATATTCAAAAGACACGTTTCAGGTGCATGTAGATGTGCACTTTTTCCCCTCTGTTTGTTATAGGACTTAATAAATATATATATATATATATAGCTATAGGTAAACTAATAGACTGGTCCACAAAGTAGATCTGTGTGGTCTCAAGTGCTTTTTTGTACAAAAGAAAAACAATATTATTATCAAAATATTCATTTTAATGGCTTTACTTCATACATAAATACATGTTTAAAGAACACATGGGCGATCCACTGATTGTTCAGTTATCTCAAAATGACTTGATCTCAAGGCTGTACACAGGAGACAGTTTGGATTATCAACGCTACAAATAGGATAGTCGGCGTCCTTTGTTTCTAAATCTCTGTCTATACCTTTTCCCCAGGACCGCTGCCAAATATTTCTTGACAGCCATTTGTTTTCGGTAGCGGCTGTAGCTGTCTGTGAAGATGCCATCCGAATGCCTTTTGGACAAAGGCTCCGAATCGTCTTCCAAATTGCTCGCTCCACTGCAAAACGGAAAACCAGGATGTTGTCTAAATTGCATGATATATGTCCCTTCCCTCGGGACTAAACGTATATTAACCTGAAGAACCCCCGACTTAAAAAGAAACATTACCGTTCCACTTCAATAAAAATCTATATTCTTATGCGTTGCGCTTTTCAAACAGTCCTTGCCAAATTATTTTTTTCGATGCCTACGAGACACTCGGTATTTACCACATGTCTGTCTTTGACCCCCAGAGACAGTGCGAATATACATTATTCATACCAAAAAATGAAATGTATTCAGCCACGTGGATGCCGACCAGTGTTTCTTAAAGGCACAATGTCGACAGCGAATTTTTTACGCGCTTCTTAAGCATATCGGTCATAGCTCAATCTCACACAGAGTGCAGCTTTTTTTTCTATTAAATATGTGTAAATGTAATATAACATACATTCAGAGTGATGAAATATTCATTCTTAGCGTATAATGGACGCGGGAGCCGCCCCAACATAACACACACACACATATACATACACACAAAAGGGAAACTTATTTGGCTCGTGAACAATAGGAAAAGGGGAATAAAATTAAAAAATAAATAAAATAAAAATCACATACTCAACATAAACGATTATTCGGGACCGTACAGTTTGACCAAGGAAAACGCTTAAAAGAAAAATCCTTACCCTACACGCTTTGCCATCAGTGAATGCAGATATTTCCTTGCTGATAACTGACCCAAGACCTTCCTGTAGGCTTTATTAAATATTCCATCTGCATGCCTCTCCGTTCTGGGACAATAAACGCCAAACACATAGACCGTCAGTCACCCAGCGGAGAGGCAACACCTTCAAATCAATCTGCCATGTACTGGCCAACACTATTGGCCGTGTTCCTTTATTAGGTTGATCCACTAATTTATTTTGTATAGGGGGTATCTGAGGCCAAGGGAATCTATCTGTTATCAGTGAAATGAATTAATAAACTTTACCTTCTTGTTCTATCCTAATTAATCGATTAATTAATTGGCAAAAGGATGGCTCTCGCTGCCTCTTTTTGGTATTCCTGGCGCTAACAAATAAAAACTGAATCTGGACAGCACATTTAGCTAACGAGACAAAAAGAAAACATATACAAAACAAGTAACAGAAATAAAACGTTTAACAGAACAAAAAATATTCCCCACTAATGAAATGTCCGGAGTGAATAGAGAGAATGTGTAAGATAGCAAATCACCTCTTCTCCGGTGGGTAGTATAAAGTAAATACGTCGTCAGTGACGGATGGAAGGCTTCGTATAGTAATTTGATCACCGTCAAAAGCCATGTCGGGTAACGAATTCCCGTCCTCGTCATAAACCTCATTTTCAAGTCTGTAACAAAAAATATAATAATAATAATAATAATAAAAATACACACGGTATAGTGAATTTTGCACTAACTTTATAATTGTGGTGGCAAGCGCATTGTCATGATCACGGCAGTCTGTACTACATATTAAATGAATTAGTGTTAAAAGAACGGACGAAATATCATCTTTCGGATTCAGACGTCCCCAGGGTAAAATACAAGATCAATAATAAACCCTAACTGATTTGGCTTTTCCCATGCATATAGAGAGCGCTGAACGAAAAACACATGTTTTCCGATATAATTTGCACTTCAAATAATTAAATCTATCGAAGGAAAATATGCATAAAGATTGCAGCCTGATTTTAGCAGACATACGGACCGGGGACTAGCGTTCACGAGACATAAAGACATAATCGTCTTGAATTATTGAAACTTTCGATTTTTCTCCCTTTATTGTATTAAAATGTGCTCCGATAACTGAAGCAAGGTGCTTTGGAATTTCGAGATGAAACGAATTTAGCTTGACAAAATTGTATAATCGAAAATATTATTCAGAATAGTGCACAAGTTCATCCTTGTGAAGCGACAGCCATAAGGGCGACCATGCGTTTTGTTCAACAGTCAGTGGAGGCATTCTTTGCGTCTCATATTCGCGTGCACAAATTCCCACGAATCGTCTACTTTTCTTATAAAGTACCTCCTTTATTTTTAGTGCCATGCACTATTAATTACATCCCAGCTGCCAGTTAACCATGTAAAGTATCTTATAATTCAAATTGTTCTTAGAATAATCAGGATTACGTTCCTATATCAGTTAGCCTATATAGAATTATTATTAGACAAATTCATTCTAAGGAATGGAATACTTCTAAAACTGTCTATGCAATACGAGATGCTTCATGCTTTTTATTGCATAGCGTATCGTATTCTATTCTTCTTATAATTAATGGACGCGCGTTCAAAAATATTCGCTTTGAAATTTTATTTCCAATATATTACATCTTGTTTGTGTTTATTGCTATTCTTCCACGTCTAAAGTAACTCAGCACCTGCCTAAAAATTACATTCTACATCCTGTTAGGTGGCCACATCAGCAACCAGAAACACCATTTCGACCGTAAACAATGAATGAATCCGCCGTTACGTACCTAATATTAGGGTAACTATGCCCGATAGGTGAGCAGAAGACGCTGCCGTGCATAAAGATTCCGTAGATGAGTAACGCTACAGTCGCTTTACTAGACATTGCCATTCTGCGAAAGAAATAAGAAAGTTAAAATTCTCATACAGCACGAACTATACATCGTTCAACCCACATAAAAAACTAAAATATACAACGAAAAAAAGTGTTAACCAAATTACAGTATCTGCTCGAATCATTTCTTTTTCTAATTCTAATTCGAAGGGAAAAATGCACAGTGCAAAAACGTTAAATGTTACCCCTTAAATGAACTTTTTGCATGCAACTATAGTAATATCCTTTGGGTAACACGCTTAAATCAAAACGAGAGGCAGGCGTAATGTAGAAAAAGGTGAATCCCGCATTTGTTTCACTTTGCTTTTGTGCATCCCCAAATCTTTCCAAGTTTCTTCGCTAAATATTTCCATTTTTTGTTGCATGCCGGTAGATTCTTTGCCTGTTTGAAATACCGAAGATCGCCACGTACCTATTGCGGAGTAGAGAGTAGAAGTGGATGCGGTCCGGGCGCGGCTGAGACGGTGGGAATGAGATAAAATCTTTCTCACGCCACTTCTTCACTAAAGCGCCCCTGTCCTTTCTTTATGTGCCCGTTAGCGCGTCCAGCCCTCCACACTTTTATATATAGTATGCAGATATCGGATTTCTGTACAAACACGGCTCCCTGAAAAGGAATGTAAGCATTTGTCTACATATTATCTTTCGCCGAAACTTTTTGTTCTGCGGTCTAATTCCCTCGGATTTTTATTCATGAATCCGGCGGCTTTGCCTTTTTCATAAGTCACATTAAGGATGCTACAGACGTCATCAACCCTTCCTCCCGGAATATAATAGTACTTTTCCTTCTTCATCGATGAACAAGTCAGAGTCATAAGCCTCCCAAGGATGTGTAGTATGAAAACGTAATTTTCAGACAAAGGATGTATGTTATTGTCTGGCAATGTGTCATATACAATATTTCGGTCATCCGAGGTCATTATGCGTGAGGGGGCTTTAATGTATCTTAAATAATTCAATTTCGATATCTGTTTTAGAAGGAGCCGTATATGATTCGATATTTTAATAATATTCATCACTGTTGCATTTCATTTTGTTGCTATGCAGAGACATTACATGCCTGCGATCATGGGAGACCAGCGGGACGGTTTCTTTGTGTTGCATTTTGCAGGGGGTACGAATTAACAGGAGCTGTACATCTTAACAGTGTTAAAATCACATATCCTACAACCATGGGCGCTTACACTGCGAGTATAGGAAGTTATACATGCATGGTTTAAGTTCCGTGTTGTGTGGTACAAAATGCCACGCCGATGTCTTTCTCACAGCATGAAAAAGTATCTTTTACCTTATACACGCTATCACTTAAAAATATGCTGACATGATACTGAGTAGTAATTATATAAATCAAATATCCTCTATAATGTAATTATAAGCATCGGGATTCACATCTTAGATTCCTGTATGGTTTGTTCAAAACGTATATGAAATGAATATTCGCCATTATTTACAGTAGGGCCTGTATCAATTTTGCACAAACTCGTAAATTATGGGCGCATTTCCAGGTATTTCTTAAGTACCCTGTACTTGATCAAATTGTAAAACTGAATTTGATTTTCTTTATATTTTCATTGTTAACCGGCAGTTTTCTTAAGTAGTTTGCGATTGCGCCGCATTCGCATTTCAGCGGTCCATACGTTTCGCTTCGCTTTGCTGTCTGCATATTGTTTAATTTGCACCTTCGCTGATTCACACCACCTTATCCTTTCGCTCGCTCTGACGTCTTATGACGATCGTCGCAGCTCGTGCGCGCTGGGACCGGGTTGATCCTAAAAATGACGTCGGAATCCACCTTCATATAAACTTTACTTTTTAAAATGTGCCAAGTAAAGACTGCCATCAAGTGGTTGTTCGGTAAGAAATATTTTTGTACACTCGTCTATGTTTAAGAATGAATTCCGCTTATTTTTTGACTCGTTTGTTCTTCGAAGTCCAAAAGTTTACAAGTAACATTTAACGTGTAACCGATTTCGGAGCTATACTGATTTCTCCTAAAGAAACAGAAACCTTTTTTTTTCATGGACAAATAAAATAAAAAATGACTTTAGTTTCATGGTCGTAAAATAATCGTAATTGGCTTGCAATTAAATTAATAACTCTTTTTTAATTAAATAGCTTGAATTTCAATAACTGGTTATTTGGCATATTCTTTCAATTGTCGCGTGATTATCACGAGACAGGGCTACGACGGGCTTGCGCTTCACTTATCCTATACGTATGATTAAAACATTGCTTATCTTATTTTTATTTATGTTATCTTATACGCATGCTATATTTGTTTTAATAGGATAGGATAAGAATAACGTAACGTATCCACCGAATTCGTCAGAGGTTTTTGGCAGGAACACAATTAATTTACTTTCTTTAATTATGTTTATAGGCATAAAGCTATTACGGATAAATATTAACCAGACTGATAGTGCAGCCCTTATGAAGTTTACGTTTTCATAAATTCCCTTATTCACCAGATGACAAGATAACCGTATGATGCAATATATCCTATCGTTTAATTACTCTTTTATTGGAGGTGTAGTAAAGTTTAACCGTGGAAATACTCTCTCCTTTTGCACTAAAATCTATTCTTAAATCAGTATTTACTACCAGGATACCAATTGTCAACAATATCAGACTCTCGGCTCGGGCTTGTTTGCACGCTCATTTGTTCCACCTTTAATTATCGGCGTTGGGGAAAAAAATGGCAGAACATAAACTGTCTAATTGCAGAAGGACGTTTTTTAATATAGAAGCGGGATAATATAGATAGTGATATAACGTAATATGGAATTCCAGAGTGACGTTATTCACACAGACGCATCGCCTTTAAGTTTTCTAGGTTAGATTGATAATGTAAAGTTTCAAAATTATTAGCCAGGAACCATTCGAAAAACACTTAAAATGTGTTATTTCTCTATATTCCGGGTCTGTATTATGTACTGGATATAGTTTAAACCGTCCTTCGTCCGTTTGTCCAAGCAAAACAGTCCCTTTTAAGACAAAATTACAATAACATGGGCTTTGTATAGACTGAGAGACTGAATAAATGTTTAATTGTGTTGGCACAATCTATTCCCTGCCATAAAACACATCTGTGTATCTCTCTCTCTCTCTCTCTCTCTCTCTCATATAAGATACACCTCGGCAGTCTGAACCGACTGATATGAGAAACGCGAAGAACCTCCGTCCCCCATGGTTCCCCCACGGTTTAATGCACAGTAATAACCTGTTGTTCGTTTATTATATATTACATTTTTAGTAATGTTTAACAAAATATGTTGCAGGATAACGTTAATATAACACAACGGCGTATGCTTAATTTCTCCGCAAAATTTATGAACCGAAATTCTTAACGATTGCTTTTCAGGGCTTATGCCAGACAAACGATAGCAATACAGATTACAGATCGGTCCTGGACTTTGGGGTCCACCGGCCCACATGCACATCGAGCCACGGGGAAAATGCCCGGTAGGTCAGAGGGCTAGTCCATTCCTGATGCAAGGCCAGGGGTGATTTCCCAGGTTTCAAGGTGCCCGGCGGCGGTTTCAATGAAAAAAACAATCACGGCTCCCCTTGTGCCATGTCTGTGAAATCGGCGAGGTATAACTGGCTGTCTACGGCTGGGAGCAGCCTTGCGCAATAGTACGCTACTATTTGGAAATCGCAATGCAGTTTCTTCATGAATGAAAAATAGTTCGTAGTGACTAGGCTTGCTCTTAATGCCCGTATGTAATCCTGTGTATAATAAATTGATTTATGTCCCTGTATGATCAAGTATTGTATAGTACTTTAGGAGTTAAATTACAACAGTTTAATTGTAATGTGTGTTAAGCGATATTAACAATGTTTTGATTTGTGGACGGGGTAACTTTCTTCGCCCTTGCAAAGCCGGGACAGTATGTGTTTACGGTTCTTATTTGTATTAATCAGGGGGTGAGTTTCCCAAACCACGATGGAAGTTAGCATTAACGATGCATTGTAGTACGTAAGTGAGCGACTCTGGTTTTGGGAAACCCACTCCAGGGTTTCTGTGTTATAGTGTATTACTACCCTTCGCATGTACATACTGATGGCGTTGTGCTTCAGTGTACTTCCATTGAATCAATTAGTTCTGCAGAAATGACATTGAATCTGAATGTTGTGAACATTGTCGATACTTTATTGACCTGACTGGAACACGCTATGCGCAGGGGTCATCGTGAGAAATAAAAACTAACAAAGGCATCACCTTGGCCGTGCAAAATCCCTACTGATAGCCCTTCAAAAACTCCCAAAGAGCACCGTTAAAGGAACCGCTTAGCCCAAAGTACCACAGAGATCTATTTATGACATATTCCCGGCTAAAAGAGTGAGGAGTCATTGAATTATGCATTTGCGAGGACAGGCTGGAGGAGACTTGCCGCCGTGTCCTCTTTTATTTGTAATCGTTTGTGCGCGAGATACTTTACCGTACTACCCGTATTGATTTTAGGTCTTCGGGATCGTAAAGTTATTTTTAGGCTGTAAGTAGTAGTGTTACTCACCATTGTTGTAACACAGATACAGAAAATATGAAGTTTATTTTAATTTCTCGGTTGCATCTAACTGGACTTTGCCGCAATTCAGAATATGTCATTTTCAACATAAATTTGAACCGTCTGTTATCCAAATTTGACAGGGGTTTTGTCGATTTGATGACAGCTGGAAGAATTCCTTCCGTAACATAAAATAATAATGATAATAGGCATAATAACGTTTTGAACACATTACTCACAAAAATCTTCTACCGTCCCACCCGCCCCGACTCCACCGGTCTTTTATATATAAGATCAGCCTAATCGCTATATATGAATATTGCGTTTATTAACCTCTACCACCTTGAGTGGTAGAACCTTGAGTGCTTTTTACGACATTTCGCCTGACACATGCCTAAATTAAAGGCTTATTGTGAAGCAAATTTGGCAAACATCTGGCACACTAGCACTAAGGAAAGTATGCATCCAGTTAGGCATCTTTTCTTTTTGTATATGTTTGCCATAATATCTCAAAGTCGTTCACATGTAAGCCTGTAACAATTTTTATTATGGTATCTGCCATGTCCACTGTACTTGTAAATGCAGAAAGGTTTAAAAAGTTACAGCATTTGTTATTAAACGACCCCTTTGTCACCCAAAAACGTATTCAAGTATCTAAAAAATCTCCAAAATAGGCAATGCATTTTTTTTGTAGAAACAATAATCTACTAATATATTCAAATATTAAAAATCCAAAAAAGGTATGCATTTCATAAAATAAATGGTTAAAATACGTTAACATAGTGAATGATACGTTAAAATAGTGAATGATTTTGCGCCCGCTTTCCGCTCGTAGGAATAGTGTTTTTTAAATGAGGCGTGGAAGGCGAAAGGCTGACCAACAAAAACCATGTCTGAAGTCGGTATTTAGCGGGGCGTTTTAGAAACGAGCAGGTGTATGTTGTATAACAATGCCGTGTGTGATGGATGTCTGTTGGACATAAATGAGGACACATTACAGGATTTTATTAGGCGTGATGCTGAACTGCATGAGCCGATGCCAGGAAAGGAGTATAGCGGCGCGAGCAAGGAGGGATCCGCTGGCAGCAAAGCTGAATCATCTGTAGCCTGGTAAAGAATCTAAATTGTGAGATGTAGAAAAATAACAGCGCTATTGCCTTTTATTTTAACGTTTTAGGTTACGGTTCGATCGCACTTCTATTTATATTTTGCTAACTGCAGACTCAAAATTTAAATAACACACACGCGCATAATTAAGTCCCCATTCCCAGCTGCTGTGCTCCTTCAGCAGCGAGTTTCTGGTTTCCCCGTCTTATGACATCGTTATACCGTACCGTTTTCGGTACTACACAGATGATCAGTTGATGCCAGAAAACGAGGACGCTCACTGCTACCTCATCCCACGCCTGCTTTACCTCCATTGGTTTCGTTTGAAAAGTGGGGAAACAGTAAGGAGCCGTGCTCACGCCTTCTCACCTCGCACAGAAAATAATCGAATCTTGTTTGTTGGGCATTGTAAAAGCAATCCGCAGTAGATCATGGAGAAGCATGGAGAATGGCAAATTGTTCTGTGCATGCGTAAACCGGAAGGGGCCTGAGGTCGGAGCGGCCTGAGAAGAGAAGCTGCAGCCCTATATTATTGAGATTGACACGCCATTCTGATTGGTTCATTGTATGTTACATCCAAAATACACCTCTGGATAATTAAGAGATTTAAGACAACCCTTTTCCCGGGCTTGCGCTGGCGCAAAGTGTGGTTTTTTCCACCGCCAAAATAACAAAATGGATTTGGACATACCCATAACATAGTTGCGCTTTACAGTTTGCGTTACACCGTCAAAATGGAGCCCATAGTTTGCATTAATTAAGCAATTACATAAGAGGAGTGGTTGTTCTCCAGTGTGTCATGGCTGCGATTCAGTCACATGCAGGAGGCAGCAGGCCTTTCTCTCTCCATGCTCTCTCTTTATATTTGTTCAGGGTTTTCCCCCACAGTCCAGAAACTTGCGGAAAGGTTCAGTACCTCATAATATTAGAGTGTCAGCATTCAGAATGGACTGCCAACCTGTCCAGGGTAGGCCTATCCCATGCCCTGAGCTTCAGGACAAAAAGTAACCGAAGTTAAACAATAATTATACTCTCCAGGGTTACTGGCTCAAATCTCATTCCTGTGGGCGCTTCTGAGACACTTGCAGTTCCGATGCTAAATTACACTTGGTGTGTATGCCAGTGCCCTGTGTTAGACTGGATTTAGCTGCTGTGGATACATGCAGAATAATTCAGTATGGAATATGGAAACTTCCTGAAGGAACAATGGACTGTGGACAACATAAAACCGTGAATATATCACAAGCACCCGTACGTTTTAAATAACCACATTATGCATGTTATGTAATACTTTAGGAACACCCCTGCCCCCTTCCCATCAGAGATATTAAAAATGCAGTAATATAGTTCATATCTTACTAACCTTATTTCAGCATGTGGCTCAGTGGGCTAAGTCTCTGTGTCTGTAATTGGAAAGTTGCCGGTCCAAACCCGGGCCCCGTCTGCGGATACTCGAGCAAGGCCCTTAACCCCCAGCTCCCTGGGTGCTGCAATTGGTTGCTGCCCTTTGCAGCCTGCTTGCTGTCACCTACAAAGAGCAAGTTATGGAAGGCAAAAGGAGAATTTCTACACGGGGATCAATTATAAGTATCAATTATTATTATTATAATCCTATCTTGTTTTTTGTAGGCTTATGTCAACCACAAAGTTGCATATTTAAATAAAAGGAAACCATAACATTCACTGACTATAATTTTCTGCGTTTTTTTTTTCTCTTCAGTGTATTGCTCCATTATTGCAGAAGAAATTGCAGAAATCACGGAGATATCCAGTACGCACAGGATGTTCTATGAACACAGAATCTTTGTTGTCATAACCATCAGCGGCCAGCAGATGGAGACCTTTTCATATTGATTGACAATTTAATAGCGTGCCACGTGTTCATGTATCGCATACATCAAAGGGCAGCTCATTGGTTAGCAGTGTGGCTCCAGGTGAATTGGTCTCTGAATTACTGCATGTTTCTGGGACACTTATGATGATGAACTGGCATCCCATCCCATAACCTGTTATAATATTACACAGAGATATTTTATTTTTATATTTATGGATCTAGCGGCCCTAACTGTCCCAGCAGTGCACTTAGTGTTTCCCTCTGGAATTAGAAAGTTGCTTCTGCCCTCTACCTGGCTGGTTTTTGGTGATTGTTGGCGTCTCCTTCTTCACATTGTTTTTTGTGTACTGCCAAGAAACTTTGAGCTTGGAAGCAGCCTGCCTCACAGTGTAGCTTTCTGCCCCCAGAACCAGGATTAAAGAATGCAGATTATTTTTTAAAAATATGGTGGTTTCTTAATTTTTTTCCAGACCTGTGTGTGTACATAAAGACTGATACTGTCACATCACATGACCCGGTCAACTGACCTAAACACAGAGGAAATGGTTTAGACCATTGAGTGGTTCTCAAAGTCGTTCCTCGGCTATCCCTGCCCCACACACAAGTCCCAGCTGTCTTCCAGCTTCTGATTGACTGAAGACATCTGATCCAGGGCAGTGGGGCCTGAGGGCCGAGTTTGAGAACCACTGGTTTAGACCATTTAGTTTCATCAGACATTGAAGGAAACGCAGCCATTCTAAATCCATTGGCATCAATATGAAGTTTGCCCCCCCCCTTTGCAACTATAACAGCTGCCACTTTTCTCTGAAGACTTTCCACAAGATCATGGAGTGTGTCTATGGCAATTTTTGCCCATTAATCCTGAAAAGCCTTTCTGAAGTCTGGCACTGATGTTGGACGTAAAGACCTGGCTCGCAATCTACATTGTAGTTCATCCCAGAGGTACTGGGGTTAAGATCAGGGCTCTGTGTGGACCAGTCCAGGTCTTCCAACACCAAACTCACCCAACCATGTCTTTATGGACCTTATTTTGTGCACTGAGTGATACTGGAACAGAAAAGGGTCTTCCCCAAACTGTTCCCACACAGTGGGAAACATAGGATTGTTCAAAATGTGTTGGTATGCCAAAGCATTAAGGGTTCCCTTCACTGGAACTATGGGGCCTAGCTGAACCCCTGAAAAACAACCCTATACCATTATCCCTCCTCCACCAAACTTTATGGTTGGCACATGCAGTCAGGGAGGTCACATGCTCCTAGTATCTGCCAAACCCAGACTCGTCCATCAGACTGCCAGACAGAGAAGCATGATTTATCACTCCACAGAACACGTTTCCACTACTTCAGAGTCCAGTGGTGGTGTGCTTTACAGCACTGCATTCAATGCTTGGCATTACGCTTGGTGATGCGAGGCTTGCGTGCAGCTCCTCAACCATGGACGCCCATTCCATAAAGTTGCCAGCAAACAGTTTTCATGCTGGGGTTAATGCCAGAGGATGTTTGGAACTCTGCAGTTATTGAGTCAACAGAGCTTTGCCGACTTTTACTCCCTATGTGCCTCAGTGCACGGCAACACCGCTCTGTAACTCCATGGGCTGCCACTCTGTGGCTGAGGTTTGTTCTTGCTAAACGCTTCCACTTTGCAATAATACCACATACAGTTGACCGTGGAATATCTAGCAGGAAACAAATTTCAGAAACTGACTTATTAGACGGTGGTAAACTATGACAGAATCACACTTGAATTCACTGAGCTCTTCAGAACGACCCAGTCTTTCACAAATGTTTGTAAACCTGACTGCATGACTAGATGCTTGATTCTATACACATGTAGGAATAGATCTGGATGAAACACCTGAATTCAACGATTAAGAGGTTTGTCCGAATACTTTTGTCCATAAGGTGAACAGAAATTCATCCTTATCGCAAGAGAAAGGAACTAGTGTTGGAAATCAACCACAGAAAAGATGGTTTAGTGAATAGATTTGATTTTGTTGTCCCAATAGGTTTGTCCATATAGTGTATGCATAAATGTATGTATTTATGTATGTATTACTCCCGGGGTGAAATCATGGAAGACTAATTCCACCCAGTACATGGGCTTCTTTCTCCCTTGCAGTCTGGTAGACAGTATTGAATCATACGTGCTGGTTCTGCATCACCGTGTAACAACTTCATACCACAAGCCATCAGAAGTCTTATTGCACATTCATGTTAAAATCTCTGCCTAGCCAGTGCCATTGTAGTACACTATCTCACTGTATGGTTCCCAGTAATTCCAGTACAGTCTTTTTGGCACTTACACTTTACCTACAAAACTCAACAAACGCTGCAATAATGTCCTTTTGTGCAATAACTGATGCCCAATATGCTGTTCATTATGCTGATTATATTTAAAACATTTGTACAGAAAGTCCGGTATCCAATATTGTTGTTGTCCTGTATTTACGTTAGCGGGCGATATTGCGTCGTCGCACTGACAATTCGTCTTCTAGTTCTGTATCCGCTAGGGGGAGCTTTGAGATCGTTTTCAGTTTATATGGCGATGCTCCCGCCGGCTGGGTCACACGTGTGTGGAGTTTGCATGTTCTCCCCATGTGGTCGTGGGGTTTCCTCCGGGTACTCCGGTTTCCCCCCACAGTCCAAAGACATGCTGAGGCTAATTGGAGTTGCTAAATTGCCCATAGGTGTGCATATGTGAGTGCATGGTGTGTGAGTGTGCCCTGAGATGGGCTGGCCCCCCCATCCAGGGTTGTTCCCTGCCTCGTGCCCATAGCTTCCGGGATAGGCTCCTGACCCCCCGCGACCCAGGATAAGCGGTTTGGAAAATGGATGGATGGCGATGCTTACTCAGTAATATTATGGGGATAGATTTATATGTAAACTAATTGTATTTAAATGTAACGATTATATCGTAATTTTATTAAACGCAAATTCATATTTAGATTTGCGCATGTGTGCCTGTGCTTACCGCTTAAATTTCACGAGTAGAATCCTCATTTTACATTTACGAGTCCCAGTTTATGAGATTATGATATGGTCGTTATTACGAATTTAAGTTTACGTATTAACATCTGCACTACATTTACGAAACACTAGTTAAGTGAGGAAATTTACGCCAGCTGAGGGGGCTGGGCTAAAAGCGGAAGAATTAAGGTTTATGTCTAAAGTAATCGTACATAGAAAATGAATTGCAAATCCGAAATGACAGATTTTTTTTTGTCAAAACCCAATGGCTATTGGCAACTATGATCACGTAACTAGTGATTTGTCAACGTACTACTGTACTGAAGCTGAAAATATATAAATTGCGATTCGTTATCACAACTTGAACATCGAAGGCTCATAATTTTCGATTCATAGCTGTAAAATGAAGATTGTACTCGTGAATCAGCAGGCACGGCTACACATTTCCTAGCCTTGAAGATGAATTGATTTACGTTTCATAAAGTTATATCTTATATATTCCTTCTAGATGCAGAATTACGTGTTTACGAATCGACTGCACATTAGTGGCTGAAAACTGTCTAAACTGCCCTTGTAAAATGAGAATCTGTAAACTTTAAGAAAAAAAGGGTGCTAGTTTGTAGCTTTGCTTGTCACTGGGGCTGTACCCTCAAGTGTCAATGGTACCCTACAGCTGTAGGTAACTGAACCTTTTAAAATACAGAAATGGACTATGAGGAATATATTTATACCATCGGGGGGTACATTAATGTTGTTTGTACCTTGGGAATGTTGGGAATGTGTGAATCGTTGTCATAAACGTCACACCAGAAGTGTACTTGGAAATTCTTTGCCTACAGGTCAAATTATAGAAAATCAAATATGATTTAGGATTTGCATTTTTTACGTAAAATTTATGTCTAAAATAATCGATCCCCATAGAAATTTGCTTACGATGTACTGAGAATCAAAAATTTACACTTAAGTAATTTGCAATATTATATTCACTCAGTCTTTTAAAATATTCCTCCTGTCGTATATGCACTGGCAGGATTAATTACATGGTTTATATATATATATATATATATAAACCTTTCAGCTTCAGCTGCACCACAGCTTTTAAAGGTAATTATTTGGTAAGTCGACCTACTGCAAATTAAAACATTAACGTAGTTGTTTTATAACACGCTGTACAATGTAATGTAAATTATAAAACATATAGCATTCAATAATAAGAACAAGAAGGAAAGAGAAAAATAAACACATATATGCATGCATGTTTATTCTTTAGAAGTCAGTGGTCATACCACACCACACTGTGCACAACAATCAAATGTGTCCTCTGCGTTTCACTCATATGTGACGTTGTGACATAGCAGGGGGCAGCTAATTCAGCGCCCGGGGAGCCGTGCTTGGGGGTGGTACCTTGCTAGTCAGGGATTCGAACCAGCAATCTTTTAATCACAAGTGTGTATTTCCCTAACCATTAAGCCACACTGTCCACTACTAAGTTCTGAGTACTGAATACATGCATAGAGGCGTTTTATCAAGCGACTTCAAAGTCCTCATCTCCTAATTTTGCAGTAGGATGGGCTGTCAGCTAGCAGACTGATTGTGCAAATTTACCAACTAGGTACCCCCCTATTTCGTCTGTTGCCGAGTCACGAAAGGCACCACAAAATGCATTTCATCTTATACAGAGATAGGAGAGGTAGGTAGTAGGATCGCGCCCGTTGAGGGAGGGGGTAGTACCTTGCAATGACCAGAAGGTGGAGCACCAGCTTTGATTTTGCAAACGCGTGTCATTACATTGAATTTAAATATAATAAAAATACAAGTAACTTCTGGGCACAAACTTTTACTATTGTATGTACTCATAAGTGTAACTATTTTTTCATTCCATTTTAAAATATTTTTAAGCCAAACCAATGAAAGATCTTGGTGCTGATTCTCTCCAATTGTAGGCTATGTTACCATACCATTTTTCCTGGAATAACACTGTCCTTGTTAGTTCAAGGTTTTGAGAATGACACAAATACTGGTTTTCACAAAGTTTGCTGCTTCGGTGTTTACAGATCTTTTTGTCATGTATTTCTACGGTATATCCATCCATCCATTTTCCAACCCGCTTATCCTTCTGTGTCGCGGGGGGGTCCGGAGCCTATCCCAGAAGCTACGGGCAAGAGGCTGGGAACAACTCAGGATATGGGGGATAGCACATATGCTGAAGTATAATCACTAGCATATCATAAGTGTCCAAGGCTTTTATTGACAATTAAATTAAGTTTATGCAAAGAGTCAATGTTGCAGGGTTGGCCATTCTTTTTCAGACTTCTGCAAGTCACCCAGGCTGCTGTCAATCAACTTCTGGGCCAAACCCTAATGGGATTAAGGTCTGGGGAGTTTCCTGGCCATGGACCCAAAATGTCGATGCTTTGTCCCCCAACCCACTTAGTTATCACTTTTGCCTTATGGCACGGTGCTCCATCATGCTGGAAAAGGCATTGTTCATCACCAAACTGTTCTTGGATGGTTTTGAGAAGTTGCTCTTAGAGGATGTTTTTCTACCATTCTTTATTCATGGCTGTGTTCTTAGGCAAGATTGTGAGTGAGCCACTCCCTTGCCTGAGAAGCACCCCCACACATGAATGTTTTTAGGGTGCTTTACTGCTGCCATCACACAGGACCAATGGTAGCGCTCACCTTTTCTTCTCCAGACAATCAGTTTTCCAGATGCCCTAAACAATCAGAAAGGGGATTTCCCTTCTTCTGTCCATGAAGTGTTTTTGTGGACAGAATGCAGCAAGGAATTATTTGATTTCGTCATTAAATAATCCTTTTTGTGACACACATTTTGAACATGAAAATAAGCACCCCATAGATTACATCGATTCAAAGACAATTTATAAAAGGAACAAAGAAATAGCAGCAATTAACTATATTTGAATGACCACGCAAATGTGTAAGTCTAGACCTGAACTAGTTTTTAAATTGTATTAATATATTTTTTTCTGGAAACAGCCATTCCTAAGGGCGCTGCTAGAGATTTTGGACCTCATGAAGGTATATCATATTGGACCCTCAAACGAAACAAATCCAATTATGTTCCAAATTATTTAGGACACAGGCCCTTGGAATGGTCCAAACTACCCCTTATAGCGCCCCTGACCATTACGGAACTAATCTTTGACCTTTGACTAACATAAATAGTTTCGTGCTAGTTTCATATAGTTTCTTTGGATAAATATTAAATAACTAGGGGTGTGTATTCTCATAAAGCTGTTTTTTGCTATTATGGAGGATTTCATTATTTTCATTATATTTCCTTTAAGAGATCTATGAATAACTAACATTTTAGATGTCTGGTTAAGGGTCGAAGTGAGCCGCAATCTTGTCCCGATTGATCGGACGCACATCTCCCAAATAGCGCCATAAGGGGGCGCCAAAAACCATGCTATTCCAAGCCGTGGGAATCACGCATAATCGATCGGCGCGTTAAGCACCAGTGATTTCTCCCGGCGCGTTTCCGGCCGTCGCTCGCCAGCCCCCCTGCGACTGCCTTCGGGAGTAGCCGTTACCCCAGAGAGCTCAGCTGCTGCTGCGGCGGACGGACTCACTGACTGACAGACTGACGAGCAGGGCTTTTCCCACTCCCTGGAAGGCGAGCGGCCATGTTTGCTGGACGGCTTCTGGGTTAACTTTAGGGAGGGGGAGCGTACAGGAACTGGGAGTCTCTTCGCCTTTTGTTGTGCTCGACACCATTCCCGACTCGCCAGCATTTCGCTGGTCCCCCCCCCACCAACCCAAATTACCGACATTACTATTTTGTTCACCCTCCCGTCCCCTCTTTTTACTCACCATTTTTCACGCTTTTTAGTGTTTTTTTTACATTTCTTTGCTGGGGGTGCTTGACTACTGGAGCCCGGACAAGCAGCCCGCTGCCCGGCGTGCTGGATGTAAGACCGGAGATGGCAAAGACCGTGATTTCAACTTCGGAGTAGCAGCTGCGCCCGCACCAATTCACCGCTCGGCCCGCCGAAAGTGCCGCTCCGTGCGGACTGGGGTCGGGGGGCGGAGGAAAGGCGTATGTGACGGAGCGGGACAGGGGGCATCGCAGGCGCTCCAGCGGGTAAGTTTGCGGGGATCCGCGCGGCGTTTGCTGCGGCGGCGCTGGCTTCGCGCGGGCCTGCGCGCGGCTCAGCTTCTGGCTCCGGCTGGCCGGGCGCGCGCCGCTTCCTACCAGTTTAAAGTCGCGGCGGTCCGGCGCGAGCTTCCGGCCAAGAGCGCTCCATTCAGCATATAATCACTATTTGTCCCCATCATTTATTTAAACGTAAGTTAATGCGCACCGCGTGTTGTCAGTTTGTTAATATAGTTTATTTTATGAGCCTGACTCGTGTTAATGCGGATCGTGTATAGCGCCTGTGTTCCCTCTGACTACAATGAACTGTCCGGCGTGTGTTTTGTTCATGGCACATTGTCGCGGAACAGCTGTTACATTTGTTCCCGGAGCTCAAACTCGGTGCTTCAGGACGCCTTCCCCCACCCCCTCCTCTTCCATCTTCGGGATAGCCCACGCAGACCGTGCAATCTGCTTTCCCAAGGCACAGCTAAAGGCATAAACGGATGGAGGACTGCACATTGCCCATTTAGCATAAACGAAATCTGCGGGGAGAGCCTCTGAATTTTCGGCGTCTCGATCTCTCCATTTGGCGTTGTGTGTGTGTGTGTGTGTGTGTGCCCGCGAGAGAGAGAACGAACCCCCCATCCGCTTCAGCTGTGTGCGCCAGTCTGGTATCTCACAGTTGTTGCCGGATCCTGATCTCCGTCCCGAAAACAGCCTCAGTGTTCCCGTGGGTGGATAGGGCTATCGCCGGCCCTGTCGGTTCTGTTTACACAAAGACTGGGCAACGGACGCCGGTTATCGCGATTTTCCGGTCACGGCGGACCTCCCATGTGTCCTGGATTTTGTTACTCCTAAACTCCTAAGAGTGACCGATAAGTCGAAGTGTTTCATTTGCACGTTTTTACTACTGTCACGATGGGATTTCAAGGAGGAACCGCATGATCAGCGCTAGTCTTGAGTTAATATTCAAGGTCTGTAAATGAAGCCAATAAAAAGTTGCCTTCAATAAGTGTGTCATACCTCTAAAATTCTTATCACTGTACTTTCCAGATGTTGCATCAATTAAGAGAAGAAATGCCTACAACCTTAGTAATGTCTCAGTGTGTGGTCATGGTTTACTGAGGAGAAACTCATTTCCAGGATCGCAAAATGTCCACTCCGCATTGCGAGTGCAACGCACTGCTCCGGCAGCTGGTACATCGTGTTCCCAACTAAGGTAGTGCACGTTGCTTAAACATCAACGCTAAAAAGCGATCTGAGATTCGCATTGAACATTCCCATCACTTTAGTTGGGAGACTTGTCGGCTCTGGCTGTTGCTGTATTTACGTTTTATTTATTTAGCCGATGCTTTTATCCAATGCAACCTTTATTTCTTTTAAAAGAAATGGTGTCATCACTCAGCCGACTGAGATATGAACCAGCAACCTTCGTGACCTGCTGAGCCACGTAGCACCTCTTTGGTGTCCCACAGCCCCAGGAAGACACAGTGTCAAAGTACTGTGTCATGTGACTGTAGAACACCTCACCTCATTAGTGTCTGTATGTAAGTGCTGTGTGTGGGGGGGGGGTGTTTACAGCTGTTAGACATTTGGGTAGGAAATGGGAAGTGATCTCTATCGATGTGCCCTTTAAGGAAAGCAGATAAATGCATCTTTGATGTCTGATACTTCTGGGACCATCTGTCGGGAAGCTGGCTGTAATTACGTCCACGCATTGGAGCAGGAAGCCCATATAGTTTAGTTTATTTGACTCCGCAACTTTAGCTAGCACGTTTCGGGCAATGTGTCTTTGGGCATAGCTGTTCTGGACCTCAGAGATTGACATCTGAAGTCTCTAGAGGGGCATCTTTCATAGCCTCGAGCCAAGCTTCCGTATATCGTCCAACTGTAAAACCGTGCGATTTGCAAAGTCCTTTGAATGAGCGTGTTTAGCAGGCAAATTTTCGTCAGTAGCAGGAATACCTTCACGTTAGGTGCAGCGGAGACCGAAAGATGACTCATCCAGGTGTGAATTTCATACAGGTTTAGCCACTTGTTGTAATCTCTTAGAAATGACACCGTGTGTTGTGATTCCTCTGTTGTAGTTGCTTAATCCAAGCTTTGAGGTTTTATTAATTTGCAGCATTTTGGCTTGAAGATTTTTGGTTGGTTTGAGTGCAGCTGCAGGGTGACCCTAAAACGAGATCTCGGTCAGGGGTTCTCAGTTGGTTTAGCCTCAAGACCCATTTTTTTTGCCCTTGGTCATTAAGTCGTGACCTAAATTTTTAATATTGCGAGGTAAATTTATTTATCGGAAAAAATTGCCGACAAGTGGGGAGTTGGGGTTGCGTTGGTGCTAAAATACCACACGTTCTGTAACCCACCAGCTGTGTAACATTGACCTAGGATAGTGGTTCTCTGTCCCGTTGCTGCCCCCTCACCAGAACGTTTTATTTGCAACCCACACTGTTTTCAACCTTCCACGTTCATCATTAGCCTAAGGACCATATAAGCCTGAATAACGTAGGATGGAATGAAAATATTCTGGCAGGGGGGGGCGCCGGCAACAGGATCGAGATCCACTGATCTAGGTTAAGTGCAGATGTGGAACTTAGCATCACCCTGTGGCACTGGGATGGTGTATAGCTCCACCCTCTGGACAACAGCAATTGGTGGGTTGGCCTCCCTCCCAGCATGTCCTGAAGTAATACTGTTGGCCTGATTTGGAGTACTTAGGAGGACAGGCTGGGGGCGGAATCGAGATGTCCCACAACTTGTTTGGGGTGTGATCCCATGCAGTGCCAACATCAGCTTTGTGTGGGTGGGGGTGCGTCTTCAGGAGGAACAGGATCAGGTGATGAACTATGAGTTTCATACCATGAACTTTTCCAGTAACGGCTGGGTGAGCCAGCTTGCTTTGCGTGGTCTCTGAAAGCTTATTTGACTGGAATAATTAGCTGGAAAATGGGTGGAGTAGAAATACCTGTAAATAGTGTTATTTTCTGATATGATCATTATGTTTTGCTATAAATAAACAAAAAATGCAATCTGACCAGAGGGTAATGGTACACAGTGATGATGAGATGCAGCCTGTCTGGTGAGGGCTGCAGATTCCAGTCCTTGGAAGGAAGTGCTGACTCCTTTGGGCAGGGTACTTGCTGTGACTAGCCTCAGCCTGTCCAGTATTGTGTGCGAATGTTTGTTATTAGCAGCCATTGCTAAGCTAAGCACCGGGGGGTTGATCTTAATCCTACTACTGTGGCGACCGTCAGCCTGATTAGCGTTGACCCCGCCCCGGGTCGCCTTGAGTGTGTGGCTCTCTTTCCGGCAGCAGACATCCAGGAAAAACATCATCCTCCGCTGTGAGCTCACTGTCTTTCCCTGCGACTGGGGGTTGCAGAAGAAGGTTTAAGCAAAGACGTAGCTTTTAAATGTCATTGTGCACATGAGGCAGGATTCGCTGTGATTTCACTTCCTCTGCACTATATCCTATGAAGCCAGCAGGAAGAGATGTGATGTTGAGTTTGTCGAGGTCTCGTGGGGGGGAGGGGGACAGTAAAGGAGACATGTCTGATTGCTTTGTACATGTACACGGAGCTCACGTGTGGAGAGAAGTGAATCATGACACAGATTTCATCTCTCCTTCTGCCTCTCAGCTCTACCCATTTACCTACTTGGCGCTGTTATGTCCACCTACTTTCACTGAGCTTCTCAAGTGCCCGCCTTGTTGAAAATGCTTGTGTAGAGGAGCAGGGTGGGTCTATGCCCAGGTCCAAATTAACTGCAGTTTGGGTCCCAGTACGTTGTGTGATGTGTACCTGGTGTTTGTGGAGAGATGCTAAATGCCAATCTTTTCAAGTCGTCATCTGACAGTCTGGAGGTTTTTGGTGCCCCCTTATGATGTTCAGTGCCCCCCACAGTAAGTTGAGAGCTGGTGCACTTAAGCAAGCAGATTGACTGTGCAGTAAGCTGTCAAACAGGTCGGTATAGCATTGTCGGTCATGACTTGTACCGACATGCGGCCGATCGGCGTGATTGGTATGGTGACCTCCTGACTCGAAGAGTGCTTAGTGAGCTGGTTGTCGAGTTCCTAAGAATAGAGCTGTGGGCACTCAAGGCAGGGCGGTGCCGGGTCACCAGGTCATGACCCTAGAGAAAGGGGCCTGACCAGAAGCGAAACCCTTGGTCCTTAATGGGAGGTCTCGCTTTATGCATGAAAGCATTTACCATACATAATTCAAACGCTCAAGTGGGTAGGAGCTCTTGGTAGACGAAAGGGGTTTCTTTTGCAGAAAGAGGTCGGAGTTGTTGGTAAATGGAAGTTTACTCATGAGATGCTGAACGTATTTGAAAGTAAGGTATAATGTTTCAAGGTTGTCTGTCTTCAGCTAATGAAAAAATCAGAATCTGATAGACTCCCATCCCCCGGTGCATCTGTGACAGACCCGCAGCGGCGGTATTGTCGCGATGCTCTGGTGGGTGGGGGTGGGAGGCTGGGGGAGGTGAAAGGCTAGTGTCCTTCACCCCGGTCCTCAGCTCTCTGGTTTCAAGGGCAGCCTTCGCCTTTGTCTGCTACCAGATGACTTTCTGAAAGGCTGGAGGGGGTAAGTCCTGGTGGTAGGTGCCTTCAGAGGGGGAGAGCGCCAGGCCAGTCAGCCTCCTCCCTTCCCCTTGGTGGCCCTCAGGGCTCATTTGTGTGTCGGGGGGGGGGGTTCTCTTTTGAAGCCTGCTATCAGTGCTGGTTGTCTTACCGTCATAAGAATGCTGCCCTGTACATCCACTCAGGGTGTGCGCGCCACTTCTGAGGTGACAGTCATTGCAGGTCCCCCATGCTTGGATGACAAGGAAATCTCATTAAAGCTCTGTTCTTCTCCCATTACCACTCTGTTGATGCAGGGATCGGTCCTATATTGGCTCCTTTGTGTTTGGATGAACAGATCAGTTTCGAATACAGTCTGGAAGTCTAGATGGTGTGATTATTGGTTCATGGGGAAGGACAAGGTTTATCAAAAGGCAGCTGAACCTGGAAGTTACATTTCCTATTCTGTATTAGTCTCTCCAGTCAGTTTTGATGTTCACTTGCATGCATTTACCCTACCACTCCCCCTGGGATTGGGAAATTAAACCTGAACATTAATAGAAGCCCCCCTGCCCATTTACTTATTGATGCCTCCTGCTGGTCTACAGCGACATTGCATTGAGGAATTGAAAGGGCAAATGGAAAGACCTTGGAAAGGAGTATTTGTTGACACAATCCGACTGCTCCTCTGCTCGCCTGCCGACGCGATCTGTTCCACTGGCTGAGCAGTCTGGTGAGATCATGCTTCCCCCTTCCCCCCACTTCAAGTGTCAGGATCAACAGGAACGTATTCCCATCCCGTTGGCTATGATCCTCGTCGCAACTCTGTCACCGCAACGCAAATTTATGAATGTGAGGTTGCGCTTGCAAGACATTCAACTTCGGCAATGTCTTCAACCCCTGAGTATATCTAACAGAAATAAGGTTAATACCCTACAACCAAATGGGCAGAGTTTAAATGGCAAATTCTATTTGTATTTTTCTTTTAGTCTTGCATAATTAATACTTAGGCACGTTAGTTTTTGCTGTATCTGTTTGACTTCGCATTCCAAACAGTAAATATTTACTGGGACAGCATTCTAGTAGAAGGGGATGCCCGTTGAGCGCGCCTAATGACAAAACGAGACGACAAGATGACGGGCGTTTCACTCCACACCCCGTCATTAGATGCCCAGAGTAGGCAGAAGAATAAATGTATTGATTAAGTGTAGAAAGCTTTAATTACATGTAGTTTAGATGCAGTCCTCGCTCTCTGAGACACACCGGATGTGAAGGAATGGGTCGCCGATTGATGCCTCTCTGGAGGAGGCCATTGGCTGTGTTCTCACGGTCGGAGTCAGCCTTTCCACTTACGGCCGTCCTTTTTACACTTGTAAGCATCTTAATTGCGGTATACGGTATGGGGAAGGCTTGCATGAGGACCCAACAACAGGTTAGCGTGTTTTGAACTGAATCATTTCAAGCCTCGTTCTGGCTGGGAGGAGCCATCGCTGCTCTCCGGCCGCTGCTCCCAGCAGGGGACAAAGGTCGCTGCTCTCGCCCAGTGGGGGAGGGGTAGAGGTGTACACGCCGGCCCTCGGCTCCGTTCCATGGGCATCCGGCCAAAAGGGGACTTTATTCGGCACAGGTGTTATGCACTGACGGAGCTAATGTAGCTGCATTCGGTCTCAAATGAAGACGAGGGCCGTTACATGGTGAAGTGCCTTGTGTTCCATGTGACATGTGAAAGTGGAATTCCACTCTGGGGTTACTTTTTTTTTTTTTTAATCAATCTGCTTTTTTCAACACTGAATACTATGAGGTTACTGGTTTTTATGACCTGGTTTGTGAGGCCTGTGTTGGGGTTTGTGCTCTGCATGGTCCCTGCTTTTGCTGGTACGGTTAACATCTACAGCACGTGTCAGATTTCTTATGTATGATATATGTAGGTCTGTCTACATTCCTGACAGTTTCATAAGTGTATATGCAGGTTTTAAATGTAAAATGCTTCCTCCTCACCCCCACTGGTCTGAATTTTCTCCTGCCGTGAGGCAGTAAAGGTCTGCAGATTGCAGGTGACACATTCTCACTGTGTAACTCTGATATGCCTGGAAGCAAAACTCGAAAAAGCCCCTTTTATTCCTTGGTGGAGTTCCATCTCCCCGCCCACCCCCTCTTGGGATAAATGAGATGTGGGAATCCCCCCATTTCCCCCCTCCCCCCACTAACCTTTTTTTTTTTTTTAAATGCTAGGCTTCCTCTTCACGCCTGGATTGTCTCCATAAATGCACATCAGTCTGAATAGGTCAACCTGTGCAAACACCCGCTGCGAAAGAGGGAATGGTCCACTCCAGTCTTGAGTTGGTATAGTCCGTAAGTGCCACAGCCCAGATGTTCTTTATCTGGCCCCAGCAGTAATGTCACTCTGTTTTTCACCTGAGCCACGCATGTACACAGGTTAAAGTGTGGTGCATTGATCATTGGGTTGAGCAGTTGACTCCCAACTTTGAGGTTTTTTGGTCTCCCTTCAGTCCATGCACGGTTCTCCCTGGTGTGTTCTGTTTGCTTATCTGTACTGGTTATCATCCTGTCTGGCAGTTTGCTTCCAAGGCAACATTTCTTGTACCCTTATTTGATGTGTCCCCCTTCAATTTCCTCATTCAGGCCCCGGATGGATACCCCCCCCCTCCAATCCCGGCTGCTCCATAGTCCAGCATTTCAGGTCTTCTCCACTGTGCCAAGAGGCTGGTGTCACTGTGTCACTTCCATGTGTCACATCTGTGAATGCTCGCCCCGTCAAGTCCGCCTTTAACTTAACACCGGCAGTAGTATCCGTTTGCTGCTCGAAGCCGGTAATAGAGTGGGCCTCTTAAAAAGCTTTTATATCCCCAGTCCAATGCTTTGCTTTAAGTTTCCCAGATCTTTTGTTAGTTGACCCACCCTGCGAGGGAACCAGCAGATTTTCTGCAGTGTAGGTGGTGCCGCCTTCAGTCAGTTTTTGTTGCATGTTTGTTCACCAGCCATTATTCATGAAGTCCTCTCGTCCTCCAGAGGACAGTCGGAGAGAGAGAGGGGCTGCTTCGTTATTCTTCTTAGATGCACGATATATCGATCAACATATCGGTGTCCGCCGATGTCCGCGAAACATCGAGATATTGGCATTGGTCTGGTGTGTCAGTCATGACCAATATTTAGACTTTAGTCAATATTCCAGGTTAGCGGAACCAGAACTACAGACATAACTGCTAAAATAATGGAGATGACTCCATCAGACAGTCAGCCATTTCCCCTAGTGGAGGACGAGGGATCAGATCTTAGTACATTGCTATAGTCTCCCAAGTCAGTGCCGCTTTGCTAACTTCTCACTGCCTGCATTTTGTGATGTTGCTGCTATACACACTCACTGGATCTTAAGTAACATCACAGACATCAAGTTTCAGTACCGGGTTTCTGGAGCTTGAAGCTTAGCCGGTTATTGGTAATATTAGACATAAATATATTGGTTATTGGCATCTCCGTATCACTGCACCACTTTTCCTTACAATAACATGCAGTGACGGAAATCTCCAGAACAAGCTCATGTTCCGATCTCTCAGCTTTCCGGATATCACTGACTTCAGGGTACTTGTGTCTGTTGTTCTCCTTTTGAGTGTCCCTTTGGCTTGGCTTATAGGTGTCTATTAGGCGTAGCTTGTATACAACTGTAGCTGCATAATCCTTTACCTGCTGCCTGTTTTATTTAAGGTTAAAATGAAAGACTCATTGTCAGCAATTGGGCAGAGCTGGTCTTGTTCTACATAAAGCGAGGAGTGGCGGCGTTTGGCTCAGTGGGTTACGATCGAAAGGTCACCGGTTCGCGTCCCATTTTCGGCAGAGTGACCTCAGCATTGGGCCCCTCATCAAGGCCCTTCACATTTCCACACACGGTGAAACACTTGCTCATGTGCTTCCCTGCAGACTTAAACGTATAACATTGAAGAACAATAAATAGTGATAACAGAATAGTGAACAATTTCACACCACATACATAAAATTTACAGTAGCAATACATGGAGGTGGGAAGGTTAAAGTGATAGTGGTTAATAAATCACAGTGGTGATTGGGATTATTCTGAAAGTTATCCATGTGTATCTAACGTTAGCCTACTTGTGGGATGAAGTTGATCCTGAGTCAACTGCAGTTGATGCAGTGTCTGCCTGACTCTACTTTCTCTAACGACTAGTGCATCGTCATGGCGAAAAATTGCCTGCCAAATAAATCAATTGGTAAGCAAAGCCTTTTGGGATTCAGACTCCGGTCGTTCCTGGCGTATGTAAAACGGCGTGCTCCGCCATCTGCGGCAGCCCTCTCTCAGGGTACTGGGAGCCCGTCTGACGTCTTTGAATATGTTTGCGTTACGGTCAGGTGGAGCTCCCCCCCCCCCGCTCCTCCTCCTCCTCACCTGGCTTTACAAGCCACTCCCTCGTTGTGGTTCTGGCAGCCTCACTCGCCTTTCCATTTTCTCCGCGCTAAGTGGAGATAAGGGATCTTTCAGAAGTTCCTGCATGAGCTGCACCAGTTCTGTCTTTACTTCAGTACTCCTTTACATATCAAAAGTATAGTATTTCTGAAACTGTGCTTCGTGAACTGACACGTTTAGCACGAGTTTAGAAACCCTGTTTGTTTTTCCTTTTATTGATTTTTTTTGTTGTGTTTTTTGTTCTCGTCCTGCCTTTCCTCGCCCTATCACATTACTTCGTTCGCTCATGGTTTTCCACGTGGGCGTGCAGGAACAAAAGCCTCAAGGTTTAAGGTCGCAAGTCCGACCTTGGGGCGTCACCGTGGTGTGTGTCTAGTGCTTGTCATAAGAGGGCACCATTTGGGTCCCTTCATTTCTGTTCCATTTTGGCTGGTAGCTTCCTGTCTGGGTTAGGCTGAGGATACTGCAGCCAGAAGCTTGACCCAGTTTTGGGCGGGGAAGCCCTCTGAGTCAAGGAGTCCCATGGTGATCGTCATGGAGATCATCATGGTGATATCCTTGTTGTTCACTATAATGTCTGAACACCACCCTGCTCCAAACTGTGCAATGGCCATTTTTGACGAATTATCAAAGTCAAGTGTACAGCAGCAGTAGCCCTTTGGGGGCTTTTTCCACCTGAAGTCACGGCCGTTATTCTGTCAGTGGGGTATAATCAGTGTGGCCGGTCACGCCAAGCCTCACCCGCCACATGGCGAATTTGATTACGGTGACCCCTGTGCCCCTGGCAAGAGGATGACCGCCCTCCGGCGCCCCGTCTGCCAGCCCGTAAGGGCAGACTCGTGGCTGTGGTTACTTTACTCCTTAAGCACAGTGACTGGACTTGGCCAATGTGGGGTGTTTCTGCTTGCCGAGCCTGCGCTTCGTACATAGGTGCATCTCTCGCTGTTTTGTTAGGTTGGGAGCAATGCAGTTTCCTTTCCCTGCCACTGTCACTGCACTCAATGTCCCCCCCCCCCCGCCATCTCTCTCTCTCTCAACTTGATCCCCTGTTCCACTCTGGACACCGGGGAGTGAGATTCCGGTGATATCTGACGACTTCCGCGCGGAGCTAGGGGGTGGTGCACCCTGGTATGAGCGTTGTCTCCGTGGACCAGGGCTCGTATAAGGAAGCAAGTCTTTGGGGTAATCTGAACAGGAAGGAGCTTCTTCGGTCCGAGGTTCGAGAATGGGATGGGGGAGAGTCTCAGCCGCGATGAATAAACTGTCATTGGTTGGGGATGTAGGAGCACGGTAAACTGTGCAGTGGGAAAGATGATCAGGTGCCAGTTATGTATGTCACTGTGCCAAAACTGGTGGGGGGGGGGCGACAGTGAAAACAAAAAACAATTTCGGCTGTATTCCAAACGCCCACTCTGCTGCGGTGCAGGGTGCCTGGGGCCCAAAAGATAGGCTCTGATTGGAATTGCACTCTTGGACATTGGAATCGGCCTGCTTTACAGCCAGTGGTGAAAAGGTGAGCCGTGGTTGGGTTGCCGGTCTCCACTGAGCAGGATGGGGCCACTGCCAGGATGGGGGTGGACTTTGGTCTCCCCTAGTATGATGAGTCTGAAAGTCTGCTTGCTTATTTGAACTCTCCCAGCTTTAGAGTGACTCTAGTCCACCTTTTCTCGCTAGTCTGTGTGTTAACTGTATTATAATTATGACCTGAAGCTCTGCACTGGCTCACCCAGATGGTCCACTGAACAGCTGCTTTCACAGGCTCCCTGCAGGAACCGCTGGTACATGTGCGAGCCTGATGGCCTTGAGACCGCATTCGGGGGGCCAGCGGAAACCAGCCCTGTCGCCCCCTGGCCTCCCAGCAGAGTGACAAGCACTGCTGAATGAACCCGGCCTCCTGCCTCATTACCGCCATTTATCCTCCATGAAGAGGATTACATCTGCATGAGGCCCAAAGTCCGTGCATTTTGCTCAGGACTGGGCGGTGCCGAGCATCGCCCCGGGCTTATTGCAGTTGGAGATCCCTTGAAGCCTGTCTGCCTTTACCATGTCTGCCCCTGGTATTCCACAAACTGGGACCATGGTAAAATCTGCAGTTGACGCCAGTTTTTGGAGCAGGTTTGGTGTGAGGCCAGACAAGGCTCTCCATGCGTGCTTCCTGCTAAGTCAAAGCAATAAATAAATAAATCAGCTGTGAAAACAGCTATCGCCACGGTACTAATGGATTAACTGACTTGGCGATTAACCCGATTTGGGAATTAGCTAGATGTCTGTTTCACTTTGTGTTGAACCCGCCTGTCTGAAGGTCAGATTCGGAAAGTGAGGTCAGACCTCATGTGATTCTCCACTTGGTGTGTGGTGTGAAAATAGACCTCTTACTTTACCAATATTATTTCATTAGATCAAACACTGTGCCATCTCAGAGTATTTTAATACAATCTCTCGAATCCTGACTTTCACTTTTACACATTTGGTCTTGTGCATTGCGCAACTGAACTGGACTGACAGCTCAGTGTTTGCACTATTAAGTAACTGGTTTGCGGTTGTGACTTTGGATTTCTCTGCGGCTGTTTCTCTGACTACTTTCTGTTTGTCGCGTTTGTGACTCTTTGGAATGTCAGGCAAGCTACAAAGAGAGACGCTCGTTTGAGTGTGGGGTGGGGAATTCGAGGTAATTTCGGGGACGGTTAGACTTGAGAATGCGCGAGTGTTTTCGTGACAGGTATGAGAAGCACAGCACCCCCTCTCCGGCTGTCACCGACTCCTTGGCTGTTCGGCTGAATGCTTGATGGCCCTCGGCTTTTTTCTTCTATTTCGATTAGCCACTTTTGTAGTGTGCAAAATTATGTTGACATTGAGTAGGTCCAGATAAGACTTACTGGAACTTTTAGCCTTTATTTTTTTGATCTTAAGTCTCCTTAATGACTTCAAACCAACCACCCTCAACTTGGCATCTCCATTTAAAGCAGAGGCTTGCATGTGGCTGCCCTCAGCTCCGGAGGTTTTCCTTGCCAGGAACCACGGATGACGACCAAGACTCTTTGGTTTATTAGTCCTGAATTTTGGCCGTAACACAGATCAGCTGAGCTGGTCTTTTTCAAGTGTTGTGCTTTGAACAAACTTAATTGCGAGCCGAATTTGGGCAGTTTGGGCCAATATGGCATGTGGAGATATCGGCAGCTTGATGGCGGTAGGCTGCCTGATCTTGGCCATCCTGCCCAAAGCGTGGGGTGATGGAAGCTTTTCCGATCACAAGCTGGCAGAATGGGTGCTGTGGGGGTCGCCCTACAGCTCGCCCCCGGAGTGCTCACTCCAAAGAGATCACTCTAACATCTGTACGCCAAGACCTTTCACTCGGCTGATTGACTTGGCCAACAGACAGCACCTCCGTTTACCCTAATGTCCGTTGCCTGTAGGCTGTCAACTTGATGTTTTATCGCTTGAAATATTGGGACAGAATTCACAGGGTAAGTTCCTCCTCCTCCATGGCAACCTGGAAACTGGCTTAGATTTGCACAGCAGATTTGCGTGACTGTGTTCAGTATTTAACAATGTTTAGACGTATGTGCTTCAGTGGGGTGACTCTGTGTGTTTTGTGACCGTACTGTGTGAGATGGTTATCTGGAGAAAGAGTCCTCGATGTTCCTTCCAGCTGAACACCAGTCAGCTGTCAGTTGGTACGATTGCCCTGTACTGTAATGTGTTTTCTCTCCCACCATAGACGTGAAGATGGGTTGCATCAAGAGCAAAGAGGACAAGGGGTCCTCGATGAAGTACCGGTCCGAGAACACGGCGGACTCGGTCAGTGCACATGTGGTCCATTATGGGCCGGAACCCACACAGCTGGACCCAGCCCCTGCCGGAGGCTACAACAGCCACTCGGTGACACCCTTTGGCGGCTTGTCAGTCATGGCTCCCTTTGGGGGCGCGTCGTCGTCCTTCTCCAGTGCAGTGGTCAACACGTTCCCGGGCTCTGTCTCAGGTGAGATGTCGGTCGCCCTGGTAACCTAGTTACACAACTATAGTTCAAGCTTAAGGTGAGCATCATGTTAGAGTTCCTGCCCAAAATCATTATTGCATGTAGAGCGTCTTCCCATGCATCATGGGTTCTTAAGAAACACTTAATCTCCAATGTAGATCAGCTAGTCGCTTCAGTGCTTGGGATGAATGATTCAAGATTGTTTAATTGTCACATACATAGGTATATAAAGTACAACATGTCGTGAAATGCAGGTCCACCTACGCACCTCAACGTCAGGTGCCCCCCCCCCGCCGGGGGGGGGGGGGGGGGGGGGGGGGGGCGGGGGGGGGGTTGGGGGGGGGGGGGGGGGGGGGGGGGGGGGGGGGGGGGGGGGGGGGGGGGGGGGGGGGGGGGGGG
>JAODJX010000095.1:666088-677375 GCA_026776945.1 Isichthys henryi
TCTATCTATCTATCTATCTATCTATCTATCTATCTATCCATCCATCCATCCATCCATCCATCCATCCATCCATCCAAGATGAGGAATATTCTTTGTTTTACCAGGAGATGTTCAAACGTGAGCCTTCAGTGCTGATATATAGTGAAGACAATGCTTAACTTCCTATTTATACATGTGGGCAGTCAGCTCAGATCCTATTAGCATTATGACAGACACTAATCCGATGAGCAGAACTTCAGCACGGGAGTCAAAACTGGACAAATGTTCATTGCTTGCACCCAGCTTCCCTTCTGAATAATGATTACCTGCAGCTCCCAGCGGTACTGGCAGAATCCCAAGGGAGGTACCTATCGATCCTCTTGGGAGTCATTTGGAATGCTTTATGACTTAACCGGCCATCCGTGTTGCGTTAATTAAGCCATCCCCGTGGCAGGATCCCAAGACGGCAGTCCAAAGATTATCGTGAGGCAGACCTTGACCTCAGTTGGCCCATTCAGTGAAAATTCCCAGGATACGAAGGGGATATCGCAGACAGATCAACCTCCATTTGCAATAGAATCATTGCCTTGTCAGGCCAGAATGCCAGCCCACTTCTCTGGCCTGACATTAATGAAACACCCAGTCTTTCTTGTCCAAATGGTCTCCTTTTGGTTGCTATCTGGGTGCTGGATGACAGTTAAGCAGTTAAATAAAGATCTACCTTCCCCCATCATGCTGTAAATGCACTTGGTAGTTGATTGAATGTGTACTTACTGGAATCCGACTCAAGATACATTGTGTCCCGACAAATAAAATATGTAAAGCTTTGTGGTTAGATAACAAAGTTAGTAAAACAGACAACTGGGAACCTGACCCACTGCTCTGTCTTGGCATGTTTCCATGCTTGGCAGTTCATGCCTGATATGAGGTGCGAGGTGCAGTTTTCCAGTGTCTTCCAGAAATCCCAGTGAGCAGCCAGCCTTCCTTAACGATGTGCTTAAAAAGTCAGACCTACAACGTAGTTAAGACAACCAGAGTAACTGTGGGACTGAACTGAGAGAGGACCTGCATTTGTTTTATATTACACCAGCCACATAAATTGCTACATGTTGTTCTTTAACCTTTTGTCTTTTTTTTCCTTTTGGGGGGGGGGGGTTGGAAAATCCTCCTTGAGTTTCTAATTTGTAACACTGGCCGCCTTAATACTCAGCCTCCGTTGAAAGCTCTGACCCTGCAAATGGGGCCTTAACCTATAAATGAGAACCAGGGGCTGCTCCGTGCAGGTGATTACCGCACGTCTAGCTGTTTGCTGCGGTTCCGGCCCCATCTTCTTCGCTGACTCTTATATACTGATGCTGCGGATTCAGTTACAATGGACAACAGAGTAACGGGGCGCTCGGTGGGTGGGATTGGACCCGGAGACTCTGAAAACAACCTCACACATGCTGCAGAACTTACACGCCCACAAAGAGATAACAAACCAAGGTGCTGAGGAATGCATGCGCTATAATCTAATTTATACAAAGAAATATACACTGGGCCTGTTTATTTCTACGACTCTTCTCTTTTGTCCATTAAAGGGTCTGACCCCATATCACACTTTAAGTAGCTAGAAGAAAGTCTGCTATTTTTGCTATTAAGATGGATTTAAAAAATTGCGTTCTTATTCGGTTTAATGTTTCGATGGGCGTATTGAAAACACATTACAATAACAGCCCTCAATTTCTGTGCTTCCTTGCAGTTACATGCCCGAGGATAGCTACGAGGGATGCGCGTAAATTAATTGTTATTTACTTAGGCTCCGGCCACCTGCAGTTGTGTGAGGATGGCTGATGGGCCCTGCTGGCTTGTGGGGCCTAGAGCATAGCCTGTTCCGGAAGCTACGACTGCGCAGCAGGGAATAATCAGGCCGGTACTCTAGCACATATGTATTTTAAAATTGACTTTCGAAATCAAGTTAAAGGTTAGAATATCCAATAGACCCTTTATTTGGAAGGAGCAGCATTTTTCTAGACGTTGAAAACTGTATAAAAAAAAAACAGTTTTGCACATGGGTAATGATAAATTAGGATTTTAAGTATGGAGAATAAGAATCTCACAGTGCGCTTGTATTTAATAAGACGAATTGTTTAGTTTTACTAGTTAATTTTAACAAGTAAACATGGGGTAATGCTTAATATGAGAAATACAATTGTCGTCTGAAAATGTCAAGAACACTTAGAGCTACGATGTTTTTACTTTTTTTATAACAAACTAATCTATTGGGTCTCACGTGTTTTATTTAAGATTTTTTTAGTTTGATTTTTCATTTTAATGGGAGACAATGCGGATCACTAATTCCCCAACAACCCGTAAATTAAGTTTTTGATGAATCCCAGATTTTTATACCCAAAGTAGGAGGGGTCCAAACCCAGTAATCTAATCTCATCTCCGGCCTCTCTTTTCCTTGGCGTCCCGGGGTTTGCGCTCTTTGGATTCCTCACCTTTTCCCCCCTTTAAGAAGCAACGGAGAGGAGAATCGGACATATGTAGAAAACACGTGGTTCAGCAGAAAAACCTCCAGACTCGGGACTTCCTTTCTCCTTTGACTTTTTTTGTGGTTTTTTGCAGGCAAGGAGAAACATCAACACGTTTCTTTTTTCCATTGGCTTGTTGGAGCAGGACAAACCGGGATATGGTTATCCACATTTTCGGGAATTCTGCAAGCTTATTGCTGTAGAAGTTTCGAAGCTATGGGATTTCTTTAAGAGGATGCTGCTGATGAAGATCTGACAAGGCGCTACATCTCTCTCCAGAACTCGGACGACTGAAGTTCTTCTGACCTGCTTGATCTGCGCACCTTCATCATCCATTTGCTCCAGAAGGGTTTTCTGGGCAAATGGTAAACGAATCGGCATCAAATCGGGTCTTTAGCAGCTGTGAGAAACTTCACCAAACACGATGAAAGGTACGTCCCACGGAAAGACCATTAAAGAGAATATGCAAGGAAATCACCTTTATGGAGAAGATAAAATGCATTTGCAGATCCCAGTTAGTCGATTTTTGTTTGCGTAGAAATGCATCTGGATACTATTACTATCCGGTGGAAGTGAAACTACCGTGTTAAACTTTTGGAAATCTCCGAAGCTGCGTACGTGGGGGTCCAGTACGATTCTGCTTGTAGTGACACAAACCGAGATTTGATCATATTTCCGTTATTTTTAAAAGCATTACTTATTTTTATATGTGTATATATAGGGTACAAGTACGGCTTATTTTTGATCATTAGATATAGTGGACCATTCTTATTACCATCCGCTGTCCCCTATATGTATTTAGAAAAAGTGGCATGCGTTTTCTTTATTATGCGTCAACATACAGTCCGCTTGCAATGTGCTCAGAACTGGGGATTATTTCTCAAAGTAATCCCACACCTGTAAATGGTGTTTAATCCATCCGTTGTAGTATACTTATGCAGCTGCCTCCCAAAGTCTCCGGAGCACCCTGGTGTTCTGTACCTGCGCCGAAGCTCTCCCTGGTGGGAAGGTCCGCTCTGCCCAGCACGCAGCGGACCCCCAGTTTGTTTTGGTAATACTGGCCAATATGATGGCTGTATTGCAGGCTTGAGCCAGTTAACCCGATGATTCGCTTTTTTTGTGGGATAAGAAGAATGATCAGCTCGTGAACCGTTTCACTGTGACCATTGCACTATGGTCACCATCTAGTCTTGCTTTTAAGTAGCCCAATGCTTGTTACGTCTCCACGTTTTTATTTTGATCATGTCGATAAATAGAAACGGACAGTAAGCACCCAATCAGCGTTATAGGGAAAATGCCAGAATTTTTTTTTTTTTAGCAGTCTTTTATCGCGATTGTGCCGGCTGTTTATCGTTAAATACAGCTATTTATGAGTATTTAGGCTAATATCACTGTTCAAAGTTTTGGGAATTTTACTGCTGTAACTAAGGCATATTTTTTGCTGGCGTAAGCTTTTTATTCTCAGCCCAGCATTAAAACACGCTCAGTTATAATGATAAATGCACGCTAATCCAGTTCAGATGTAGCCACTTTTTCTTGCAGTTACTGCTTTATTTATATATCTGCCAGACTAAAAAAGAAGTATTTACGTCTTCGTTCTTCTTTGTTATTCTATCTCGCGTGGGTTGCGGGTGTTTTTCTTGCTCTCTTATTTTATTCGTTAAAACGTCTTGGCTCACTCGACTTTACTGTACGTTTAGTTACCCCCCAGCGGGGCTTGATCCTAAGCGGTTCTCGTTGGCCCCCGTGAGGTCTGCGGTGATTATTTGAATTGAACTCGGGGGGTATATTAAGGTAGGTTAATGAAGGATCAGGTGACCGTCGTGGCTCACTTGCACTACAATCCTGCCCCCCCCCCTACAAACACACCTCCCGTGACACATCTGCAAGCCATTATCAGTGATGCTATCCCTGTCGGTCTGCCATCTCCCCAGAGCTGTGTAATTAGGGTTTACGAACCATTCCTCACAGAGATCTATCCTGTCTTTTTTTTCAGGCACTTCTTGCAGGTTAGAATCTTAGATTAGAAGATGCACCCCCCCCCCAACAAAGCTTTTTAAGGCCTTGTAGGGGAGGCTGAACCCCAGGGGGGATGTATTGGGGTCTGCTGGTTTAAAGGAACCATTAAAAATGATGTAGGCATTGCACAGGTGTTGAGGTGGAGGCAAAAAAAAGTACCTTTAACGCCGAATTGATGTAAGCGTAACTGACGTCTCTGTAGCCTGAAAGCTCTCCTGTTAGCTTCGATTGGCCCAAGACCACAGGAGATGAGTACATGTGGGTGTTGATGGTTCTGAAGTATAAAAAATGTTTGTTTTGCACTGTAAAGTATCCGCTGGTTCTGTCTTGCTGTGCATTGAGGGTGGGGGGAGAGGATTGTGTGTCTGTAATGTGTTTTACCACATAAGAGATGTTTATTGTTCCCATGCACTTAATAATGGCGTATAAGAAGATAGGGTTTGCTGTTTAAATGACTACTTTTGAATATAATCCAAATAATTACGTGCCTGTATTCGAACTGCTTATCTGAGTGGCTGCATAGGGGGGGTGTGTGTGGGGGGGGGGGGACTGGAGTTTATCCCAAGCAGCATAGGTCATTATGCTGGGGTACAACAAACAAACAGACTGTCTACTTTTGGAGGAAACCGGAGTAGTCAGGGAAAACTTGAAAATTACCACCCCCCCAACCCCACACACACACACACACACAATTGTGGAGCTTAATTTTTTTGTGTATTCCCCCCTGTATTCTAGACTGCCATCAGAATCCGAATCTTTTTATTTGCACAAGGAATTGCTTTGAGGTGTGCAGTCAGTCATGTAGACTACAGATAGTTGACACACCTCGATTCAGTTGGAAGGGACACCCGCCTGCCGGCACACCTATAGTCAGTTTGAAGGAACGCCGGCTTTTTGTTGAGATAAGATAAAGTTGCTACTTAAGCTATTGTCTGTTTCTGGTTGTCCGCTTCCTGAAGTGTGGATGGAAGAGTGAAGATCTGAAGGTGCTCTTTGAAGATAACATGGGAATGTCCATTCTTCCAGGTTGTGCTGTTAATAGCCCCCCCATCAGAGATGGGACTCACATCCCAACCCTGGAGGTGTCAGGCAACAGTATTGTCCGCTGAGCCCCAAGGTGACCCAATATTTGTGCACCAAGCCAACAGATGAAATTCTGAGAAATCTGGATCAGTACCATTTTGGTTATATGCACAAAGCATTATCCATAGATTTTTATGTTCTATATCTCAATTTTATCCAAATTCACATTGCTCAAAAGTGCTACCATAGAGCCACTCCTGTGATGTGAACAATATCTAATCATCTTTTAGCTAAAGGGTAATAAAGTAAAGCAATTTTTATTTTTGAAGAAGTTTAATATGATGCCTCTATGCCAGAGAGACAATTTAAGTCTGTTTTTCTAAGAGGGAATGTTGTGGAGATCTGCGGCAAACTATTCACTCACAAGTTACCACTTTCCAAAATGTACACAATGACGGAATGAACTGCAAGATAAACAAACTTCTAAAATGCAGTTTATATCCTGCCCAGCGTATTGACTTTATGCACTCTTGATCTCAAGGTGAAATTGACCCTGATGTTTGCCGGTCTTCCCCACAGAAATGCATTTACATGTATTAATTTTGCAGATGCCTTTACCCAAAGCAACGTGCAATTGAGAAAGCAGGGTCAACTAGCCTGTGGAGTAATTAGGGTTAAGGTCCTTGCTCAGGGAGCCAACAGTGACATCACTCTGCCAACCTTTGGATCTGAACCAGCAACATCCTGATCACGTGCAAGGAGTCTAACTCACAGAGCCTGGCTTGTTAAAGTTTCTCAGCCTGAAGCTTTGTTCAAGTTGCCATTGATTTACTGATTTTATTTTTGGTTTGCAAACTAAGTGAGATCATCATTGCTGTAGTTATTTGTTTTTTTGTTGCCTCGAGTGAAAATAATGGTCTTGCAGCCATCTTGGTCTCCCTGCTATTGGTCATGGAGTTGGCGTTGGAAATCAGTTTCAGATGGGGGTTCATGCTTACATAATCCCCCCTTTTTTGATTTAGCAGCAAAAATCTGCCTTTGAGTGATGGGGAGGGAGTTATATCTGGCAATAATTTACTGTCTCTGGTGAGATATTTCTTCTGTATGCTCTCAGGTTGTGCCAGAATGGTCGATCGAATCAGACATTCTTAAAAGTTTTATGGTGCCAAAATGAATCCCAAAGAGCAGTGGTGTCATGCGGCGACACTGCCAGTGTTTCGCGAATGCTCCAGCACACTTGGAGTGCCAGTCTGGAGAGGCGAGAAGGCCATCGTGGAAGCAGATGTTTCTCGACGGGGATGCAAATGTTGGCCTGCAGTCTGCCGGCGTCTCTGCAGGGTGGACGATGCCAGAGACTGATCAGATACCGCAGAAAATTAACCTAAGGAATGACACTGTGACCAATAAAAACATGGAACTGAGGACACAGGAAGATAGTGTGAGGGAACCTTCTGAAAATGACAGCATTGCATTAGGTGACATTGTGATGGAAACAGGATTGGTCCTACATGCTCTGCTGAGAAGGTTTTATTCATGAATGGATTTTTCTTTAGCATGAACCTCCCTGTGTTTGTTACTTTATTGGGGGGCAGGAGGGCAATGATATCTGCCAGAAAAAACCACTGTGAACATCCTCAGTTATAAATCAGGGTGATGGTTAACATCCTAAATCTTTTGGGTGTCTGCAGTGCCTTTGATTCAGGAAGGTTCCAGCAAAGGACAGGCCATTTCCGCCCTAGAGTCTCTCAAAGGTTTGAAACATAGATGCTGGAAAGCCAAAAATAATGAAAACAATCCCCAATAATACAAACAACCCCCCAGATATTACATCTTATTTTCCCTTCCATTGTTGTGCTGATATAATGGTCTTGGGGGAAAAAAAAAACTCACAAAGGGTTCAGTTTTCTTTTCAGTTACTTTCCCTGTCCTTTTGCGTCTTTAAGTTTCCAGAGCCGTCTTTCCCATACCAGCGTTTCCACTTTTTTTCATTCTTCTGGCTCATCTCCCGCGTGTCCTCTTCTGCTCCGGTGGCGAAGGCTGCCCCATCCACCCTGGGAAAGTGGTAGACACGATTGATTTGTTTAGCCCGGTCGTGGCCGATGGCGATGCCTTCCCCATCTGAAGTCAATGCTCGTCCTTTCCCATGAGCCCCCAGGACCACATAAAAGAGCCACCTTTGGAGTGCCGGTGGGTCATGTGACCGCCTTTCAATGACCCCGCGGGCTTTTCTGGAAAGGGGTCCAGAGAGAGAGAGCTGGGGGATATTTTGAGCGTTAAGTGCAGTGAATGTGCACTTTGTGTTTACATGCTCATTCAGGGCCATCGGCAGAGCATTACACAACTCTGACCTACATATATCTATGGCTGAAGGTCTCGCTGTTGTCTGGTCTGATGTCAGACCCCAAACTATCATTCAAAAGGTCACCATCATCTAGATTTTACCATCATTTGTCGTTATATGTACCAAAACAAGCTAGAACCAATTAATCAATTGTCATTTGTAATTCAATTGGTTGTTTTAATTTTAATCTAGCTTGATAATAGTATTTTTGACTACAATTTGATTGAAAGCTTTAATTTGATGATTTTGCTCCCTTTCATATACAAGCATTCATCGACTTAGATCCGAATTATGTTCTATGTGAACGTATCTCACGCTTTATAAGTGGAGATGTCACATATACTGTACAATATAAGATATAACATTTGATATAGTACTTTGTGTTTTTTTCTTAGTTACAGTAAATAGAAAAAATGCACATGACAATAAAAAGTATCTATTTTACAGTTGCTGTCAATATCCTGAAGAATATTAGTTTTAATACTAGAACACAGCGTGTAGTTAGAGTACGGAATAGCCTTCCTGTTAGTGTAGCACAAGCTAAAACCCTGGGTTCCTTTAAATCAGAGCTAGATAAGATTTTAACAACTCTGAGCTATTAATTACTGTAAGTTCTCCCCAAATAAGCATGATGGGCCGAGTGACCTCCTCTCGTTTGTAAATTTCTTACGTTCTTATGTACAGTGGCAAGAAAAAGGATGTGAACCATTTCGAATTTCATGCTTCCCTGCATTAATTTGCCATAAAATGTGATCTGATCTTCATCTAAGTCAAGGGTGTTGATAAATATAATGCGGGTATAATTCTAACACAAAAAAAATCTGATCTTTCATGTCTTTATCGAGAACAACCATACAAAACTCATACTGTTACTGGGAAAAGTAAGTGAACCCTTTAGTTAACGACCTCAAGTAAGCGTGAGCAAACCTGGAGTCTTGTTAAGTTTGTATGTGTGGACTAGAGCTACTTTGATTGATGAAAACCACTCAAACTTTTTGAGCTTTCTCCGCACAAGTAGAATACACTTATGTTAGCCATGCCTCACCAAAAAGCGCTTTCAGAGGATCTACGATCAAGAACCGTTGAATTACATGAAACTGGAAAGGGTTACAAAGTGATTTCAAAGACTTGAAATTCACCAGTCTACAGTTAGGCAAACGATCTACAAATGGAGATGCTTTGGGACTGTGGCTACTCTACCAAGAAGTGGGCGGCCAATCAAAATGACCCCAAGAGCACAACGAAGACTCATGAATGAGGTAAAGAAACAACCCAGAGTGACAGCCAAAGATTTGAAGGCGTTATTGGAACTGGCTAACATCTTTGTTCATGAGTCTATAGTACGTAAAACATTGAACAAGAAGGGTGTCTATGGCAGGACAGCATGAAGGAAGCCGCTACTTACTAATAAGAACATTGCTGCACGCCTGAAGTTTGTGAAAGAGCACACTGATATTCCATAGCGGTATTGGCAAAATATTTTGTGGGCTGATGAAACTAAGACGGAACTATTTGGAATGAACACGCGGCACTTCGATGGGCACTGCATATCATCATGAGAACATCATCCCAACCGTAAAATATGGTGGAGGAAAGATCATGATTTAGGCCTGCTTTGCTGCATCGGGGCCTGGCCAGCTTGCAATCATTGTGGGGAAGATGAATTCAAGAAAAGATTATGAAAAAATTCTTCAGGATAATGTGAGAATGTCTACACGTCAGCTGAAACTCTGAAGAAGTTGGGTGATGCAACAGGATAATGACCGAAAACTCAAGTCCACAACAGAATGGCTTCAGAAAAACAAAATCCACCTTTTGCAGTGGCCAAGTCAGAGCCTAGACCTCAACCCAACAGAGATGCTGTGGAATGACTTGAAGAGAGCTGTACACATGAAGACGTCCAAAGAATATGACAGAGCTAAAGCAGTTCTGCCAGGAAGAATGGGCCAAAATTCCTACTGAACGATGTGCAGGTCTGATCCACAGCTACAGGAAGTGACTGGTTGGAGGGGGGGGGGACCAGTCATTAATTCCAAGGGTTCGCTTATTTTTCCCAGTAGCAGTATTAGTTTTTTATGGTTGTTCTCGATAAAGATATGAAAGATCAGAATTTTTTATATTATTATTATACCGCACCTTTGACTTAGATGAAGATCCGATCACATTTTATGACAAATTAATGCAGAAAACCATGAAATTCCAAAAGGTTCACATACTTTTTCTTGCCACTGTATATACTCACAGTGGTATAAGTTAGATATGTACTGCACACCATTACATATCTGGCAACACACTCGGTTTGTTTTGGTTCTTGCCACATGCCTTGCACATGGTAAAATACGTGCACTAACATTCGTTAATTCTTCTTCAGACATCTCGGTAAATAACAGGAAAGCTTTTATGGGACCCTGGATGTAAATATAATTGTACATTACTCAATAGGACGTAAGTCGGTGGATGACTGTTTGTTTCATCTTAGTTTTTGGGTCACTTCTTGGAAGCTGTGGTTTTCAAAATCATTACGTGGTAACAATCAACCTTAACTTCCTTCAGCAAATGTAGTGATATCAACCCAGCTATCCAAAGGTGTGTTTTCAAAAACCATAGTTGCTACCCACCTTAGTAACTTATTTAGTTGGAACCATGCATCTGAATAGGTCCAACTGTGTAAGTTGTTAATGGAATCTTTTGGGACATGCACATCTGAATGATTAATGTCCTATTTTTTACAAAGATTAATAATCTCTCTTCGTCTTGTGCCTGCAGACGACTTCACTGATGACGAGGAGGTGCAGTCCTTTGGATACAAGAGGTTCGGTGAGTAGCACCCTCTCCCCACTGTCATACCACCACCATCCACTACTGATGGCTGTACAGTCATTTTACTGCAGGTTTGAGAGCTGGGTGACAGATTATAGGATAAGTGTACCCTGTAGGACATTCCATGCCCAGTAAAGGGAGTCCTGGTTCATTCAAGTCAAGTCATGTGGGCTTTATGGTCTTACTGTCCATGTGCAGGTAAAGTGGCATGAGATAACATTCCCTGGTACCATGGCGCATCATACAAACAGCAAGTGGCAGGGGGAGGGTTTTCACAGTACTTTCATTATGGGATTTGAAGAAGTGATGGTCAGGCAGTATCTTCTGAACATTACCACGTACTCCTAGAAATAGGGGTTAAGGGTGAATTCGCAATACAGGATCAACAACTACAGGTAAGAGACGGTTGATGTTCTAGGGAAAGGTAAACAAGCTGAATTTGTAGTCAGCCTGTCTGAGAGCTGCTCTTTTGGGCTGTCAGAGGCGCGGGGGCGGGGGGGGGCGGGGCCCCCCCCCGCGCCGCCGGGGGGGGGCGGGGGGGGGGGGGGGGGGGGGGGGGGGGGGGGGGTAGGGGGCGGAGGTGGGGGAG
>JAODJX010000095.1:681537-691904 GCA_026776945.1 Isichthys henryi
CCTTTTTTCATTTACTTTCTTTCTTCTTTTCTCTTTTCTTTTTTTTTCTTTTTCTTTTTTATTAATTATCATCTTTCAACCACTACATTATAAAAAACCACACTCCCCACATCCCACCCCCCCCCCCCCCCCCCCCCCGTCCAGTACTTGTGTTTTGTTTTCAGTTCCTTCCCTCCAAGATGGTGCCAATGACCTTTTTCTTCCTCTGGTGCTCTGAACACAGTACTTGAGGTGTGAGAGTAGGGGAGTGGGAGGGCTGAATAGCATCATTGCCCTGATGCTTAATATTGATTGGCTGATGAGACTGATTGGGCTTCACCTTTATGGTGGCAGCATTGTTTCTCTTCCTGAGCTATGGAAACATAGGCTTTCTGTGATCTGGAATGTGCTTTGTCATGATGACCATGATGTCTGTTTGTATGGCAGGCCAAATTATTATTACGTTTTTCGTTTTTTTTTGGCAAAACCTCTATTCTGCAAAGTTATGCAATATTTAGTCTGGAAGTTTAGGGGGAATATGTCCACCCTATGGTCTGTGCATCCCAGGAGAGAGTTGCAGGCTCTCCAGAACCCAGTACTGGGTATGTCGTTACTGAACATGGTGGGATAGGAGGCTCTAGATGGATCGAGGGGGTAAATGGTGGAGTGAGTTTCTATTTTTAAAGCATCTTCATCAAAGTCGTTCATCAGTTTGGTTGTAGAGTAATTTTTATTCCATTCCGGCAGGTGGGTGGCATAAGAGGGACCATAATTCATACAACAGGGCCGACCTAATCATCAGCCAATGATATGTTTTGAATCTGTGAATGACAGGGGAGGGGGCACTTCAGGGACCAATCAGAATTTAGCTGTGGGATTGTGTCCCTGCCCCTGTATACATCCATGTAATGTATACAACCATGGAACCGCAACTTTTGCACTCTGTGAGGAACTTTTCTGTGTCCCTAACCAACAGCAACCCCCCCCCCTTCAAGATCACTGTTTTCTGTGGCAATTTGTGTGCCTCATCCTGCTGCGGAATGCCTGCTTAGATTACCCGTACTCCTGCTTCACCAGAGCTTAAGGTTTCGCTATCGGCTCTGATAGGACAGGAATGCAAGGCACACTCCTCATCGACATCGTTTCAGTCCTATGTTCATTCTGTGCTAGGATCTGTTGATTTTCCCTGTACATTTATTCCCATTTTCTAAACACTATTCCCAGGCTGTCTATGGCATGCAGTCAGGTATAGGACCCGCTTGGATAAATATACCTGTTTAATAAAGTCAGTGGTGAACTGAGTAGCACCGTGGCCTTGTACCTCTGAAGCTGTGGGTTTGAATTTCCCCTTCAGCCCTATGTGTTGAGTTTGCATATTTTCCCCGTGTTTGTGTGGGTTTGCCCCAGATACTCTAGTTTCGGCCTGTCGTCCAAAAACACAAGGTTAGGTGAATTAGGGTCTCCAAATTGCCGACGGACTGGCATCCTTCCCAGAGAGCTCTGTGTTTTCCATGCTCACATGACTCGGATAAATAATAAAATAAGAATAGTTTAGAAATCTAGTCTTCAAGCTGTCAAAAAGTCTTCCTTTGTTCTGATTAGCTGCTTCTGACCCCATGAACACACCGGCCAGGTACCTTCTGGCCAGATTCTGGGGCGAGTCTCTATCACAGCTGACCCAGACCAAGGTACGTGCTTCAAAGTTCGAGCAGGATATATCTGGCTGGGAGGTGCTTGTGGTTCGGCAGATGTGGTGGGGGGTGGGGGCTGATGTGTTAAGCTCGTTAACCATGCAGAATCCCTCCAAGCTCGGCCCGGTTCCGTTGAAGGCACTGTGGGAATCGAGGAATGTGGCGTGCGGGAGTCCCAGCATGGGTGCTGTCTACGAGCGACCTGAGATAACCCAGTGGCCACGTGGTGGTCCTCCACCTATCAACGTCCTGCTGGATGCCCGATTGAAAAGTGATTATGGCCGAATACTTTGGCCAGATCTTCCTGTCCCAAGATTTCAATTAATTAATAAGTAAAAAAATGGGGGAAACAACGAGGATCTATCTGCCAAAATATTTCACTAAAGAGGAAGCCAAAATTTTTGCCTGTGACTGTTGGGAAATTTGCAGATGTAGGCATTGCAAGCCACTTGTGAAGGTAATCCACCTCGAGCCCTGGACCTCACAGAGAATGCTTGGGTGGCAGGTGATATTTCTGGCAGCTTGTACCATGTTATTTTATTATTAGTATTGACCAAGCGGTCGACCGAGTTGAAAAACTCTAAACAGTTAGCATTTAGCTTAGCATTTTGCAGTCTCCGTTTTCCTTTCCTTCATCTGCATTCACGTTTTACCGGAAAAAGTAAAAAAAAACTCAACAGTTTTCCCTTCAGTATAGCACTCCACCCCCTTGAGCAGCACATCATTCTGAAAATGCTGTAATATAGCAATAAATAACTAATAAGTAATTTGCATCAGTATCCTTCCCATCAGACGCGAGTACAGAATGGTAAACATCAGGCACCACAGACCTGAAGTAACGGACCTGTGCTACATGTTTAAAGCCCCCTATAAACATTTCACTTGAAACACCAAACCGAAGGCTGTCATAAAAACGAGGTTCTCTCGTTACTGTACTTCCAGTTAAAAATGAAGGAACACATTGTGTGTTTCACCTCGCGTACCTCATGTCTCATTTTCCCAGGGACCAGACGTATCCGCAATGGATAATAAAAAGGACAAGACCCCAGTGTGGCCAGAAAGATGATATATAATGGTTTCCTGTTTGGCATAGGAGATTGTGAAGATCTAGGGTGCGTATGTTGGGAGTGAGGAGAGGGGATTGGTGAAACGAGGGTGGCGATACAGGGGCTAGAAGTGACCCCGGCTGGGTTAGGCGAAGGGTGGGGAATGAAAGAGGAACCACAGCATTGAAGGAAGTGAGGATGAGAGGTGGATGTGGGACAGGAAGTGCTATTTTGGTGGAAAAGGATATGATGACTTGTTCCTGAGGATGGGATTAGAGTTTGGTGGAAAGCTAATGACACAGCCCAAGAGACTGTGGATGCCATTATTAGCATTAGTGCTTCGCTAAACCATACAGACATGTCTAGTTAGAGTGAATCCGGCTCCTGTCAATGGGCCCTGGAGAGGAAACCCTTCACCTGTCACATTGCACACGCCGTCCTGAATGTTCTGTTCCCCCCGACTGAGGAAGATTAAGGCCAGCCTTTCTCTGGGCATAAATGACCGATGCCTTAATATGATACAGGTGTGTGGGAATGGGTTTTACCGAGTTTAAGTCTTTTACCACACACCCAAATTATGCTCCAGTATCCATTTTCAGAGATGCCTGGGCTTGTTGGGCTGCTAAGAGTACATTAGGAGCAAAACTAAACAAGGTAGTTTCAAAGCCAATTTCATCAAGGCACTTAATGCCGGACCCTGCCTTTAGAACTTGATAGCTTAATTATTTTGCAGTTACTGATTAATGAGTTTCACAGTCTGCCCTGGATGAGAGAACTCGGTCATGGGACTCATCCCGAACGCGTTATTTCATTGACATGACAGGGTGACATGCAAAGAACTATTAACACAAAAGTACGATATGGCTTGAGATTATAGAAGGCTTTGTTTTCAACTTTCTGGAGAGCTTTTTTTAAAAAAAATATATTAAGATTTCGGGGCAGTGAGCCTGAACCCATTACTTGATTTCATCTTGGCAGGCCTTGAAAGGACTGGCTCTGACAGGGAAAAGCTTAGCTGCTGGACCAAATGCAAGAAGCTAAGAAGTCCTGTGTACCACATAATGCCTTGAACCTCCAACTCACATGACATGTGATTTACCAATGCACAATGTGTTCCACCAGGTGTGTCACATGATATATGGTCTGCCAATGTGCAATGTGCTCTATGACATGGTTACTGAAATGGAGGACTCTAGATCACACGGTTGATCACCCCAACATGTTCCAGATGGCGCTTTTCCCCTGCACAAAGTATGGTACTTTTGCTTTTCCATTGACTTCCAGTCGAGTACCAGTACCGAAAGTGCCAAACTAGCTGGGGTACTTCTTTGGTACTTCGGTACTTTGGGGTGGGACTGGCAAACCTATTTGCTGTTGATTGATTATGCAAATAGTCTGCTGCTGAAACAAAATACAACTGGCATCTTTTGAAACACACAGCGAACAACAAGAAACAAAATAAAAAGCTGTAGAAGCAAAAATATAAAAAGAGTAAAATGGAAGGATAGACAAACATAGGCTTTAATCACCATATGGTCAGATGAACAGATCCAGCGAGATTTAGATGGCACGACTCGAAATAAAGTATTTGCCGTAATAACAAGCCGCTTGGAAGAAATGGGGCACACACGAAACACCGAACAATGCTGCTTGAAAATAAAAAAAAAAACTTAAGCAGGACTACAGGATAAGTGTAGTATCATGATAACATGTTTAAATTCAGCGAAAGAAATACCGCGCCGCGCTTTGTGATGATGTCAGTCAGGGGCGGTCACTGATGATGTCATTTGGCACCAGTACCAGTTTTTACGCCAGTGGAAAACCGACACAAAAGAAGTACTATACTTTTGGCACTTTATGGAAGTACTGAAAGTACCGAAAGTACTGAAAGTACCGAAAATACAGTACCTGGTGCGGTGGAAAAGCGCCCAGAGTGGTGTGTGACTCAGTGGGCTTGGATGCTATGATCGGAAGGTCACAGGTTCAAATCCAGTGGTCAACAGAATTATGTCACCGTTGGGCCCTTGAGCAAGGCCCTTAACCCGTAGTTGCTCCAGGCACTGACTGACTCTGCTTTTTCAATGGAACAAAAGAAAAGTGCCTGTTTAGCAAATAAATGTAAATAACAAGACAATAGCTATGTAATTAAGGATAATGGGGAAACATATATTAATTTACAATTTTGTTGAACATACTTCAGATATAAATCTCCACTCTTTATCGTGTGTGAGAAAATGTTTAACGACGCTTAATCACTGTAACAAGGAAACCAGTTGCAACATAATGCATGTAAATGAGGTGTTTGCATTCTGACTTTTCTAAGGGACTAATTTTGAGTTCTAAACAATCAGGGGTTTGGCAAACACAACCTAGCCCATCCCCCAAAAGCGAGCAGAATCAGTAACTACCCCTGTTTCCTTATTTCACTCTGAACATGGGATTCCGAAAGCTAATTCATGTTGTTGTGGTTGTTGTTGACCAGCATGGGGTACTTCTCAACAGCCCCGCTAAAACAATGCATCAGTCCATGGTCAGGATGTATCATCAGTTTAGAAAGATTCTTTGTCTGGGTTTTTCTAAGTTGTCTGGGTGTCCTTGACATGCCTTCGAGATCCAGACCCTGAGGCCTCCTAGTTGGAGAAGAAAATTCTGAAGACACTCCCCTCCTGATGAAACTATACTCACTTTAATGGGTCTTGTAGATTAGGGGGATTCTGCTGGGCCACAGAACTCGTTGGGGGGGGATTTCTGGAGGGGGTTGGTTAATTTCCAAAAATAATCTATATGTTTTCAGTTTTTTTATGAACCCCTTACATTCGCCAGTTGATCCCCTGGCACCGAGCTAGACTGATCCACAGATATCAAAAGGTTGGGGTGCCCTATTGTAGGACAGCGTAAGACATTGCTGAGTAGAATGCCATCATGCCCAAATCTGCAAGACATGGGAATGGGAGCTGGGAGCAGGAGAAGGAGCTTTATTTGCGGCCAGGAGAAGAGAGGTGTGGACAAAACTGGCAGGGAGGGAGGGAAATGAAAGCCAGTGATTCTACTCTAAGCCAGTATGGTAATCAGATCCACAAAAAGGTGTGTTGGATCATGGTCCTGAGGGCTGGATCAGCCATCGCAGTCTGGGTGTCTGTACTAAACGCGAGTGGAGAAAACTTGATCTTAAATAAGGCTTGGGAACATTCAAGCAGAGAATTGACTTACTTTTTTCCCTCTAGCTATCTGCCGACCCAAGATGTTCGTATTTGCACTCTTCCATTGGCTTTGTCCTGCTCCTTTTCATATGGTACTGCATTGCTTCTGGTCTGTCTCCAGTAGACGACCATGTTCTGGTCCTGATCAGGCTCCTCTCTGAATTCCACAGCAGGTGATTGTTTTTCCTAAGGCAAGAGGGGGTGGCGGGAGTGGGGGGGGGGCATCTGCGTTACAGCGACCCTTTGAATTTGACATGGTCTGTGGCTGAGTTGGTGCAGATGGAGGCTAAACTATTTTGTGCTCGGAAAAAAAAAGCAGTTGACAGGTTTCGAAGGATCTATCGTATTCGGTTTTCCAATCCATGCTCTTGGATCCTGTACAACTGACAAAAACAGATGGGCCCTTTTGAGTTCCCAGTTACTGTGCAGACAACCCCGAGGATACTAAGGGCATTCAGGGGTGAGAGATGAAGCCATGAAACCTTAATGTTCATCTCATAACAATGGAAGGGTGTGAAGTGCATCCAGTCAAGTAACCACAACAAGCCTCAACTTTAAGCTGACTCTGTCCTGAAGATCATACACATGTTAATGATGAACTAAGAGGTTTTGGCTTCTGTTGCTTCCCGGAAAAAAAATAAAAAATTAAACCTCCATCTTTCTGAGTCTGAAACACGATTGAGAGAGGCTTACTTCTGAGCCAGCCAAAAACAACCCAACGCTTCCAGGACTGTGAAAGAAAGAGCGGAAAAGGGCCATTTATTTCATCCAAGTCCCAGTGAAAGCCTTAATCGTTTTCATGTGATGCCAAGTCAGAGGTACTTTGTATTGGTGTCTATCATGTAGATTTCCCCTGTTTCCATTTCCCCAGTACCGAAAGACACCTTGCCCTTAATTTGTTTGATAGACTGTTTGCTTAAATTACATGATCAATTGGTCTGGAAATCATTATCAGAATTCCGTCAACAGCATAGGTTGTCCAGAGCCTTTAATCTGTGGTAGTTCATCTTTGCAGATGTTCTCTGGGTAATAGTTTGATCGTTTGCTCCAACACCATGACATTCTGGCCCTTGTATTGCTAGCTGCAAGATGATGGTCACAGCTAAGCGCAAACCGGATGCCAAGTATCTTTTTCAGTTCCACGGCAGACTATTGCTACTCAGTTCATTTGAAATTCTGGATGTTTACTTATCAATATGTTGTCCAGAAGAAATTGGAGTTTCCTAGGTTCTTGGGTACTCCCTGGTGCTGGAACCTGCTGTTTTTGTGTAGGTGGAGTGTTCTGTGGTATAGGCAGTGTGCCGGAATGTGTAGCACTGAACTAGGGGATGTTGTCCTTGGGCTGAATGTCAAAAGGAGGCATCGATGTCCCCAACCCCCCCCCATTCACACTTGTTGGCCCATATCAGCCTGCTAGGCCCTCCTGAGCTCTGTGGTGAATCCAAGCATCTGGACCTCACACAGACATGGCTCGTTGTTGGATGTAAGAAATGAACTTGGTGCATTTCAGCCCCGGTGTCCTAGGAGGGAGGGGAGTTCTCATATATGTCTGGAAAGTTCAACTTGCGGTATTATGTTTTTTGAAGATGTCCAAAAATTTCCATTTCCAGGAGGGTTGTGATTTGAATTATTTTGGTTAGCTAACTTAAAATGGTGGTCTGGAGCATGCTGACCTTATGCACCAACTCGTCAAACCCATTATGTTCTATTTCCCGAGCTTCTGAGATGGGTTGTTCCTGGTGTTTGATATTACATTAACTGTCCAGGGATTCTCCATCTCTTATTGACCAAATCATGGTGAGATCTATGAGGTTATGACTCTATCTGGTCTGGCTTGCATCTGAACCCACTTTGCAGTCCCCCACCACTACCAGATACTCCATCATCCAAGCCTTTCTTATGATGGCCCATCCAAAGTGACAGGACGATAATAGGCCTTTAGCCACATGCTCCCAGACAATCCCAGTATCGCCTTGCATGTTTCTCGGTTATTGCTGGTAACTTCAGTAGCATGTGCTTACACATTATAAATTCCTAGTCAGAGTTTCTTAAGCTTTTCCATACAGAACTTTTGACATTATTGCTCGTTTGAGTGGCCAAAATGTATAATTTAATGCAGGAGGCTTTTTAATGTTACAGAAAATTGAAAAGCTTAATGTACAAACAAGTTTCGCCTCATAGATTCACTAATTTGTCCGTATTCGTATTGGAAAGCTACCTTGGCACAACGTTCTGTTTGATAGACTCTGGCTACATGGGTACCACTTTCACATAAAAAGAGTCATCATCTGATAATTGGAAACATGAACAACTTTGATCACAGCTGACTATTAAAGGCTGGGTGGTCGTATCCCACAGAATTCTGGTGTCAAGTAGGGCAGAATTGCTACTTCATGGGGTTACCTAATCTGCTTTCTCTCCCCCATGCTTTTCCTCTTGGATACTGTACTCTGATGGTGAAGATGTGGGTTTTAGGTGCTTAAGGAACAGTTGGGGTTCTTGTCAGATGACCAAGATTATTAAATTTAAATGATTTCAAATGTCATAGCAGGGCAACAAAAGGGCGAGTCATTACATGGCTTCCGTTAAGACTTAGGACACAAGCCCTACAGCAGAAAGTCTTTTTCTGATTTTTGTCATGTTGTGTCTTTATTATGGGCTGTTGAAGAGTCATAACTCTTCCCAAATAGGTCTAGTCTTAGCATAAATGTGCAACACCGCACATAGTGGTTAATGACTGCAGCATGCAGTCACAGAGGATCAAATCAGGACATAATTTGCATGGGGCAATAAGATCAATAAATAAAATGTATGTAGAATATTCAGTTGATAACTGGGCCCTTTTAACCAAATCAGCTGTTAGTATAACAAAGTGTTCTACTAACGAGGGTATGACAACAGATGTCATTTCAAGAGCCGGAACCATTTTTTATTAAAAATTTTTTTTACAGTTTGGCGTCTTACTGTCCAGCTGCTCTGCAGCTGTCTGGGTGTGTTCTGTGCAAAAAATGCTCGCCATTTTCACCACTCTGTATATGATTCACGAACAAAGTGGTGGCTCCTGCCCCAAGAATTTGCGTTAAAGTATCTCTGACCTGACTAGCCTGTTTGAAAGGCGTGTGATGAAGCCTGGCTGTTTTACTGTAGGATATTTCACGGAAATTGCGATACATCAGCGTAAAGAATAGGCTGTTCCTATCTAGAGCTGTTGTAAGGGCCTCTTCCAGTTCTTATTTTTTCCTGTAGAAAGGGGCATCTGGGCCAAGCTGAGAAATTTCATGTAGTGCTTATAATAGCACACACAGAGCATCTTACTAGTCTCTGCAGGATCTATTGTGTAGATGCCATGTTCATTTTCGGGGTAGCAACTCTTATTTTGGCCTTCTGTGGACACCACAAGCCTGGCCCCTTTGCATTCCGTGGTCTTTCAAGTTCAATGAAAGGCGTTTCCATGGACGCAGAACCCCTGGAGACCTTCTAAGTAGATACATATTTTTTCTTCAGAGGGAGAACACATCGCAGGGGGTAGAGTCATGGGGGTCTGTTAGCTGTCAGCCCTCATGGCCCATGGCTGCACTGCTGCCTTATGAGGATATAAGCGATGGAAGAAAGAATGGAACAGAACCAGGTGATCCCATTGGTGATGATCTTCTTGGGTGTCCCCATATGGACGACTGCTGAAACATGTAACCTCTGACACAATCTAGAAAACGATGGTGACGTGTTCCCATTTTACAAGGTGTGACCTCATAGCATGTACCGTCATATGATGCACCGGGGAGTTAATTTCTCGAGTGCCATAAAAAAAGGGTTTACGACCCCTGCTTTGTGAGCCCTGGTCCTGGTGTAGCAGCTCTGGGCTCGGTCCCTCAGGTATGATTCCTGTCCGGCTAAATAGGAGCAGGTCAACCTGCTGAAGAAAATGCAAAAAAAAGTGATTACAGGCAGATGACTGCTCACGTAAGTTTATTTGACAGCCTTCACTGACTCCGGCTTGAACAGAGGTGGGTCTGGCTGATCTCTGTCATCGGCCAGCCTCGAACCAGTCGGCATTTTCCTCATTTCCACTATGTTATGTTTCAGCATATTCTGCCGTGTTCCAGGATATTCCAGCATGTTCCAAAATATTGCCATTTTCCAATGTGTTTCTTCTTACAGCCGCAAATGGCCTCTTAATTTCGGTTTACTGGATATTTCATGACATTTATCATTTTTGATGAATGTCACAGTGTCTCTTTATGACTATGCATGGCTCTTGCATGTATCGCAGGGGTGGCAAACAGGACCACATCACTTGGTGAGTAATTAGTCAGGGACTTTATGTGGGGGGGGGGGGGGGGCAAGCTGCAAAATTAAAACATGTTGGCAAACAGCTGGTTGTGGGGCCAAAGGATTTTTGGTCCATATTAGCAAAAAAAGACGGCAAAAAAAAATTATTAAGTATATATATG
>JAODJX010000095.1:708277-732038 GCA_026776945.1 Isichthys henryi
CCGGAGGAAACCCCACGACGACATGGGGAGAATATGCAAATTCCACACACATGTGACCCAGGCGGAGACTCGAACCCGGGTACCAGAGGTGTGAGGCAACAGTGCTAACCACTGCAGCACCATGCCGCCCCTATTAAACAATATATCTATTGGAATAAAGCATATTTAGATTTGCCATGAAGTTTTGTTTTTTGTTATAGAGCTATGGTTGAACTGAAAGACAAATCTTATTGTTGTACACAGAGGAATTTAAATAGGAGCGACTACATGAAATGTAATTCTTTTTGCCAAGTATACTTTCATTTGCTTTTGATATTAAAATATAAGCAAGCAAAGAACACAAGATTATATATTTTACACATGCCACAGATCTGCGGGTTTTCAGTTACACAAGTAACTTCATCAGCCGGTCCATCAGACAGCCCATGGACACTCACAAAATAGCTACTGCACATTCCTCAAAAATGCTTATACACATTAACAGTTAAATTTGCAAACAATAAATACGTATCCATGGTATAGGACCAGTATAAACAAAATGTATGTTGATAGAGCAGACTAAAAGTTAGACACAATTTTTCTATTGCAGTCATGCAAATATAAAGTACACTTTACCCACTCGTACAAATACAAGCTGAACTGCAGGTGGTGTGACTGTTGACATTACCTTGACTTTCTTTGAATTGAAATAAATTTAATTCTTGTCATTCCATTTCAAATTCCAATTCACATCCTGCAACTGGTCCTGGATGTTTAGCAGAAGTGGTCGAGGTTGGTCGTCATGCCGCTGACCCCTTGACCTCAAGCTGTCACCAATCAGGGATCAGTCCATATTAGTCCCTCCCCCCACCGACTTTGCTCCAGCTGTTTACTGGGGATTCTCTGTCAGGTTCTGGAACATAAACACGACCCAAAGTGAAAATAAACAGCGTCATGGAGGGGCCTGCCGCTTGAGGCCAGCTGCCGGGGGGGCATAGGTCCCCATGGGGGGTTTGCAAGTGGGTAAGGCAGGCGGCAGAGCATGTGTGGGTCCCAGGGCCAGGTATTTATGCGCCTAGAGTTTGCATGTTGCGTAGCCATACGTGTGACCTACATAGAATGATGTGTTCATTGAATCCAAGTTTTACAGTACAGGCTTTCATGCCAGTTCGCTTCATTTCAAGAAACTGGAGCTAAAAATACTTCTGGACGTTCTGCAGATGTTCTCAGGTTTTTTTTCCTTGCCTGACAGGAATGAGAGGGGGCCTGGTGGAAATGAAAGTTCAGGAAGTGACCTCCTACCCCTGTCTTATGAGCGTTCCCCCCGCCCCACCCCAACCAAACTAAAGTACTAAAGAATGTGCCCTGGAGACTCACATTCCAGAATGTTCTCTGTGTGATGTGTGTAGGGGACACTAGTGTCATTTTTCTACACTTAATGAGCTTGTGGTACTATTTTTTTCATTGATGTTACAGTATCATTCATTCTTTTTCCTTTTTTAATTTTACTGTCATGCTTTTCCCCTTTAATGTAGGTGGATAATGTATATTTAGGTTCCATTACTGAGTTTTTGATGTGGCTTAAGTCTCACAGTGCTCTTATTGTCCATAGAGGCACTCATACACTCATCCAGTCTGTTCCCGTAATCTGTACGGCTGTAATTCCTGAGACCGTTTTGCTCAGACTTGCATCTTAACGGCCATTTGCTTTTTGACCTTCTGTTGTAAACGAACCCATAGCCTGCAAGTCTATATAAGACCAAGAGCTCTGGCTCCATCTCATCAGGATCCCAGGCCATCTGGTGAGGCACGTGGCCAGAGTCAAACTCTGCCAGCCCCCCCCCCCAGGACTCCTACTGACTTAAGCAATGGCTTGGAACCCACTAGCCCACCCACCTCAGTTTTTCCTGCCAGAGCCTGAGCCCGAATCCTTTAACGCAGCAGAGGTGGGGCACATCCTCCTTCACACTGGTTTGCTTGACAGTGGTTGGGGGGGGGGGGCATGGTTAATGCTACTAATCTCAGACTGTCCCTAAGTAAAATGTATTCATTGGCCAAACAGCAAATGAGCATTATCCAGAATTTGAGGGACAGCGATAACTGGATGAAGCTTCAGGAGAGACCAATGATGGGTGATTTTGTCTGTCTTTGGGCCTTAAATACATGTAAACTATGTCAAATGAGTCTTTTGCAGGATTTTTTGGTTTCAATGTATCTTCTGGAGTGTTACAGACAGAACCGAAGATGGACCTTGTTTGAAACCCCCATCTACTTTCATTGGGCGCTCCATGCAATTACACGTTTGCCCGTAGTTTAACAGTGATTGGACTGGTCCACTCAGTCAGTACATGCACAGCTAAGTTGAGCTACGGTTATAGCTTGACTATGCCATTTAATCAGATTACTGTACTTGTCACAGATTACGTGTATGGGAGGGGAATCGATTTATTGATTGATTTAATGAAGTATGTCTGACTCCCCCTGCGATGAGCTGGCCCCCCATCCTGGGTTGTTCCCTGCCTCGTGCCCATTGCTTCTGGGATAGGCTCCGGATAGGCTTCTGGGATAGGGAGGAGTCCGGGGGATTGTGAAGCATGCGTAGAGTGCCTAGACCACTTTGAGTCCAACTGAACGTATACATGCAGGAGTAAATCGACTCCCAATTGTATTATCTAGGTGTTTTACTCCGACTTAGTACAATTTCAGTCAGACTAACATGTTTACATGTTCTTGAAAAGTACGGATTTACTCTAACTAACAAAATAATTAGATTTTCTTAGTGTGCATGTAAACCTACTGAGTGCTTCTGGAATGACTCATTGTTGATATAAATTGGGGGACGACAAAACAGGTTTGTCTGTGCGTAATTATGCTGCTTTTGGGAAGTTGCAATAACTTTGCATGTTTTTATTTTTCTCTAATCAGGAAACCATCTACCCTCCCTTGAAAGTAGGGAGTAAATATTGCTTATCATATTGGTAAGACTTTGATTGTTTTTTTTGATGTTGTTTTATAGACTTAATATAATTGTGTGGTCTACAAGCAGCGTAAGCCCGCCAAAAGCTATAAATTTAAGCTACTGAAAATAATACACCCATGAAGAACAGGACAGACAGAGTTTGTAAACAGATGAGATCAGAGGAGCGTAAACAATGAAAACAATGTGTCTTCCTATCAAAACACACATTTGGAGTTCCTTCGCAATCAATCTTTGAACTGACGGGATGTATCACTGCTCCCTCTTCTTAGCACCAGTAGAGTTGGTCTGGGAGAGCAATGTGTGGTACCTCGTCAGCCATCACTGCAGATGGCAGTGGGGATGCTGCTCCCCCCCACCCCGCACACACCTAAAACAGCTGGCTGGCGGACCCCCACCGCCCCCACTCACATTCCAAAGGAAATGAATACCTCCGTCCCCTGTGGGCGGGGGTCGAAGGCCTTCTTGGACATAGTGTCTGCCTCGTGCTGCCGTCCCTTTCATCTCTGTTTACAGAAGACTCTCAACCCCCAATTTCACCCCAGGCCTTCTCCACTTCCTGCCTCAACTTCCTCTGTGCCCCGGCCCCCCACCCTGTGTATGTTTACCCTCGTATATAACCCCCATTCTAAAAAACTTGAGTATTTGGGCACAAACTTGCTTAGTGACCTGCTTAGCCATCTCCAGTGCCTGAAAACCAGGACCCCTGTTAGCTATATTCAGTGCCTGAAGACCAGTAACCTGCTTAGTCCAGTAATCTCCAGAGCCTGAAGGCAAGGACCCTTCCTCCGATGCCTGATGGCCTTGCTAAGTCCCATACAAAACTCAAGAACATTTTAAGCAATATTGCCTCAGATGTCCCCATGGCCTGGATATGACTTTAAACTGCATCCGGTCCTGCATGAGGGCCTCCAAATTGCAGGGAAAAAATTTTGGAGGTTAGTGGTAGGATTGGCACTCCAGCCACTGTAAAAAACTTTACAGTAGCTAGGTCCAAACATGCACAACACCCTTCTGCTCTCCATCGATGTAGCTCTGCTGCAGCCGCCCACAGGAAGGGGATTGGGGAAAGTCTTTGGGAGCCTCATCCCCAGAAGAATCGTAACTGTCGCAGAGCTAATAGGATCAGGTCTGATGGGGATTGGAACTTTAGTGATGCTGAGGCCTCGCCCGATGCATAGTGGATCTCGGGTCCCAGTTTGAGGCGACCCATCCAGGTATTTGCACGGAACTTCTTGTCTTTCCGGCAAGATGACCGTCTTCCTCTGCTGTCCGGAGAGCTTCGTAAACTCATTTTGGTGGCGGCACTCTCTGAGGTAGGCAGACTGGGGAGTGGCCAGATCTCTGCAGGTGGGTACACCTACTTTTGGTCTGGTCTCTCTGATAGCTGTCATACTCAGGGAGTAGCTGTTGCTGTGGTGGGTCAGCCCCTCCTGATGGTGTCAGATGACACTCCTTTCAACAAGAGTATTACAAGGCTCAGGCTAAAGCACTGCTTGGGTGTCTTGTCTGTTGTCTCAGTGTATGGTCTGATTTATTCGTTCGATACTGTGTCTCTTCTGAGAATCCTTGGGTACCGCTGGTTTGACTTTGTGTCGAATGAGTGGTTGCTAGAGGAGCTTGAATGAGGCACATTACCTGCATTGTGAGGGAGCAACAGTTACGGCACTATGGCCATGTGGAACATTTCCTTGAGGGTGATCCAGCTCGCAGGATCCTCATTGCTGAGGACCCAAGTGGCTGGACCGGCCCAAGGAGACGCCCACGTAACATCTGATTGCGGCAGATGGATGGTCACTTCCAGAGGGTGGGACTGGACCGTGTGTCTGCCGGGGGGCGGGGGTCACCAGTTGGGATCCCATTTAGGTATATCGTTATGTGGTGGGTGTGGCAACACTCTGCACCAGCGCATGCTCCCCAACCTGACTGACCTGATCTGTCTCCACGGCCAATGACAGGCTAGTCCGCCTTCACTCGTGTTAGAGGGAATTTGTTTGTACCCTGACACTTACTGCCTCATATTCCAGTGGTGCAGAAGGTGGACACTGTGACCGAGGGAATGGAAAACTATGGAGGGAAGATTACCGCCGTGGAGAAGGACCTACAGAAGCTTGGTAAGTGGCCATTGGCCCAAGACCTCTGTGACATCACTATGCTCACAGTTATAAAGGAATGCATAAATCATCCAGGCTAAGTGGGGGTTGTATAAATAAACATACATTATTGCTTCAGCTCAAACAATATAATTCACTTTTTCCAACTATATAATTATGTTTCAGGCTCATGCACTAAATTATACTGTGTAGAAGAATATGTAAATCCAATTCATTAGATACACAATGTTCAGCTGACATTTTAATTTGCTGTCATGTTTTCCCTTCGGACTGGGTTTTCAGGTTTTCAAAGAAAGAATTAGCATCAAGGATAAATGGCCAAATTTGATGAAATCTGGGAATGAGATGTAGAGAGACATTTGCTTTGAGGTTATAACCTTGTTTTTATAACCTGTTCTGTATTTCATGTATGTATATAAGACTACTGAGAGTTTTTGGTGTTTGTGCAGAAAAATGTTCCATCCATCTGACTACTCATCCTAGTCAGGATCATGCGACAGATAAATATTTACTGAAGTAATTTAGGTTGACTATCTTCTTAAGGGTACAAGGATTGGATAACTTAACCTTTGTCTAAACCTTTTTGTCCTGCTTTTGTTGCTGTAGTCAAACCTCATATTCTTCTCTGTTCTCCCTTTGCACTCTCCACTGCTGACTGCAGACGATCAGACCAAATCAGACAACACCACTGGGGAGATCCTAGCCTTCCAGTTTCATGTGCAGAAACTGCAGCAACAGCTGCGGGAGATTGCTGCACGGGCGGTCAGCAACAAGGCAGCCCTGGACAAGCTGCAGGATGCCGGAGAGGATATGCAGAGCAGCCACAGCTCCCTGCAGGGGCTGCTGGACAGCAACTCAGATATGATCCACAACGTCAACCAGACCCTGCTTGCCTACAGTGGTTACATCTCAGGGCTGCAGGATGACACAGCACGACTGCAAACGGAGCTGCATGCACAGGCCAGGGACCGCAGCCAGATGCTGGTGAACATCAGCGGTCTCAATCTGACCCAGGCACAGCAGCAGGCCACCATCATCGCCCTGCAGAGATCCATGGATGATGCCAGCCAAGCCATCCAGAAGATCAAGAGCGACTTTCAGGGGCTCCAGCAGAACGCCCGGCAGACTCGAGCAGATACCGACTGGCTGAAGGAGAAAGTGCAGAACCTGCAGTCATTGGCTTCCAACAACTCGGCCCTAGCTAAGGCAAACAACGAGTCCCTAGAGGACATGGGTGCCCAGTTGACCACCCTTACCGGCCAGGTACAGAATGCCTCGGCACTGATGGAGGCCCACGATCAGAGCCTAAGGGAGCTGGTGGAGCAGCAGCGAGAGCACATCAATGTGACAGCCAGCAAGTTTGACAGCTTTGAGGTGCGCTTGGACGCCGCTGAGCTCAGCATCGACCGTGTCACAGGCAATGTCAGCTTTACCACCCAGCTGCTGGGCGCCATCAGCACCAACCTCAATGACCTGCGCTCCTGCTCTGAGACATTGGGACGGCATTCCGACTATCTGCTGGGCCTCAATAGCACAGTATCCGAAGTACGATCCGACACCTCCGCCCTGCGCTCCCAGCAGGATGAGCTGGCTGCACGGCTGGACAAGGAGGTGACCAACCTGTCCATCGTCATGGAGGAGATGAAGCTGGTGGACAGCAAGCACTCACAACTGATAACCAACTTCACAATCCTGCAAGGTGGGTGTGGAGGGTGTTTCCTAAATAGCACGATATTTTATGATTTTGTGTGGTTCACGTTGGTCCAATGGTCAAGGGAAAGCAGTTAAAATGATGCCTTCAGGTTAAATAGCTACTCTGAGAATGTATCCTTTTCTGTAACCTCTGTATTTATTCAGAGTTGTGTCTCTTTCAGGTCCTCCAGGTCCACGGGGCTCACGGGGGGACAGAGGTTCCCCAGGAGCAGTGGGACCGACTGGCCAAAAAGGGGAGAAAGGAGATAAGGGTAGCCCAGGTATTCAAGGTTCTAGAGGTGAGAAGGGCTCACCAGGACTTCCAGGGGTGCCAGGCTTCAAGGGTCAGCCTGGCTCACGGGGAAGTCCTGGTCCCAAGGGCTCCAGGGGTTCAGGGGGAAGGGCAGGCCCCCCAGGGGCTAAGGGTGAGCCTGGTCCACCTGGGCTGCCTGGTAGGGATGGGCAGCCAGGCCCCGTAGGTCCACCAGGTCCATTGGGTGTTAGAGGGCCAACCGGAATCCCTGGTGACCAGGGTCCTCAGGGACCAGTTGGACAGACAGGACTACCGGGACCACCAGGACCACCAGGACCTCCAGGACTCCCAGTCAGACCTGGCACTTATGTGGGTCCTGTATCCCTGCAAGGAGAGCTTGTTGCCCTCACTGCTGAAGGTAAGGAGTCTGGGGGGCATCATACTCTTGGTAATGTCTCTGGCATATATGAAAGGCATCACAAAAGTTTACGAAAACAAGAACCACCAGTAAACCAACCGATTGATGGAAACATGGTGATGTTCTGATCTTTCAGGAGAATGCGCCACACCATGGATCCCGTTCAAAGACAAATGCTACTTTTTATCCAATGATGCGCTTCCATTTGATGAGGCAGATAAGAGATGTGCCGAGACTTCTGCTACGTTGGTTATTATTAACAGTATGGAGGAGCAGGTAAACTGGTTGAGGTCTTTGTTATGACTATATTCATAAAACATATTGATGCACATTGGGTCTTATCAAGACTGCTTGTGGGCCTTACAGACCCTTGAAGCTTCTCACCTTCATCCCAGCTTTTTATTCATGTATTGCCCCAGGTGTAGGGGTGTGTGTTGCAAGTAAAACATCGCAAAGTCCTGTGACCATCTTGTCTGTTGCTCTTCTCCTCCAGCAATGGTTGAAGAAACAGATCACAGGCAAGGGCTACTTCTGGCTGGGCTTGACTGACAGAGAGAAGGAGGATGTTTGGCAGTGGCTGGATGGAATGCTACCAACTTTCACGTGAGTGATGACAGGAAGATTCTGACTTACAAAGGGATACACCAAATTTTAGCTAAATTCCTCATCATGCATCACCTTACTGCATACAAACCCCTAATAGTATTGGGGAAATTAGTTTAAGATGCTACTTGAAATTGATGGCTGGTTCTGCAGTACCAATTTGGAGTCTTCATTATGAATTAATGACCAGACTGGGTCAGAATACACTTTATCAAGGTGCCTTGGCATAGTGGAAGATCAGTTTCAGCTCTTCCCACAAATGTCCTTGATGGTGTTGTGTACTTTATGTACACGTTCAATATGTGTAAATGAGTGCCACCTGCTGGAAACTTGTAGGAACTGGAAGCCTGGCCAGCCAGACAATTGGAGCCATAACCATGAGGGGGAGGACTGTGCAATGCTCATCAGCGAAGGGCTCTGGAATGACGCCGCCTGTGTCACTCCCCACCAGTACATCTGCGAGAAGAGCACTGACAGCCATGAGCACGGTGCGCCGCCGTCGCCAGGGACAACTGCTGTTGTTTACGTTTGAATGTTATACTTCCACCTTGCAAGAATCGCAGTGCTTGCCTGCTTTGTTAGGGTCTTTTAAAATGCTTCCAGTGGAACAAATAACTCACTCCGTTTGACCACAAATCAATAATAAAATCCAAGCAAACCTGCCAATCAAACACGATATTTTGTTGTTACAGTCACGACCCTCCTTTTTAATGCCCCTGTGTTTCTGCAGCAACACCACCAGCGTCATAGCATCCGTCAAGGCGGGACAGAGGGAGCCGACGAACAGCGTCAGCTGGCGCGAGGTCCGAGTCATTTTCCCCGTGAGATCCGCAGGCCCTGGATGGTCGCCGTAGCTAAAGAGACCCCGGTAGAGGAGACATCAATGCCAAGTCATTGTCGTTGGCAAGCCTCCATTCTGCAGACTGCGACCTTTACCGTTATCTGTTTGGCTCCTTCGCCCAAAAGACTCTTGGTCCTGCCAACATTATTTCAAGAGACATTCTCCTGCCTTGATACCAAAGAGGCAAAATCAAACTCATAGCGTTACTTAGTTATAAATGAAATTTAAAGAACCATGTAGTTTTTTTGTGTGTGAGTGCGTGCGTGCGTGCGTGTATAACTGTGTGTGCCCGTTTTATTAAAATGACATTCCACCCATCATTATAGTCCACACTTTAACCAGTTTTCAAAATATATGCTTTTATACAGAAGCTAAATAAAATAATCTTTTTTTTCCCCTAAAAGATTCATTGATTTCCTTTGTAACCTTGACAGTTTAGGGAATTTGATTGATGCAGCAGTACTGAGCTTTTGTGCCACTGAGGGTTGCCTTTTAATTAACATCTTGCTGTATTTAGCTACAGTATATTAATGAATTCATTGAAACGCAGACACTATACAGTAAAGTGACAAGGCATTTGTTTGATTTTAAGAAACAAAGTTGTAAGTTTACATTTTCTACAATATTTTTGTACTTCAAAGATTGTTTAATGATGTGTATGATTGTGGAAAAGTCTAGTTTTATCAGATATATTTTAAAAGGTGTACAGACAAGCACAGTTGACCTCTACTTGGAAGACCGAATCAAGCCTTTTCTTCTCTTACACTCAGGGAAATGTTTATTTCCTGCTCAGCTGCATTCATAATTGGCCTCCTTTCCCGTCATTTACTTCTGCTGATGGCTGTGAAATTGTAAGTCGCTTTAGTCACCCACAATGCTGTTACCTAAACAAATAAACACATATAAGCTTACAAGTTCAAGGCTTTCTGTTATGAATTTATCTGTCCTCATCATACTGTGAAACAGATGCAAACTAAAATGAAATTTCTTTCTCCATTTGTCAGTTTTATATATGTGTGCAGTTGGCACCTTATGCAAAATGTCTTCACGTGTTTACTAAAGAGACAGAGATTTCCGGTCCAGAAAGTACAAATCCAGACCAGGATTTTGTTTCAACCAACCAGTTGCGTATAAAGAGTCACAGTCACAGCTGGTTGGTTGAAACAAAATCTTGGTCTGGATTGTTACTCTCTGGACCTACAATCTCCACCTCTGGTTTACTGTGTAAAAAAATGTTCAGTTAGATGATTCAGGTTAACCTGAATCCCTTTTCTGGGAGTTAGACCTTGATCATAAGTCCTGTTGCATTCTCATTTTATAATCTACCTCAGTGCTCATGGACGTATGGGAAAAAAAAAAAATCTCCCGTATGTCTTCGTATGTGGGCTGGAAACCTGTTGGTCCCAGAATCGAGATAACGAGCGATTGACCTGATTGACCTCAGGAACCTAGAATGGAGCCTCAGACACCTACTTGTGAGGGTCATGAAATTGACATAGGAGACTATAAACAAAAATGTATGTTTTGCTGCACTTTTATTTTAGCAGAATTTACATGAATTACGAGAGAGGCTTTATTTATTTTATTTATTTTTTTACTTTATTGTAACATTCTAGCCCTTCTTCTGCATAGCTGTTACCAGATGCACTGCAGGATCAAGATGTCGACCGCCACACTGACACGTACTCGTCCTCAATGCACGCCGCAAAAACATGCCCTGCCATTCCCAGACAAGCCTGAGATACACGCACGCTAGTAGCTGCAGTGATCTCACGTTAGCACCTTACAGAATACCTTAGATCAGCCTGTCTAGCTGACCACCAAACTATGGAAAACAGAGAAGGCTTGTATAGTAAACAGAACAATGACAGAGTAAGTTCTCATTAAATATATGAACAGAGATTTACAAAAAAGAAAAAAATCTAAGATTTTAGACAGGCGTCAGTTTAATTAGCATCTGGAACGAAAGTAATGTCTTGGAGATGGATTTGATAGAAAAGGGATAACAGACAGATAGATAGATATATATATATAGATAGATCATACACACAGATAGATAGATATATAGATAGATAGAGCATACACACAGACAGACAGACAGATAGACAGATAGATAGATAGATAGATAGATAGATAGATAGATAGATAGATAGATATCATTCCCAATATTTTGTCATTTTCTTCTCTATATGTCTGTAAATGTTTGCTAAACACCCATTAGACTCCTGTGTCTTTTGGGCAGCAATTGACCAAGCTTTTAGTGAGCGCACATCACCCCCTATGGGTCAGGAGGGCAATAGCATCGCTGACTGCCAAAGAACACAAGTATGCATTCAGGTTGATTTGCTGCTGCTGTTTCAAATCCATATACTCATGACTGCACAATAGGGGTGCTCTACTATTTGGTTAGGGTTAGGTTGAGATTTGTAAACATTACAATAAGCGAAGCATATGGGCAAAAGTAAAGAGAAAGCACTAGAAGGCAGTAAGTAAACCGTGTACCCATTAACAGTCATTCATCTCCGGCTCCGGTCTGTAACCATGACAACCATTTCTGACTGGTTGATGGAAGTTCAGCAAGTTTATGAAAAATCCTGCAATATTCACCTTAGTCTCCTTAAAATACAAGAAATGTTAGCTTCAGCTGGACTGAGGAGCACAATCTACCCTCCCTGCCATTTCTCTTGCTTTGACTTTACAGAAGAGCCACAGGATGTTTCGGCGTTCAGTGGAACGTTAAAAATAATTTAAAGGATCCGTATGTTTTCATGCACAGATGTTTATTATCGAAGCGCGCATGCTGATTGGCTGGCGACAGAGATGCTGCTGGTACTGGTGGTGGTGGTGGGTTGCCCTCCTCTGTCACACAGTGTTGCCCCCGCTGTAGGAAGCTGGGCGCGCTACCAGACCACTCTAGTCGTCCTTCTCCACGATCACCTCCCCATGAAGTACCTTTCTCCTTTGACGGAGCATGTGAAAATACAGCTGGGGGAACACTGGGGGGGGGGGGGAATCTTAATTTATTATTTAGTATTTAATACTAACCCACAGATGCAAGATACAACTGTTACCTTCAAATGCACTATTATTATTATTATTATTATCCATTTACATTATCATTTATATATTTAGAAATTTTATTATGGTTCATATTAATTTTGTGCGTATCATATTATATATTATATATATGATTATAGATTATATTGTATTGCATGACATTGTTGTCATTCTAATTTAAGACTAAAGTGAGACTTTGAGAATTTTATTTGTAACATTTGACATTTCCTGATGTCAAATTCATTAATTTTAGCACAAAATTGCAACACTTACGTGGGATGTATGAGAGCATGACGATGATGAGGAAGATGTAGTAGTCAAAAGAGACGTTATATTTGTTGGGAAGCAGCATAGAGAACATTCCGGACTTGCGCACGTATGGCAGTGCCGTGTAAATGGTCATGAGTTCTCCGGCCACACCCAGCGGGTACATCACGATGAACATGTTGTACCTGACAGATGGGGAGAGACTGGATCTTCAGCTCATTCCTGGAATTATTCCATGTGGCAGCTCATGGATAAACCATTTATGCAGTGTTTCATTTATCTGACAGAACTAGCTAGGATCCAGTGCCATCCTGGAATCCCAACAGTAGCTTCTTCTCCTGGGGCCCCCTGTTGACCAGAAACAGTCGTTGCACTTGGGGTGCTGGGGGCCCCCAAAAATGGTCCATTGAGTGGAGTCCCAGACACAGCAAACCTTGCTCCCAACAGCCCAATGACCCCCAGCTCTGGGGCCATCCATGGTACCAAATTCAGCCCACTTTTGGCTTCTTTTAACACACTCCACCAGAGGCAGAAATATTACCAGCAGCGGGTTCCAGAAGGACTATGGAACTGGACTGGTGACCATCATCCCAGGAGAAGCTCTACAGTTGGGCCACTAAACACGGACCACAATAAACTGCCCGGTCAAATAACCCAAATAACTGTTGGTTATTTAATACAACTGCCATTTCGGGGTGTGTTTGTTAGTGGTAGGGTTTTTTAACACGTTCAAAAGCAAGGCTGCATAACCATCCTCATTAGAACATTCTAGACCAGGGGTCTCCAACTCCGGTCCTGGAGGGCTACCGTCCAGTAGGTTTTCCATCCTACCCGGCTTCTGATGAGTCACACCTGTTAAATACCAGGAACAGGTGAGACTCATCAGAAGCCAAGTGGGACAGAAAACCTACTGGATAGTAGCTCTCCAGGACCAGATTTAGAGACTAATGTTCTAGACATACAGGTTATGGATGCGAATCTGTATTCTCAAACATCAGAGAAAATTAAAAACTAATAATAATAATGAAATTAATAAACACCATTTGTGAACATCACATAGTTAGTGACTGTGCTATTTTTAGGGAGGTGGAGAATCTAGTCTTTACTAGGGAATGAGGCTCATGGTGGATGCGGAAGATATTCTGGATGGAGAATTCCATGCCCAAAATGGACCGGCTTTAAAAAATGGGGTGACAGAACATGAAACCCTCGCGGGGACAAGCCACATCTTCCCAACATGAAGATAGACTCACTAAGGAGCAGGAGTGGCCAATAATATCACAGAATGGTCCGGAAGCCAGCCTGAGGTTCCAGCACAAAGAGGTGTCCCTGTGACGTCAGTATTGTGTTAACTCCAGTCATGGCATTGTTCAAGGTCACCGCTTGCATTGAACTGAACATGGGTAGATGCTTTTATGACATTCTGAAACTCTGGTAGACCCTTTATGAGACCCTGGTGCCGCTCCCCCACAGAGTATAAACATGATCCCTTTAATGGTGACATTTTTTATATATAGATTGGTGGTTGATTCATGTATAACCCCCCACACACACTTCCAGCAGGGGTCAGTCAAGAGCAGACTGGTGAGGTGAAGCCCCTTAATCAGAAACTATATAAAACAATCTCTGGAATTAGGACCCTGCATAGATGGTGAGATTTATTGTCTCTGAGGTGTAATAACTTTGATCATCCAGTAAAATAACTGACCACTACCAACAACCTCTATGTCTTCCTATTCACTCCTAGTCCCAGCCCTGGCTCCTCATCATCACATCTGATAGGACGCCACCAGCAGACCTCCAGTATCCTCAGGAGTCTTCACCCACCCCAGATAACCAACCTAAAGAGGTGTCATAGAAGTTGGAGAGGAACTTAAATTTCTGAATCATCAGAAGTTTGTATGATGCTGGTCAATTTGCTGGGAATCCCAAAGGATCTCATAGTTTATCCCGTTCTAGAACATCATACAGACGTTCTCTCTCTAAGCCGTCCTCCTTCTGGCTAAAAGCCTGTGGGACACTCTGAGTCATCAGGTGTAGCGTCTGCAGAGTGACCCCGATTCCCCACTGAAACCTCAGAAACTAATACATGAGAAGTCTTAAGGCAATCGGAGATCCATGTCAGAGCTGCGTGATCTGTGTAAACACAGGAAATACTTCTGCTTTTCCTTTCTTTCCTGGGCCATTTACCACCACTCAAACAACACATTTACTTAGGGCCCACTAGGTTCGAGGCCCCCTGACGACCACAAACAGTCACTATGCTAAACACCAAACAAACGTGTTCCTTATAAAGAAGATACTGAAGCGGCATGTTCTGCTAAACAACTAACTACGACATTCTGACTGTACTCACTAGCTATTTATTTCCGCACCTGAAAATGAGTATCATGAGAGGTGACTTTCCTTACTGAGTGCAGGAAGTACTCCTCTGCCCCATCCAGCATGAACCAAGTCAAAGCCTCCATTATAATAAAAACACAATTTCTTCCAGAAGCCCGTAGCATTCAAATGATGCAGAAAAGTAAGAGATTTGTGCAGACAATCTTTGTGGCAAGTATAGTAGCTTCAGCGTTGTCATTTTGGTCACATAATGCTAACTTGCAAACCAGCCCATAAGTATTTTTCTTACCAGCCCATGCAAATGCAAAGAAAATTATAAAGCGTGCAAATAGGCTAACCAATAGTAATGGGAGCAATCGAGGCTTCAGAAACCCACCATGGGTGAGATTAATGTGCACTAAACCTCTAATTGTTTTAACCCACCCCCCAGGGGTTACTTTTTGGCTTCCCTTGGTTAAAAACCAAGTATTTGTTGACAGTATATGGGATTCTCTCCCTCACTTCAGTATCAAAGCCTCAGTTCTCCAATCACTCCGACTGGCCAACCAGCAAAAGCAAGACAAACGGCCAATCAGGTGAGCCCATTCATCCACATCTCCTCTGCACCTGGCCCATTTGACGAAGTACGGCAGGTGGTTGAGCAAGCTGAATGTATAGAAGGAATATCTGGCAATTTCTGTCACCGTCCACACGACCAGGAAAAGGATAACACTCTCTTCGTTCTGGATCTTCCGATAACAGTCAGCGGATAGAGGGAAAATGGGGAAAGTGGTCGGAATAAAATAAACGACACATGTGTACATTAGCCAACAAGTCTGCAGGAATGAAGGGGAGGCCTCCTGCCATTGGCCAGCGCAGCCTACTAATTTATATGCAGATCCAATCACCAGTATCCAGATTGAATGGGGAAATTACCTACGACCAATCATCATATACTCACCATTTATTCATGTTTTAAATTTTAGGTGGCAAAATATTCTTTTCAGATTTCATAATGCTACCAAAAACATATTAACAGTTCTAGGCAGGAGTTTGAAGCACAAATGTGTCACATTAACGGAGCATGAAACATTTAGTACAGCAGCTTTAGTTTAGCAAATCACTGACTTTGCTACTTGTACAAGACAGGATCAACTGCCAGGATCAACTGCCAGGATCAACTTATTTCATCTTGCAGATCATGTTTGGAAGTAATATTCTGTAACATTAAACTACTGTTTGTCAGTTGATCAGTTTGTCATTAATGACCCCCCCCCCATAGAAGTATATTCTAGAAAATGAAAGTTTTATTATGAATATGGTGACTACAGTGTTTAAAAGTTTGTAAAACATTTTATTAAATCACCTGTTTAATGCTGTTAGTGATGAACCAAACCATGAATATTCTGGAACAAACTTGGACCCCAGTCACAATCACAGAGGTACGCACAATCCCTTAACGAAACAAAACACGCGAAAAAGAACACAAATACATAAATATGCATAGTATATAATTAAATATATACATGAAATATAAACAGGAATGTGGGTGTGAACGGTGTTCAGGTTACATACCAACGGCACAATGAACGACCTGAAAAAGACGATACTGCATTAAAATAGTCACTCAAAATTCGCACGAGTGTTAATTTTAATTGAAAATCACCTCATGAGAATTATCACCTACGTGACGCCCAAAGGCTTTGTTCAAGCTATGCCAAGCTAATAATTTTTCTTTCAAAATAACTGAATGGCTTTGCTATCTGAAATCCTGTTTATTGTTTAATTACAAGTTTTTCATTTTTTCATATCAGCATCCAAAGACAAATGACTAAATATGGCGTCTTTATTAATATTCGTTACCCATTTGATGTCATCTTTCTTTGCCGGAAGTACAGTTCTAATACTAAGAACAGAAGTACAGAGGACAGTAAAAATGTCATTCTTGTCCCAAATATCAAGGATGCATTGGTTGTATCTTTACTAACGAGAAGGATCCCATGATTCCTTGCGTCCCAAGTCTGCCCAGAATACAAGTATGACCTTTGTGTTCTTGATATTGATAAGTACCCATTACAGCTGGAGCCATATGAGGTAGATCAGTAAGTTACCAAAGGTTCCCATTCTTGTCTAGTGTCCCTCGGTTAGACAGACACCCTCTGCAGTTACTCCCATCTCTGAACCAACAGAGAGAGTCTGAATCCACCCACTCATTCACCCCTCATTCGGTGAATTTCCATCCACAACTACTGATGGCATAACTGGCCAAGGCCCTCATACTGGGATCTGCAACACAAGAATCTTGGCCTTCCATGAGACACAATGTGATTATCTCCTAAGTATCACCATCTTGCTATGAAAAATATTACCCCACCTAAACAACTGGGTGCTGCCATCTCAATCAGATAAACTTCTCATGCAGTTACACCAGCGTAGGTTTCCCTCCAGTTTTTATCAGGTGCATGAAATTTGGCTGGAAATGATTTTTTTCCACCACTGAATTTGTGAATGATTGCTAATGAAGGTAGCCGCTAAACAAGTAAAGGGTGCAGTGAATGTGAGCATCACGTGATTTTTAAATTGCAGAGCTGGTCACCCCTGGGGACACAAAAGGTATGGATGGGAACCAAAGCTCCTTCCATCAAGTCTGAAATGGGAACCGACCAAAATCCCCGGCCAGAGGAGGGGCTGAAATGACCAAACCATGAAGGTGAACAGAGCTCCATCTCCATCAATGCAGTAAGTGGCAGGCAGGCTCAGTCACTTCCTGTTTCAGCTCCCATGATTCCCTCAGAGGTGTATACAGGGGTGGGGCCACAGGACCACCTATCAGAGCTGAAAGCTGATTGGACCCTAAAGTGCCCCCTCATTCAAAACATATCATTGGCTAATGATAAGGTTGGCCGCTCTCTATGAACTACGGTCCCTCTTATGCCTCCCATCTTAAAAACATCCTAGAATATCCCGTGGATTCCCTGCACATTTTTCTCTACCTGTTTGTTGACACTCTTACATGCCCATCTCTACTCAAGCAATGCAACATCTCTATCGAGTCACAATTCCTGGGGAGTCTCACCGCAAAAACGAGGCTCTTACCTCAAGCAGCGCAAATGTCTGGAAGAACTTCAGTGTCCTGGATATGCTTTTATAGAGCCCTCGGTGATTCCCCTTCTGGATATAAAACCTGGCCATCGCTACTGCCAGCACCAGCCACCTATCAGAGGAACACAACAGAGGGAACACCCTCATTCATGTGTCATGCACGGCTCAGAAGACCACTGTCTAGCCTAAGGCCAAGAGTGTAGATTTGGGTATGGAACTATGGATGCACGCTCAGCTACATGGGGAGCAGAGGAAAACAATAGGGACTGTGAAATGAGCTAGACCTATGGAAACACAGAGAAAAGAACAGGATGGCCAGCGACACCTACTGGCCAAACAACAAACAGAGCAAAACAAGGTAGGGACTGATCCTGACAGCTGGGGGCGAAATTCATCCCAAAACCCTGGAGGAGTGTGGTTATAGAACTATCCAATGAGCCAGCATGCCATTTTAAAGGGAAGGCACTAACAAAATTTAACTCCCTTTGCCCTCCATTGTTTGTAGTTATGAACTTTTCCACTGCAGAACGGTCGGCTCGGTAAAGGCGTCACCAAGTTTGGAGAGTGACAGTGACATAAAACCAAAGAAATGCATGTATACTGTCCGCACAGTGTACATCATGATTTACTATGTGCAAATATTTTTTTGTTTGTTTGTTTTTGACTGTGTGCTAATTTCTGCTAACATGTCTATAACATTTCTGCTAACATGTTAGCTGAATTAACATTCACTTGTGTAAATTTGCATTATGAATCCATGCCCTTTAGCTGTTCTATAATACTTGCTTAAGTGGGAGGTTGGAAATTTTCAAGTTCAAAGTTATCGGGAATGCATCAATACATCGCCATGTGCAATACTACTAATACTGAATAATACATCAAATATGCCCTTTTTCCAACAGGTGATCCATGCATATTGATGCAGATCACTGGTACCGCCTCGCACTTCGACCAATCAGATGGTGGTGATACAACCAGCTTTTGGCCCTGCCAGTAAGCAGGGCTGTTCAGCATTGGTATGGGTCAAGTACGACCCGGTTCCTGGAAGCAACAAAAAAAATGACATAATAGTCATCAATCATTCTGAAGAGCTCATTGTCGGAATGCAGAGGGAAACTGGAATACGGAAAGCAACAAACCCCCGGTCAAAGCTGGAAGACAACATCTCCAAAATTAGCACCCATTAACATGTAATTCAACTGAAAAAAACACTCCTGTCAAAAAACCACTATGTCAGAATCCATGCAAAACAAGATTCATTTTCACTGTGGTTTAGGGGAAACACCGAACCCCTTTTCCAGGCTAAAAATGCATCCAAATTTCCCTCCAAAGTCTGTAGGTCAAGGGTCAGACCAACATGGCTGCCACCTGTGTATACAACTGGATATGCAGGGGGTAAACGTGCTTAATGCTCTCATCCATGTTTGTTTGTCCTGGTGCACATCTGTACCCCGTGTTTTTCATTCACCCCCCCCTCCCCACCCCCAGATGCAGCAGGAGTGATGCCCTTCTATGGAAAAAACATCGATCTCCCAAGCATAAGTCAGACAGCAAAATGATGTGGACAGAAATCAAATGCATTCTGATCTAAACCAAGTGTTATGTTCGCAGCCAATGGACAGCAGTTATGTTTCTGCCAACAACACCAGGCCCTGGCTTATGGATGTCTGTTACAAGCACTGGGTGACGTCTTCAGAGAGGCAAATGAAAATTATCAGGCAGCTAGGAGCAGTGTTCCTCTGCAGTTATCTTTAAGCTGGTATAAGATGCACTGCAGGCAGCCATTTTGTTATCCTGAGCAAGAGAATCATAAACAGTATCGGTTTTATGCCACATGGGATGACTATAATTGGGGATCCTTTCCTAGATGTTGCTTTAAGAGCTCATGGCATTGATTCTGGGCTGGGACATTAGCTTGTCTATGATTGAATGTGTTTATGGGTGGTGCTGTGTTTTGATGCATATATAACTTTGCATTTGCAAATATGAATAATGGGTGTTAGGTATGTTTTAGGTGAGTTGCTGGAGTTTCTTCCTGTAATGCCTCAGATTTTGGCCAATTGCTGCAGATTTATTTAATTCATCACCCAAGGAAGGGCACTCTTGCTGTCCGCCATTTTTGCCTTGCAGCCGACATCCTCGCATTTAAGCAGTTCCAGCGATATCGGCGTGACGCAGCAGCGTCCAAATCGGCCAGTAATAATTTCGTCTACCCGGCATATCCTGCCATACTGCTCCGACATCAAGCCTTTCATTACATAGTCAGTTATCAACATGTTTTTAGGGGCAGAAGGGGGTACTTCCACAGATTTAGCATATGCACCTTCAATGCTAGAGCCTGAACTCGCAATATAGGCCTAATTAAAGAAAGATGTTCGTCTATCTCAAGTAGATAGTTTGCAGGTCACAACTGATTATTTTTTATTACGAAATTAGAATTTGTTATTGAGTTCCTCAGTTTAATAACTGAGTGCATATCCTGCCAATTATTTTTTTAATTTAACGATTTAATGACTGAAAATCCTACCCTCAAAACTGTCGTTGATTGAAAAGAATCAGTCTAGTGCTGTACACTTTTTAAATGCACAAAAGCATTGCACCACATTCAAATATATAACAGCATTAAAAATCTTGAAAGCGTAGATTAATAGTTATGCATTATAGCACCGTAGCGTCCGACCAAGTAGGACTACGACCAAATGAAAAGATTGAATTAACAGTCTGGCTTTAAAAGTAACATATTCATTTGCTATTCATTTGTTTATATACATTTCCCTTTTAATCCCGGTCAGCATTTCACATACCTACGGAACATAAACCATATAGAGAAGCATTTCGGTGGGTCACATACCCTATTTCACGCCGACCTGATACCCGTGCGGATTTAGATATTGACACCGTAATGTCCGTCACTAATCCCGACAATTGTATTTAATAATTTGTTTATCCAAGAATATGGGTAGGTACAAAGAAAAGAACTAAATAAAAAGTTGCTTAGTTTAGCCTAATATTTATTCATATTTGATCCTACATAGGGCCTACCATTTGTGTGTTTAACGTGCGTGCAAAAATTAAAATGAAACGATGATTTGTCGGACATATGGGAAACATTGACATTTGCCTACATTATCTTACATTTTTAAAATTCCTATAATGATTTCATTTTTATTAAAGTAATATTAAAACTATACATGGACCCAAAGAGAATTTTATTAAATACCGACTTGCTAAAATGCCTTTTATTCCAAATAAAGTATAAGTTTTAAACATTTCAAATATTCCATTGCTGGTGTAATTGTGTTGTTTGTTTGGAACTTTAATATAAATTTTACGACCTAGGCTACGGATCCAGCCCAAAGGTTGTTAGTCGTGGTTCTTAACTCCGAGCCATTTAACAATTAATAAGATTATTAGGCTATAACCTATATCTGAAATTCATAATTCATACATGCAACGTTCAGTTTTTAGTTAAAAAAATAAAGTCAGGGGTAAAACTTTGACAGTCCGGCGCGATTCGTATTTTAAGAGGGAGCTGGGAAATTCTGCCAATCGAGCAGATCGCAGGCTCAGCCCGAAGCTCCAGTGTCCAGGGCGCTGTCTATACTTATCACTGACCGGATAGACGCTGGGCATGACGCTTAGATCTTATAATCGACCGTATTTGGAAAAGGCAGAACCCGCAGGTGGGGCCGTGCATGCAGAGCCCCCTGCATGTTCTTGTGGATCACGCCGTTCCGGAATGGGACAAGGTGGATGCTTTGGATCCCGCCGGACTTATTGATCAATAAGCCGGTCTTGTTCATGGGGCGCTCCGGAAAAACGAACGATAGCGGCGTCGGAGATACGGGTACTATAAACAGCAACGCATGCTTTCGACAAGCACAGCTATGGTGAGCACGCAGAAGAGAGTGATCTAATAAAAAAAAGACGACTGACATACCCGGCCGTCATGGTAATGTTATAAAACGTGAGCCATGCGGTAGCGATGGCGCTTTTACTGCGCTTCTTGTTGTTGTTCTCCTTCTCTTCCACCGAACCGTCCTCCTCGCTGGACGCCATGGTACCGGGGACAGTAGGGAGGGGTGCGGGAGCGCAGCTGACAGCTGGAGCTTGGGGTCGGCGGGGTCATGCGTCCATGTGGCCACGGAGCCCTTCTCGCGGGACTACTGGCCCGACACCGGGCGCCTGGCACGGAATGGGCTGAGAAAGCTTATTAGAGAAGTGGGTACAGGAGGAAGCCTTGGGCTTCAAACCCATACCGGCATGCTGCATTTGGGGGGTGCATCGGTGGGTGCATGGTCGCACTTTAATGTGAGTTCTGTGAAGACCAAGAATGAAATAAATGCAGAAAGGCAAGTCACCAATTTTTTTGGGGTATTGCACAAGTTATTGGTAATTCGTCATAATTCGTTATAATTATGATTTAAGGCATTCGAAAGGTGGGTTGATAGGTCACGTTTGGTAAGTACAGATTTGAAATTTAAATAAGATGTACACGGTGCTTTTTGGAGCATTTTAATACAGGATTGAGTAGTTTACATGAATGGATGTGCTTTACTGCCCCCTAGCTACGCGATAAGGTAAATTTTGGATAAAAAAAGTTTTTTTTAAATTTTTTTTTTTTTAAGGATTTTTGAAGAATTTTAGTTGATGACGTTTATATGGAAAATATGTGAAAAATAAAAAGAGCTTAATATTTATTTTATTTTTCCAGTGTTTCAGCAGCACTTTCCCTGAGGTTGGAGATTCAAGTTCTACGGAGGATTTGCTGTGAAAGTTATATATCCAGTTTCATTTGTAAAGCAGATGCCTTAACGCATATATGAGAAATATCTTGGAAAAAAATAAATATTCAGCCCTTTAGACATAAGCAAGGTTGATGTGCACAGTTGGGATGTCAGTCCTTTAAAGATATCCAAGGCAAGTAAGAAAAATTTGAACTCAAATTATTATAAAATAATCTTAATAACGTCAATATTGTAATTGTATTTATGGTCTTAAAGATAAAACTTTTTATTATGTATCGTAAAGCAATAGCTCTGTTCCAAAATATATGTCTTTTCAAATCAATCAAAACAGACATCCATCCACCTGTTTATATAGTTGATTTACTAAATGTTATATACATGTTGAATTTTTAAAATGAATCTTTGTTGTTTACAGAAGGAAATTATTAATGACTATAATTATAAATACATGTTAGCAGTTCCCTAATGCTCAGTTAAAAATCTTTAATGCGGGGTATTATGCAAATTTGTGGATTGGACAATGATCCTATATAACCTGTGACAATATAGGACATCATTGCCATAACAACAGATATATTGTTCAAATGGCCAAACTCCCACTTTGCCTGAGTCGGTATCCATCCATATTCCAGCTAGTTATCTAGGAAAGTCTTGCTGGGGGGGCTGGAGACAGCTGGAAAGAGTGCACTTGGAGTAGGTTGGACATGTACACATACAGTAGAAAATTTACAGATGCCAGTTAGCCTATCTGTGTATATTAAAACTGCTGGAGGAAACTGTAGTAAAACTCACAATGACACTAGGAGAAAAGACTCCACACACACACAGAGCAGAGACAGCGACGGCCCCCGCTGCTGTAAAGTGTGAGTGCATGCACTGTGATGAAATGGCTTCCCGTCCAGAGTAGTGCCAGCTGATGGTCAGGCCCAAGATCTTTGATAGTGAGTGGCAACAATAAAACTTCTTGATTTGGGTGGGTGGCTAATCATTGAGTACGTAGACATTCTGTATGGGGGGAAAAGCAATAGGGAAAAAGCAATACAGAAAATAATTAATTTTCTTATGTCTATTTTTATTCCAATTTCTCGCTCAACATTTATTTCCTTATTCTTTTACAGATTCTTTTATAGTCACTCCTGTGACTCCATTGTTGTGTCTTATTTATCTTAGGATGAACGGCTTCATTAAAAAAATAAAATTGAAATAAAATATAATAAAGGGCGGCATGGTGGTGCAGTGGTTAGCACTGTTGCCTCCCACCTCTGGGACCCGGGTTTGAATCCCCGCCTGGGTCACGTGCGTGGAGTTTGCATGTTCTCCCCATGTCGTCGTGGGGTTTTCTCCAGGTACTCCGGTTTCCCCCCACAGTCCAAAAACATGCTGAGGCT
>JAODJX010000095.1:732138-747764 GCA_026776945.1 Isichthys henryi
CGATGGGCTGGCCCCCCATCCTGGGTTGTTCCCTGCCTCGTGCCCATTGCTTCTGGGATAGGCTCCAGACCCCCCGCAACCCAGTAAGGATAAGCGATTTGGAAAATGGATGGATGGATGGTGTCCTTGGTGGGTGGTGTTTGACGTGACACATTGGCTCATTTTGAGGGTGGGGTGTTGATGGCCCGAAAATGCCCCCCCCATGATACCAACCCTGACCCAGAGTGTCTTCTACTTTTTTGCACTTAGTGATTTAGTGAGTAATTTTGTTATAATCATTTAGCCTTTCTATGAGTTGGCATTCAAACAAATGCACCAAATAAGGAAATTTAAAAGAATTATATAATGGGTTTATTATGACTTTTTGCTTAACTTTTTGCTTTTATTGCTTAACTCACAGGCTCATGAAGAGTAATATGCTAATAGGATTTTCTTATTTCTTTGTAATCCCACAAATAAAATTCCATTCCCATGTCTGAGGTTTTATGATCTGAACTGGATACCAAGCTGCACTTTATATTCATTTTTCTGAAATGTTATGTAAGCATTATTTGATGCTAATGCTATGTCGTCTTTGATATTATTAACTCTGAAAGTCATTTAAATTACATTTACATTTATTTATTTGGCAAGGCAGGAGCATGATGTAAGCAAACTGCTTACTCAAACTAGTAAAACGTAACACTTTTATTATCTACAACAGCAAAGTTCCTGGCTTACATTCCCCTGTTATAATTAACATTTTTTGAAAGGAAAAAATTAAAAATATATTATTGAATTATTTATCTCACACTGTTAATGAATTATACAATTTAAAATGTATTGCTTGGGTGATAATTTTAAGTACAGGATGCATCCTTTCACACCTGTTTAGCTTTGCAATAATTATTAAATACCTTCAAAAGTTACCATGCCTTCATATATTTATCTTCTCTTAAAGAAAATGGTGTTTGGAGTAATTACACAGGAAAGATATTCATCAAATAACTCGACACCTACAATTAAAGCATCAACGTTTGCGTAAAAGCCATGCATAAAAAAAGTAAATATTTGCCCCGCGAGTTTTAATTGCTGCGCGGTCATGTGATGTTGTCAGCAGACCCTGGGTTGGATCAGTCCTGGGGGGCCTGGGGACCGGTAGGCACCTCACAAAAAACCGACACACCTATTACTCAAAATTGCACAGAAATACATATTTTTAAATCACGCTAGAGGAACGGGTGTCATAGCACAGGGAGCGGCATATAGCCGCGCCGTCCAGGCGCAACCAGAGACACCCCATTTCCCAGAATGCTTTGCCGCCGTCGCCGCAGGAGAGTCTGAGGAGCCCCGCTTGTCCGCTTCTTATTTTCAATATTCCTTCATTTATGTGGTGATTTTCGCGTTTGTTTGTGCGCTAGCTTCGCTCACACGGAGAGGGGAGCCCCCGTTGAGGCTTTCCGCGATGCCTCTCTTCACGTCCAACCCGTTTGACCACGATGTGGGTGAGTGGCGCCCGGCTTTTGTTTTGTTTTTCTTCACGCCTGTCCCGGCCTGAATCGGGGGTCTTTATCCCCGGTCTGGATTGAGGGTCTTTATAGACGGGGTCGTTAGCTCAAGAGCCGGGCGTTTTGATAATATATTTTGTTATACGGCCTGTCTGTCCCGTTAATAAGGCGAGGATATACGTAATGAGCCGCCCGGTTAACGGGCTGTACCGGTAAGGCACCCTGGACTGGGTTAGAAACGTCACCCCCGGCCGGCCCGGGTATGTGGGTACACGGGTGCACGGTGACGCTGCGCATATTGGGTAGAAAATCAAGAAATGCTGTTAATCTCATTAAAACACAAAAGGCTTCTGCACCTTGCCCCCCAAATCCCCCATCTCGCCATAAACGTTTTGTGTGTGTGTTTTGTGCCCACCCCCCATTATTTGCTATTTTCGATCACAGCAACTCCATCGCCTAACTAATAAATTAAGATAAAATGTAAGCAAGATGAATCCTTCAAGAAAAATATAGTGTGTGGCATTTATTGGTCTTTATATATAGTCTTTGTTTCTCGGAGACCTTTTGGCTTGGGGGGTGGGGGGGTATAGTTGGTGGCTTTTGCCATTTCTCCACTACAACCAATCACCCCCTCTCATTATGGTGTGCTTTCAGTCCCAAACCAAGAAGAACTGCCCTGAGTTTTGCACTCACTGGACTAGTTCTGCGTAGTGAATGTGGGGTTTATATAACATGGTTTCAGTAAGTTATGCTAAAGATGTGGAGGATGTATATGCAGCCCATAGTGTCTGGGACCCGGCTGTAGTTAAACATTAAATTGGATGTGTAAAGGTACAACAGTCATACCCTTTAATGGGATTTAAACTTTGCCTGCTGACTACTTGCCTTGTGTATAATACCGACAAATGGTGGCATTGATGTTGGTTTAAACACAAGTGTGGCCCCCCTAAATTTTCCATAATATCATCATTGTGTAGCTGCTGGAAACGGCAGGTTTCTAACCAGTCTCCCTGCACCTGAGTTGGTGTCACTTTCACCTATCCCTTCTGAAGTTGTATCCTTTGATTCCTCTTGACTTTAGTGTGTTTGCTGTCTGTAGTTTGGACAAGCATCAAGCAGGACAGCAGGGGGCAAAATGGGTCAGGACACATGGAGTCCTCCTCATAAGCCTTCCTCTGGCTGGGACCCGTCACTAGACCCTGTTTACATGGGGATGAGAGGAAGAGGAAAGTGGTTAAGTAGTTTATTTAGGGACAGGATTGGATTTTTAAAGAAGGGGTAATTAAACCAAAAAACAGCTATTTAGTCATATGAATGGGGAGCTGCGCAGCATGGGTGGGATGTAGAGGGGTGTGTCAGATTAGGGGGGCTGGAGAACTGTTGAGTCAGGTGGGTAGACGGTGGGGGGGGGGGGGGGTTGGCGCTTCACCCCACCCCGACCGTGCTATCTCCCTATCTTACACGTCGCGACTCTGGAAAATGGCCTTTAATCAAGTTGTGTTAAATTAGTGTAGGATAGGTAAGTTACATGTACAAATGGGCTGCTTGAGACTGTAGATACGGTGCCAAGAGCTAATTGTAATCTTCTGGATTATTCATGATGCTGTTCTGTTTACGTATTGGGAAGATTTCTCTGGGATGGGCTTGTTTTTGTGCTGCTAAGCATGTGCTTGTCTGTTGTATTGGTACTTCTGGGTGGGAACTGCATGTCACTCCTAAGAGCCCAAGATATACGTTATGCGTTTTACTTAAAAACCTGTGCTAGTTTAAAAGCGGTTTAATGTTTGGGCCCCTGTATATTTTCAGTTCCAAACAGAGCAGTCAATATCAGGCCTGGATTATTGGTACATTTTATCGGCATTAGTGAAAGTGTAACTGATTCTCCTCTAATGATTCACCCACAGAAAGTTTGGCGGGTAGCAGTGATGGGGACACTGGTTCGAGTCCCAGGGGGACCCTGTCATATAGTTTAGCAAGATAAGTAACCAGCTACAGAAATGGGTATGATTGTAGGTCTTTCAGTGCAGCTCTCAGTTACGATGATGATGATGATTACTATTAGTAGTAGTAGTAGTTGTGTGAGCCATTCCTCTTATTTGTTTTATTCGTTTAAAAATATGCAGTGACAGTGTAAGATTGGGTGTGGGTGTGATAATCCTACTCCCAAAATTCACTTGTGTCCTTTTCCTAATAGCATTAAAGGGTATAACACTGGCCTTACCACATGCACTAACCCACCTCTCTGTGCTTTTGCTATCTCTTGTTTTCATTCCTGTCTCCCGCCCATAAAACCCCCCACATCCCTCCCTCCCGTCTCCGCGGTTGCCATCAAGACCGGAGGCGCATCCTTCAATTATGAGCTTTAATACAAATAAACAAAGTAACCAGGCTTCTATTTAACCGGGTGAAATTTGAGCCTAATGGCCGACGAGCAGCTACCCCTTAATCTGCTGCATAATGGTGCTGTGAGGCTGCTTTTTGAACTGTATGGCCTCCCCGTGTCTCTCCTCTGCAGAAAAGGCCACCAGTGAGATGAACACAGCAGAGGACTGGGGCCTCATTCTCGACATCTGTGATAAGGTGGGACAGTCGCGCACTGGGTAAGTCTGACTTGGGTCGTGCTGGCTCCTGCAGTGTTTCTTGGGCTGAGTGGACGTGCCCCAGTAGGCGGGGTGGGGATGCCTTCCTGGGTAGCCTGAAGCCCCGTCTCCGCCGTCGTCGATCCCAGGATTGTATTGGGCTGCAGGTTTCCAGCTCTCTGGATGTGGCTCCTGTCCGCGAGAGCCATGATCCTGCAGGTTTCTGATGAGGTTCTGATTAGGATGTCTAAAGGGTCACTTCTCAGATACCTACTGGGCGTGGCTTGTAAAAAGAGGCTGACCCTGCAACTCTTGGGGGTGGGCAGTTGCAGGGTTGACACCGTCTTTGACACCTGTACAATCCGAGGCTCTGGAATTCGGTTCAGTTTATCTTTATATAGTGCCTTTCACAACACTGTTGCCCCAAGGCCATTGACAATAGTGTGTGGCTAATTCATTGCTACACCATTCATACAATGTGGTCCATGAAACAGGAAAACGGGAAAGAAAGAATGTCAATAGACAATGGAGAAGAACCAAAAACCCCCAAGTAGGGAGAGAAACACCCATGTTTTTGGACAGTAGAAAGACTCAGTTTTGAAAAAAGCAGGGTATGAGCAGGTCATAATGAAGGACGCATTATTTAATACAGAGAAATGTGATCAGCTGTTCGTTGCGCTATATGGACCTAAGTATTGGGAAACGCCTCTTAATCACTGACTTCTGTTGTTGCGTTCAGACCCACTGTACAGGAGTATAAAATCCAGCACCTAGACATGCAGTCAGGTTTTCAAACATGAATGGGTTGTTCTGAGGAGCTCAGTGAATTCGAGCGTGGTCTTGTCACAGGATGCCACCTTTGCAGTAAGTCAGGTGGTGAAATTTCTGTCGTGTTTACACCGCCGGAGTTCTGCTCGATTTGTAGTTCCTTGGAGCCAGTTCCAGAACCCTTTTTAATACCTACTCTAGAGTACTTTCATTCGAACGACGACAGCTTGCTCATTGGTTGACTACATGCACTGGCAATAACTTGGAAGTTACACTGAATTGCGGAGAAAAGAGAGAATTAGCGGAACAGAAATTGAGGAGACTGAAATTTTTGTTGCCCCAGTTACATTTAATGCATCAATTTAATACATTTTTGCTTGCATCTCCATATTTCTGCATTGGAATATTCAATCACTAGCCAATATACTCGTCTAATATTGCTGATGCCAGTGGTGAAACTTTCAAGCACTTATTAGGTACGGGATAACATTACATTGATTTTTATTCTGTCGAAAAAGGAAAGATTGATTTCATAAGAATCATAAACATGTTGTGGGTCATCCATCCATCCATTCATTCCTCCATTGGTTTTGGCATGGTTGGTGTAGTTTTGTATGAAATTGTGTGAAGTTTAACCTACAAACTTTTTGTGTATCCCATGCTTATTTATCATTATTGTTCCAGTTCCTGTGGTGCGGTGTGAAAACAACACGTGAAAGTGGCTAGCAGCTACAAAAGTTCCAGGTCGAGACAGCCCAGGAACTTGGAAACCGGGACCAGCTTCCGGAACTTTTGTGTAAATGCATCTGTTGCAAAGTGTAAGGAAACAAAGTGACATGACATGTAAAGTAACAGAGCAGGGTCACCATGTGCTAGAGCGTGCAGAAGTCGCCAGCACTCTGTTGACGCAAGAACTCCAGACTTCCTCTGCCATTAAACCCACCACAAATACTGCACTGGGAGTTTCATGTAATCGGCTTCCGTGGTTGAGGAGCTGCATGCAAGCGCAATGCCATACGTTGGATGGAGTGGTGCACAGCACGCCGCCAGTGGAAACGTGTTCCGTGGAGTGACCAATCACGCCTCTCTGTCTGGCAGTCTGATTAGATGAGTTTATCTGCCTGACTGCATGTGCCAACTATAAAGTTTGGTGAAGGAGGGATAATGGTATGGGGTTGTTTTTCGGGCGTTGGGGCTAGGCCCCTTAGTTCCAGTAAGGGGAGCTCTTAATGTTTCACTATACCAAGCATAGCATTTTGGACAATTCTGTGCTTCCAAGTTTGTGGGAATAGTTTATTTCCAGCATGACTGTGCCCTGGTGCTCAAATCAAGGTCTATAGAGACATGGTTGGGTGAGTTTGGTGTGGAAGAACTTGGCTGACTCACAAAGCCCTGACCTCAATCCCATCGAACACCTTTGCATTGAACTAGACGGGAGATTGACGTGAAGGCCTGGCTTGCAAACATCAGTGCCTCTCCTCACAAATGCTCTTCTGGATAAATGGGCAAAAATCCTCAGACATGCTCCAAAATATTGTAGATACCCTTCCCAGAAGAGTGGCAATCGTTACAGCTGCAAAGGGGGGACCCAACTCCGTATTGATGCCTATGGATATAGAATGGCATGTCACCTGTGGATGTAAGGGCCAGGTGACAATAACTTTTGTCTGTGTAGTGTATGAACTGTGGCAAAGACGGGGAAAGTTCATAGAGATATTATAACCAGCTACGTAAAATGCAGTGCGGTGTTCGAGCTGTGGTAGACGATGACCGCCTACAATAACATGATACAGGGCATTTGGGGTGGGGGGAAAAAATTAGGTGGGGCGCATTATAGGTGCCCTATGCAGCTGCGAAGGTCATGCAGTAATACGGTGTGGAGTGGTATCTGAAACCGGTTCGTTTTATCAGATGAAGTTTGAATTGTAAATAAAAGGTACTCGCACTGCTATGTGAAGTATAGTGCTGGTGGTCTGTGATTGACAGGTCACAAGCTGGGTTGTGAAGTCCCCTGAAATGTCTTTTTTCACTGGGTTTTCTAGGGCATGAAAAAGCGATGGAAAACAAGCTGATCTTTCTTTTTAAACCATAAGTATGATGGAAAGCCTGTCTCAACTGTCTGGACTTGATGGTGTGTGGCTCAGTGGGTTAAGCCTCTATGCTTGTGAGCGGAAGGTTACTGGTTCAAATCCCATAGTCAACAGTGTGATGTCACCGCTGGTTCCTTGAGCACGGCCCTTAACCCCCAGTTGCTCTAGGGACTGACCCTGCTTTTTCTATTGTCCGTCACTTTATCGGACATTTTTATCTAATTAAATATGTGCCTTTCTTTTGTATGATGCTAAGATTTGTTGCTCATGGTCTTGATATCACAAATCAAAAGGCATTGACATCAGGATTTTGTGGTTCAGGCAGCTGGGGAGGGAAGTAATTTTGTAAAATATTCCTGCCTTTCTCTTCTAGTATGGAAGATTCACTCTCTGCCCTCGACAAAAGTTGAAATATGCCTGTTGAACATACTCCAGAAAAGGTTATTTGCCGACGCCGCTGAGAAGTATAATGTTTCAAACTAAACGTTTTTCCAGGTTAAAACTATTAAAACAGATGGGCTGATTTTGGGTCTGTGTTTTTGTTTGGTTCGGGGTGCTCTGGGAGGTTCGGTTGTTATGTGTTGTGATGGGGTAGCCAACACAGGAAGTGACCTCGTAGGTAGTCATGGCTCTAACACATTCTCCTAGCCAAGCCATCAAAAAAAAAAGAGAATCCCCTGGGAATATGATTGGCTGAGGTGGTCACCTGACTTGGCAGCAAGTCACCATAGCGGTGGTCACAGCCGGGTGGGAGGCCCAGAAGCTGGGTCCCACATGGTGGGATGGGTTGGGGAAACTGCACCGAGGCACCTTCTAAAATTAGCACCGCCCCCTGAGGCCGCATGCGAGGTGTAGTGTAAAGCAAGGACACGGACAGGCCCACCCCCAAATATAGAGCAAGCTGCCTACTCCTGATCTGGTTACACCCAGTTAAGGTTCTGCCCTGGGAGTGATCAATTCACACTCTCTGTCTGATGGTTGTCTGTCTGGGCTAGTTTTATTTTTTAGTACATAATTTCTTGTGTTTTTTTTAAGCTAATGTCTGAAAAGTCACAAAAATTGGATGCCTTCAGATTCATAGCATTTTAAGCTGAATGTGTTAATTATAGTTTATTGCTGTCTGACTGCACTTGCTCTGCAGATCTGTAGCTGTTACCATAATGAATGTAAGAACGCTGCAATGACTTTAATGCATGTTAAATGTCATACTGTTAAGGAGGCTTAATTTTAGTTGCCGGCCTCTTGAATCCAGGAAAAAAAAAATATCTTCCTGTATCCTCCAGTGATTGCAAGCATTCTGACATTTGTCATCTTTGTTGTTGTGTGTTTTATTAATGTGGTATTTTAATAATTTTATTACCTTTTTATTTTAAAACCCCATTCATGTGTAAGTGGCCACTTTATTGGGTACACCCAGCTAGTAGCAGGTGAGACCCTCTTGCTTTCCAAACCACTTCACAAGGTTAGCAACTTCTGCACATGCTGTTGTACTTGGCTGCTTTTGCATTTGTGGGCTTCTGGTTAGCTTTAACAAGTCTGGGCATTCACCCCTGACATCTCTTAACTTCTCTCGTTCAACCGCAAAAATACCACTGCCTGGATGTTTTCTGGTTCATCTCACCATTCTCTGTAAACTCTACACCAGTCGAACTTTCAGACATTCCTAATATATCGTGTCACCTTCACGATGCCACATCATTGGCACACTTCAGTCCGCATCGTTAGGTCTTTAACTTGCATTATTTTATTTGATTTTTTTCTTGAACTGTATTCGATACTGAAAAACAATGCAGACATCTCATCCGTCCTGGAAGTTTCAGAAGTCAAAATTGATTCCCGCAAATTTTGTATAATTTGTGGGTATCAGGGAATGGCTGACAATGTCCTGGAAATCTGTAGTTCCGCTATTCAAAATTAGCCAGCAAGAAGTTTAACCACTACAATCCCGGCAAACAGTAGACATTGGCGCAATTTAATTTTTATTAGCTACATTGTATCGTGGTATAAAGTATTTTGACAGTATTTTATAAAATCAGTGGTGTTTCCCGAAATTTGCTGCTAGTTGGCCCTCATCTGCCTCCCTGAGATCAGTATGCCTGAGGTGGGATGTTTGGCAACGGCTGAGTGTAGCTCCCCAGGTTATTTTCTTTGTAAAAGTAGCTCTGACTGTAAAAATAGAGACCACTGCTCTAGACACTGTAGTGCGGAGTTCCCCACTTCTGGTTCTGGAGAACCAGCCTAGAACAGAATCCGCAGACTTCCCTGCTCAAACACACTTATTAAACCTGGTAAGCTGCTTGTAAGCTGAATAAGGTGTGTGGAAATTCCAAGCTGGAATCACCATGTATGACATCATGCTAAGGGTGTCACTATCGATTTAATATCGATAGCCGAGTTATCTACCAACTGTAATCTGCTGATTCATCATGCAATTGTGTATCTAATGTATTATATACATTAAAATCCAGCCATTGCAGGGCGCTCACCCTGTCTCAGTTAATTCAGGCACTCCATTTCACTTAACTTGCATGTTTTAGGACAGTAGAAAAAAAAGGAAGATCCACCGAAAAGTCACACGCACAAGGTGAACATGCAAGCTAGTAGGCTTGCACAATGTGCAGTGTTGTTATGGACATGGCATTTCATGCACATGCAGTTGTCACAACGCAAGAACCATGATAGTCTGCAGGGTTCAAACTATGACTAGGCTATGTACGTTATTAATATGGATGTCATATGTTATGCACATGTGTGTGACTGGTATGTGAATGTGCCCTGTGATGGTTGGGGCCCCATCCTGGGCTGTTCCTTGCCTTGCACCCATAGCCTCTGGGATAGGCTCTGGATCCCCTACGACCCTGAATAGGACAAGCAGTTACAGAAAATGGATGGATGGAATGCACATGCAATAGCAGGACTCACGATAGCTGTGTTGCGATCAGTGATTTTCTTTCATGCTGTCTGGACATTATAGCACGGGGTATTTATAGCATGAAGGGTTTAAGTATCACTAAACCATTTTCTACTCTGTCATAAGAAACCAAACTTTAATGCCAGAATAGGATTTTTTATTAAGCAGTCCCCAGGTTAGAAAGTTCCATTTCCTAAGTTTGTTTTTAAGTTGAATAAGTAGGTAAAACGGAAACTTACAGAGTACATGACAATAATAATTGTACAGTAATGAAAGTAACTACATGCAGTGCTGTACGTTTTTACTTGGTCGTAGGAAACAAAACATTGCAAAGCTTCACAATTTTGGGCACTTTTGCATCACATCAAGTCCATACGGTATTTTTGATATGGGACTTTTTGGTACTTTCCCCTTTCCACTGACTTCTAGTCGAGGATAAGTACCAAAAGTTCCAGTATTTAAAGTACCAAACCAGCTGGGGTACTTTTTAGGTACTTTGGGGTGGGACTTGAAATGATTTCTGTGTGGATTTGGTTATGCAAATAATACAGTTGCCGTCTTGAGAAAAAGTTATGAACTCAGGAAAACAACAATAAATAAAATAGGAAAAAAAAGTAATAATAATGGATGCTCAACAAATGAAGAGATCCTAGCTTTAACTGTGATCTGGTTGGAAGAACAGATCCAATGAGATCAGTATGGAATGACAAGAAATAAAGTATTTTGTATAATGTATAAGGGCTGCACGGTATTGGAAAAATCTCCAGATATCTCAATGTGATTTTGTTGTAATAAGTGCTGGGGTACTTATAAAGCAACAAGAGTTCAAAATAAATTTCTCACAAACCCATTAAGGAGTAATTTTTACGTATCTGGTGTAGTGGAATGCACCCTTCAATGATGGTAATTTTTCAGTAATGTTTAGACTGTTTTGTTTTTCTTATTTCTATATATTTTTTTTAAAGTTTACTGCTGCTGTTTTTGCACCTCTGCATGCACTTTCCAAGACAATCATAATCAATCGCGTCCTTGCTGCTGGACCCACTCGTGGACCTTGCGGTGCGTTTGTGTGAGATTTCTTCTCTTAAACAATACTGCTGATTTTAATAGAGAAGGAAAATTTTATTCGGTGCATTTTAATAATCAAGTTTAATCGAAGTCATGACAGTTTTCTTTCATACATTTTTAATGTTGTGTAGGTCAACATTATAATGTTGTTTAACCAAAGAATACCTGAACCTCCGCACCTTGTTTATGTGCTCTTGTATGATGAGCTGTTAGGATCAGGCTGCTTGTGTTAATACGCAGGGCTACCTAATTGACTTACCCTTGATTAGTTCATCACCAGTATGTTAAAATCTGGCTCATCCTTGGTGTCCCTCTGTTTTGTGCCCCATGCTTGCTGGGATATGCACAGTGGATTGCCATCCATTCATCTAAGACCACTTTTCCAGTTGAGCTCGCCATACAAACAACAACAAATTTAATTTTGTATAGCGCATTATCACATCATTGTATTGTTTCAAAGTGCTTTACAGCATCCCCACCCAAAGCCCCCAGTGAGTACGCCATAGGCGACAGTGGCAAGGAAAAACTCCCAAGAAGGAAGAAACCTTGGGAGGGGCCAGACTCAATGGGGGAGCCCATCCTCCAAAGGCCGGCAGGGATAGTCAAATAGGAGAGATGGTTAAGTGCCGAGTCATACTGTCCAAATCACAAGATTTGAGACAACTGGGGAACAGGGGGGAGATGACAAGCTGGTGCCGACACTCCCTCCAATCGCCAGGCAACCAGAAGTAAGGCAGCGGGTCATACATGGAAGATAACACCAGCAGAACGGCGAGCTGGATGCAGGGACGTCATTGGCAGCGGCAACGTCACATGTAGCAGGGTGTGCTGGACATCTTGATAGACTGAGGTCTCCAGGAGGAGTAGGGGAAATAAAATATGCAATTAGTCAAAGTAGGGGAGACTATAGGCAGTGCTAACAGTTAGGTAAATGTAATATGAAGTGCAATGTGCAAGATCCGGCAGATACGGCTATGGCAGCATAAGTAGGAGGGAGAGGCAAGTGGGAATGCAGGCATGGGGAGTCCCTGAAATGTCAGCACTCCAGTTCCACAAGGGATTGTGAAGCTAGAGTGACAGCACTGAGAGTTCAGTTCCATAGGCAAATTGAAGACACCAACTCCACCAGACCAAATGTTTTTGGCAGAAAACAACTTGTGTAAACAAAAGGAGAACTGCACTGAGAGCTGGAAGCAGGTATGAAACCCTCAACCCTAGATATGTACGTGAGGCCACACTTGCTTACTCATGCTTGGCTGACAGATGTAAACATGGGACAGGTTTAGTTGGAAATAAGTATGACTAGCCTGGCTTCAAAGGAAGTCCCTGGGATAGTGATTAGCAGGAGCTACGTCCCCAAAGGTGGCTGTTTTATGAACATTGACATTGAATTTCAACTTGTTGGCCTGAAGTTGGCTCACTATTCATGAAAGCAGCCTCAGGGATCTTGTATGGCAGCAATCTATGATCAGGTCAGGTGACTCGCCAGAGCAATAATGGCATCATTTCCGGTGCTGAAGGGTTCTGGTGTTCCGAGACTGCAGTCATTCCATTAAGCGCGATCATGATGTGAATCGGCCTCTGTGGTCTCTGAGTGTCGGCACTTCTGTTCTGTTGCGGGGGGGAGGTGACTTTCTTAGGCTTCAAGATGAGAACTGTCCAGTCTCTTGTGGGTAGGTATGGTTCTTTGATGGTTTTTAGTTACACGGATGTTATCCTACAGCACCAGCCTTTGCGATGCTCGTAGATAAAAAATAAAGCAGAGACTTTGACTTGTTCCATGTGGGGTGTGGGGACGGAAGTGATCTGAAATAACCCAGATATCCCTGACCCCTCTGCTGGCTTTTGACACGCAACAATCATTGGTTAAGAGGGTTTAACATGCAGTCTGTTGCTTATTCCTTCTGTGTGTTCCTAGACCGAAAGAGTGCCTTCGCGCCATCATCAGGAGATTGAACCATAAAGACCCCCACGTTGCCATGCAGGCTCTGACGGTGAGTTGAAGATCCTGATTAGGGTAGAACTCTTACTCAGCTTGAAATAAAAGGACCAAGTTAAATACAGGTCAAAAATTCCTGGACTAGCAACAAATGACTGGTAGTATCCTAGATGAAAATATAAATTATGAATATATTCTTTTGTCTTTTAAATGACTAGAAACATTTTGTCCTTGACTTCTGTAGCTCCTTGGGGCATGTGTATCAAACTGCGGTAAAATCTTCCACCTAGAAGTTTGTTCCCGAGACTTTGCAAGTGAAGTCAGCAATGTTTTGAATAAGGTATGGTTTTATTGTGCGTGTGTGTTTGGGGAGAGTGAGTGGGTTTAATACATGCATTTTCCAACCACTTATCTAATACCGGAAATAATTTCCCAGAAGCTTTTCGAGCACGTCTGTTTTTGAGAGGAGCCGCTTGCATCACTGTCATGAGCACCCTTTTGTTGTCCCAAGGGTCATCCAAAGGTATGTGAGAAACTGAAAGCCCTCATGGTGGAGTGGGCGGAGGAGTTCCGGAACGACCCACAGCTCAGCCTGATCTCTGCCATGATTAAGAACCTGAAGGACCAAGGGGTATCCTTCCCCACAGCCGGCTCGCAGGTTTGTGGGCCTTCAGCTGTTTTCAGTACAGGACACATTGTGCTTGTTTGTGGACCTCCTGTTTGGCTTGTGTCAAACACTTGAACTTCTTGACTTTCTTGTTTCAGGCAGCAGAGCAAGCCAAAGCGAGTCCGGCTTTAGTAGCTAAAGACCCCACTACCACTGTCAACAAAAAGGAGGAGGAAGATTTGGCCAAAGGTAAATACAAGGTCTCTATCTTTGAGGTCCAAAGAAATACCCTGGCCCATATGTTAAGTTAGAAGAATTCATTCCTAAATAATACTTTGGTTGCTGGGATGTTAAGAGACGAGGGAGTCTTGGCTCCGCTTACCCCATTCCCAAACCACAATACTACTGTCACTCCTCCCGTCCTTCGCCTCAGCCATTGAGTTGTCCCTGAAGGAACAACGGCCGCCTCAGACCCCCATCACGGGCATGTACCCCAGCACCACCAGCCTGGTGACCAACCACAAGGTCGAGGGCCGCAAGGTGAGGGCCATCTATGACTTTGAGGCTGCAGAAGACAACGAGCTGACTTTCAAATCTGGGGAGATTATCACCGTCCTGGATGACAGGTAGAAACCCTTGCACATCCATTCAGGAGCTCAGTGATCGATAGCTGTGTTTCCATTAAACCCATTCAAGGATTCAATAAGTCAACAAAGTAAAATTGCCAATAGGGTATGTTTCCATTAATCGATATTATGTAAATTATACTGAGCATTTTGGATCCCCCCGAGATCCATGCCTTGTACATCCATATGGAATGTGATTTCCACAAGTTAGATGATATAGAAGAACTAATCATCACTTCCTACATATCTGATACTCTGCAATTTCTGCCTCCATTACATTTTTTTAAAGTATTGCTTGTATGACTAACCACAAAAGCCACCTCGGATGAACATTTAGTATTTATAGTTTCATCCTTTGTGGTTAAATGTGTTACTACAAGCAAAATACTGAAAGCCAGTGTGTTACTTTTGGTTTAAGTATTTCAAATATTTACTTGTAATAAATGTATTTTTTCCCAAACTTTTTTAATTGGAGGGTGGACCCAAATACCTGGCCTTTTAGCATATATATTTGATGATATCTTCACATTTTGGGCATCAACCTTTTTTTTTTTTTTTTTATACATGATATTTGTTTTGGAGAGGGGCTTTCTTCACTTTCCATACCACTCTTTTTTCACTAACACATGGGGGAGCCTTTCTAGATACAAAAGTAGATACAGGCATTTTTGACAGGGTGCAGCCATTCATATTCTGAAAACATTTGTTTTGGTTTGGCAGCTTATAAAAACTTTTTAAATCCAAAACAGATCAAAAATAAACAAAACGCAGACTAACCTTTACTTTCACTTCTGTCTATGTAACATTTCTATTCCGTTCTTTTTTTAAACCAGTGGAAACGCGGGCAAGTTCACAAAAGGCACCAAGTGAGAACCAGCCCAGCACCGGTTCCATATTGGTGGAAACGAGGCAACGGACAGAATGGAGATATTTTTCACTGTTCTGTATTTTCTTGAATGGAATAATGCTGTTTTCCCATCATCTTATCACAGTGACCCCAACTGGTGGAAGGGGGAAACATACCAAGGGGTGGGTCTATTCCCCTCAAACTTTGTAACGGCAGACCTCACCGCCGAGCCTGAGATGAGTGAGTATCAGCTCAAGCCCTCATACAAGTCTTATTTTCTGACTGGTGGCCAGTAATGTTTTGCTCCTTCCCCTCGTCATATAGTAAAAACAGACAAGAAGACTGTGCAGTTCAGTGATGAGGTCCAGGTGGAGACCATCGAACCCGAGCCTGAATCAGTATATATCGACGAGGTGAGAGATGGACAAAAAAATGATTTTGTCTGGTGGTAATCTTTACATGAACATGGTAGCTTGTGAACATGAATCATCATACAGCTTTTGCCTACACTACCAATGAATGTGCTAGATTCAATTTAGCTTGTCATCTTCCTCCTCCTCGGAGATGCCTATTTTCAGCGCCTGGTTTGATTTGATACCTGTGTACCTTGAAGACCTTACATGATGTACCCATCCATCCATCCATCCATTTTCCAAACCGCTTATCCTACTGGGTCGCAGGGGGTCCGGAGCCTATCCCGGAAG
>JAODJX010000095.1:761304-781046 GCA_026776945.1 Isichthys henryi
ATCTGCCCGTTGCCTCGTTCAGCGTCTGCCCGTTGCCTCGTTCAGCGTCTGCCCCTTGCCTCGTTCAGCATCTGCCCGTTGCCTCATTCAGCGTCTGCCCGTTGCCTCGTTCAGCATCTGCCCATTGCCTCGTTCAGCATCTGCCCGTTGCCTCGTTCAGCGTCTGCCCGTTGCCTCGTTTAGCATCTGCCCGTTGCCTCGTTCAGCGTCTGCCCGTTGCCTCGTTCAGCGTCTGCCCCTTGCCTCGTTCAGCATCTGCCCCTTGCCTTGTTTAGGATGCACCTGTTGCTTCAACCACAATGACCCCCCCCTCCCCCCCCCCTTCACTGGGAAATCAAAGTCATTTTCCTTTACTCTCCTCCCACCCCCATACCCTCCCACAGGTACAGATCAGCAGTGGTTTACGCCATGACGTCTCCACAGAGCTCCCTGTCTCATTGGTTCTGCTCTCCCTCATTTGCATTGACATCACAGAGCGGATTCGCCAGTGCCGTCTCATGGGCCAGGGTAGGAGGGCACTCTCCTTTCCATTCATCCCCTTCTCTGTCCTTTGCCCTGTGTCTTTCTCTTCTTTTATGGTCTTCAACAACGATGCCTTTCTCTGAAATGTTACTCAGCAGAATATCTCAGCAGTTACTCTGAATATCTCAGCAGACATATGTTGTGATAGTATATGTGACTCTTTCACCTTAAACAGGACACCAATTGTAACTATATTTTAATGTTATTTATTCTGCTGTCCTTTAACACCATCATGCTCATTTCGTTGTGCTCGGTTCAGTGTATTCAAAATTCTTTTTTTGTTACTTTTTTCGGAAAAAGAAATGTTTGCACAACTGGATACAAACACAAGAATTGTGTAAATGGAAAGAGTGATTTCAAAAATCGCTAGCATTCTGGGTCAACTTTAGACACTTCTCATCAAGGCTGGTGGTTTTGTATCAAGTGTAAAGTTCACATGAAGCCCGATAACCAAGTGAGCCACCATTTACCCTCAAACACATCTCCTCTGGCTTGGAGTCTGGCATTTGTAAAATGTTTCAGTGTGTAATATTCAGCTGACTTTGCTGTTGATCAAAATGCCAATTTACTTGTAAGGAGAATACATCCATTTGGGTTTCCCAGGATTCCTGGGGACCATCAATGGGCTTCAAGAATACCAAGATGCATGCAGACTGGGTTCTGTAACTCCGTCAAAGACAGAGGCAGTGCTGAATCTTCCAGTGCACTTTCTGTGCTGGCCTGTAGATACCGGTGTCTGTTTTCCCTCCTTTTTCTCCAGCAGTTCATCCTCCACAGAGGGACGCCGACATTTCTTCCTCTCTGCTGACCGGTGTGGGGCCCCTGTCACCCCGGGTCCCCCAGCCTGCTGTGGCCCCAGGGGTTGTCATGCTAGGTCAGGTGGATGGCAGTCACGAGCAGAACGTGGCCAACGGCAGACAGACTCCCGGATCTCGGTTGGTACACAGCACAGGCTTGAACTTCAGGTCCGATTCTAACGGCACCATTCCCGGCCTCTCTCTGTCTGGGAACCAGGGCAGACAGTATAGCTCAGGCCCGATGGCCCAGCCTCCCATCTTGCCAGTCTACAACCCCCCGCAGTACGTAGTCTCGGGGTCTCTCCGCTTCCTGTCTGCAAGCGACTCCCGGGCCGAGGTCTTCGTGGATGGCTTCCTGTTCTGGCTCGACACAGTGGAGATGGTACGGACCGCGATGCACCCCGTCGTCTTCTATTCACGTTGGGTGTTCCCCATCTACATATCCAGCTACCTGTCGGTACTCAGAGTTGTTGTCATGCCTGGGAGCCCCCTGCTGGCCACACTGGGGATTGCACTGCAGGACATCCCTTTCCTCTTTATCCGCATCGGCTTGGTCGCCATCTTTGGTTTTGTGACGCCACTCTTATACCTGGTGAAGAACCTGCTGCTCTCCCTGGCCTTCTTCTACTTCAATTTCGTGACCAAGCTGAGAATCTTTAACACGCAGAGGCTGTTTAAGTGAGAGGAAAGGACCGGTTTTGTAGCTTCAAATGACCCATGGGAGAGTTTAGGCTCAGAGACGCTAAAAGGAGTTTTACAGCCAGAGTCTGAATGCTGTTACCACGTAATCGACTTCCTCTGCACTCCAAGCTGTTTTTGTCTGGGATGCTGCCGATTTAATTGACGGGGGGGGGGGGGGCACTCGGGCCCGTGCCGGGGTAACTTGTGGAGCATTGTTAAGACTGCAGTGATGGGCAATCAAGAAAATTTCTGTATAAATTTTATGCAAACCGACACCAAACTTAAAGTTAAAGGTCCCGCTCAGAGTTTCTCGTATGGGGTGCCATGCGAGATATCCCTACCAGCCAGTCGAACATTGATATGATCAACACAAGTCACATTTTCAAATATAACTTTGTTACATAATTTATTGAACTTAATATAATCAAATAGCATTTTCATATGCGTATGATTGCATCCCGGTAAAAATGCCAAGCTCGGAAGTATACAGACGCTCCTCTACTTACGAATGAGATACGTTCCAAATGGCCGTTCGTAACCTGAAATGTTCGTGACTCGTTATTCAACATCATACGCATATACAAAGAACTAGGATGCTGGGAGTACTCACGCTACGCTGCTGCGCGGCGGGAGTAGCGGCCAGAAGTCGTACTAGGTGGAATTAGCGCGCAGAAAAAAAAATTGATGTTGCGGACAGGAAACGGGAGCCCAATGAACACAATTTGGACTTACAGTCCTCCTCGTTCGTATGTCTGAAAGTTCGTAAGTAGAGGAGCGTCTGTATCTAGTTTTTTAAACAGACCATTCACATATGATCCGTGGTCTATGGCTGGTTTTTTAACTGTAGGCTTCTCCATTAACTGTAGCCTGCAGAGGAGATGAATGGAGAGCAGCCCGTAATTGCTCACCCTCTGATTTCTATTGACTAGATGGAGGAGAGTCGTGCCGGTTTGTTACATTGAATTGTATTTTAAATAATAAACAAATGCATATTTTTTTTGTCTGTGCCTTTCTGTAAATATCTGTGACATCTTTCTCCTTGGATGAGTGCTTATCAGTACTGCCCAAAGCCTACATGATGCCCTACACTGTCAAAATAAAGAGGGGCTTTACCCTCAAGGGGTCTGTCAGTTATATCATTCGCTGTAGGTGCTTGTACCTTTTAAGGTACAGAAATGGACTGTGGGGGAACATTTTTGTACCAATGGGGGTACATTAATGTTGTTTGTACCTTAAGGATGTTTCTCAGTGTCAATTTCTGTACCTTAAATTAGACTAAAAGGTACATTTACCTGCAGCTAGGGTGCAGTTGGCAGACCCTCGAGGGTGCAGCCCCAGTGACAAGCAAAGGTACAAATCGGAAATTAGTTTGCTACATCAGCAGCCCCTCAGGAGATGACTCGTGGGGGTCCGGAGCCTATGCCTGGGTCTGTGGGGGGAGGGTGGAGTAACCGGCAGAAACCCCACAATGACACATGGAGGGCATACAAACTCCACACATGCCTAGTTGTAGGGGCGACCAGCCCTGGTGCTGAGGATGAGCAGACAGATGAAGCTCTTTTGGGCTCAGCAGTTAACAAGTATAGACTTAAAACAATAGTGAGACTTTAGGGCCACCATGACTATTTAACAAAAATAGTAATAGGATGTAGGGGGTGAATTGCTGGTCGTTCGCCAATCTTCCGTTTTCTGTATCAAGGTCACTAATAATAATTATTTCCCTGTGGGGATATTTCCTTTTTATGCCGCTGTCAACTTGCTCTTGTCTGCAAAGGGCAGCCACCTGTTGGGGCACCCAGGAAGCTGGGGGTTAAGAACCTTGTTCAATGACCTGCGGAGGCTGGGTTTGAACGGGTGATTTTCTTATTGCAGCTACACAGGCTTTGCCCACTGAGCCACACGCTGTCCCCAGTATGTTATTGAGCTTGTCAACTAGAGCTGATGAGATGTAAAGGTAACCTTTTAATGGGCACCTAACCAGGCTAATACTGCCTAGCATTAACAATGAGCCTGGAACCTGGTACCCTCGTACATGACCAGGGAAAGCTGCAGGGAGGCCGTCAATCAAACACCTCAGCCCCGCCCAAGATGGCGCCAAGGCGAATCAGACGAGGCAACATAAACACTTTTGAGATAATATCCAAAAGCTACACTGGTAAATTAGTCTCGGTGCTCCTCTAAAACCCCTAGATTGCCCAGAATTCAAGACTCATTTCCATAACCATATACATAGACAGATCAATTACAGCCGAACAAAACCCTTACCAACCACCACCACCCCGTTAGAAAGGAACCATCAGAGTTATACCACAATCTTCATGAATAAATGTATTTCTTAATAGAAAGCATTTTCTTTGTCTAAAGCAGTGTTTCTCAACCCAGCCCAGGGGGACCCGCAGGTCCGCATTTCTGATCCCTTGAAGCCAATGAAGAACATCAAATTCCTAATACAGGTGTGATTGGGAGCTGGGTGGGAGCAAAAACGTGAACTGCTGCTCCCCCCCCCCCCAGGAGTGGATTGGGAAACTATTAAAAGGAATCATCAAAGCTATTTGAGGCCTGTCGGGACAACTGCATCTTTTGGTGGGTGAGGCTCTGTGAAACTGCCTTCTTCCCAACTAGAAAATCACATCCTTTTTTCTGCTGTTCCTCTATATAGTCACCTCTCATATTCATATGCAAGGTAAGGCCGGAGATATCCATGGTGGCCTCACGCCTCCAGGACTGTGAGTTCGATTTCCAACCCCAGTGTGCTCGTGAAGTTTGTATCTTCCTATCATTGAATACAATGACACGTGCTTTGCTGGACTCCAAGCTCACCGTGACCTTGTCGGGGTTGTGAGGATGAGTATGAGACCTGCAGGATTTTAAGTAATTTAAACTCCCTGCCAGAGCAGCTTGGTTAGCATCGTGGCCTCATGCCTCTGAGCCGAGGGCTTGAGTCTCCAAGGGTTTCCTCTGGATACTCCATTTTCCCCCATCTGGTCCAAAACATGTGCAGAATTTAATCTGAGTTTCCAAATTGCCTCTAGGTGTGGATGGTGTGCCCTGTGATGGGTCGGTGCTCCATCTTGGGTTGTTCCCTGGCTTGTGCCCATAGGCTCTGGACCCCCTGTTACCTTGAATAATTGTTACAGAAAATGGATGGATGGATAAAATCTCCGCCTTTCCATCTGAAGTCTAAGTTGACGATGCAGTGCACTTAGGGCACTGGACCATATGTTTAACGTTATTTATGCTGCTGTTTATTTACATATTGTATCATTACCACTGCATGGTCACTATTTGTATAACAGTACTGTAGATTTTATATACAACCTTTTTATTCTTATAGTTCTCTTAGGTGATAGGTAAATGCATATTAATGCCTCTATAGGGATTGTGACTGGAGAGGGTTATGGAAGATGGTGGGTCCTAACAGCTTTGCACAGAGCAGCGCCACACTGATGTACGCACTCCAGGTCCACTGTCTATCGTGGATCCTCGCTTGCACATCCTGCAGTCTATTAATGTTATCACTATCTATCACAATCATGCAGAGGAGCTTACCGAAGGTAGCGTCATCATGTATCGCAGTCGTGTTTCGAGAATGTTTTGCTGTTCTGCAAGGTGGATGCTGGACTTCCTGATTTCTGGTAAATTTTTAATCCCGTGTGGGGAAAGGTGCAGGATAGCAACAGGAAATAGGATGGGAAACAAAAGCGGTTATGTAAGTATAAAAGGTTAAAACGCTCCAGTAAGGTCACTGCGACTGGGTCTAATGAGAACAGAGACGAAGGTTAGTTATACAAAACTTCAAACATGAACATGAATTCTATTTCTGCGAATCCACCAATCAACATCCAGGGCACATGGAAGCCTAGAAGCTCATCTGATCCTACAAACTCCTCCCCTTTAGTTTTATTAGATGGGTCCTGTCTACTGCCACCTGCTGGCCACCTGCTGTAACATGAGCACACCTGGCTTCATGAACTCAATATAAAAAAAGTTAGCAGGAATGTTACGTTTTTTTTAACAGATTTACCGCTGAAATATTTAGCAGCAAAATCAAAATGTGAGACGACTTTAAAAAACGTTCTGCTCTAACCAAAAGAATGATGTTCAAGTCAAATGTCTTCTTGAGGCATAGATGTGGAACTAGTGAAAAAGCTTAATATACCTGACTGCTGGGAATTTTTCACTAAGGTAAGTCCTCTTGTGTGTGATCATATGGTTCTGACCCAGAGCTGCTCCCCGGCAACCGCAGGGGTGTGAGGACATGGTTCTGTCACACCTGACATGCCTCCACGACCTGGGAAAACTCGAAAGTGAACGTGCCCCATATGTTTTACTCTAAATAGAGTTGGGAGATGATGTGCGCCTTCACTGCGGAGCAATAGAAGCTGCATTTTTTTTATATTTGTTTATTTTAGTTGTCCCCGCGATCCAATAGGATAAGCGGTTTGGAAAATGGATGGATTTTAGTTGTCCTATTTTTGCCCCTGTATGGGCGGCCCTGATCCTATTATCTGATGATCAGAAATAAAAGGACAGAGGCGTTATTAAATGAAAAACAGCACCCCCCCCTGGCCTAGCATGGAACTGCGCGATGCGGACCCCATCGGGCTGGGCCTGTGATTTCCATTCCAGGATCTGACAGCCCTTTCTCTGCTCTCCACCGGCCTCTCCGCCCTCTCGCTCCAGGACGAGGAAACGCCCCCCTTCATCCTGTCCGAACCCCGCTGCATCCTGACGGGACGCTTCCTCCTTTAAGAGGGGGGAGGCTGATTCGACTCGCGCCCAGTCTGACACATGGTGGCACCTGATCATTAGGAGAGAGCTTCCCTTGGACTGTTTAACTCGCGATAGCCTCAGTACCTTTTCATCAGGATCGCGCGGAGAACTATGCAGCAGGTACCATGAGACACTTTCCACTGGTCGTACTCTTCTGCCTTGTCCACTTTTTCCACTTCACTTTTCAATTAGGTAAGTTTTATTCTTATTTAAGTTACGGTTTTGTTTTTGGGATTATTGTGCAGGAAAAGTAACTACAACATACACTGGATTACTGGCTATGCAAGGTGTATTGCTACATTTACAACTGTTCTCACTTTTCCAATAAATCGGAAATGTTTTAGTTGATTGTCGTGAAATTTACTTTGACATTAACCTTGTGCACCCAGCTGATATTTAACCAGCCAGAAAGCAGTGTTATCATGTTGCATCCAGGATTTGACATCCAGATTAAGAGTGTGGGTTTTTTCCAAACATTCCCATGAGTCTTCTATGCTTTTCTTGGGAAAATGATGGATTTTCAGCATAAATGACACTTCGGTATTGATCTGAATCCCATTTTTCTAATAATGGTTCTGGTTCAATGGCCAAATCTTCGGTATCTTTTAAATGTTATAGCGTGTTCTCTGCCTCTAAGCAGAACATAGTGCAAGAATATAGCACATCAGAAACATTAATTATGACACAAAAATGGAGATGTGACAGTAATTACTGACTATCATCCCAATGATAGTCAGTAATTACTACTAGTACACATCTGATATGAATAGTTACATATCAGCATAGCCATTACTGTTTTTGACAGGGTTTTTTTTCCAAATGCGTACCTGACTGTGCCTGTGTTCTTTCGTACCCATTTTACATCATCTTCCATTGCCGAAGACTAATTTCAAAATTAAGAACAGAAGTACAGAGGATGGTTAAAATCTTGCATCCCCGACATCCATCAAAATGAGAATAATTCCATGATTCATTATGTCCCACGTTCATTCTTGGCATGCAAGTTCGCAATAAAGCTCTTGCCACAACCACAGGTACAGGGTATTGAGAATCATCCTGGATGTCAGGTGATCTCCTTAGTGTCTTGGCTTGTGCCTTCTGTCATGTCAAAATCTATGCCTGGTGAGTTTGACTTGAGCATTGCAGAAAAATAGTGGTGGATGGTGTCTACCCATCTGACCCTTGTTCCCCTGCGTGGTCCACAGATAGCAGCTCCTTCCTGATTTACAACGTGGACCACAACAAGTGCATGGTGGCCCATAGCGCCAGCTCCGTCCAGGTCATGGCCTGCAACCCGTCCAACAGTGCTCAGCAATTCCGCTGGGCCTCAGGATCACGGCTGCTCAGCATGTCGCTGAAGCTCTGCCTGGGTGCCCAGAGCCTCAAAGACTGGGTCAAGGTGCTGCTGTACCCTTGCGATGAGAAGAGCAACTTGCAACAGTGGGAGTGCAAGAATGAGACCCTGTTCGGCCTGGTGGGAGCTGACCTCCACTTGAACTACGGCAACTTCAACGAGAAGAACCTGATGATCTACAAAGGCTCAGGTTCCTGGAGCCGTTGGCAGATCTACGGCACCCAGGAGAACCTCTGCTCTAGGGGCTATGAAGGTAAGGGAGATTGATGGCCATGCTTCACACCATTATTGGTCAAAGTCCATTTTTGGGCCCCCTCCCATCAAAATACTGCTTATTCATATAAGAACTTATGAAGAAACAACCAGACAGCAGCCTATTACTAGCATAGTAGTGCGAACAAAACACTGCTCAGTATGATATGGTAACATATTTCTTCATTATCTCATATTACCTCCTTATCAATGTATCAATAGATTTTGCTAGTCACATTTATGTGACCTGAGTCTGGATTAGCTAAAACCCTCAGTTATGTCATCATGTACTTATTCTCATATATTCATAAATATAATGCGCATTTTTCCATGTCTGGCCCCCCTCGTGCCAATCAGGCCCTAGGCAGGTGCCTAGTTTGCCTGTTTGTGGATCCAGCCCTGCATGTGAAGCTGTAGGCATCCTTGTGGGGCAGGATGTGGCTCTGTGGGCTAAGCCTCTGTGCCTGTGATTGGAAGGTTGCTGGTTCAAATCCCCGGTCCTTCACCCCCAGTTTCCTGGGTGCTCCTATGGGTGGCTGTCCTTTGTGGCCTGCTTGCTCTCACCTACAGAGAGCAAGTCGGGGGAGGAGTAAAGAAGAATTTCCCTACAGGGATCAATAAAGTATCTGTTGTTGTTACTATTGATATTATTATTTACTACTGGCACCCTTTGCCTAAGACAAAGTGAAACTGACTTACTAAATAGGCGGCCCTGGTGGCCACCAGCGTTACCCAGTAGGTTAGCTGGTAGTTCTTCTCTGGGAGCAAACCTGCCGAGGATTTGGTGTGTTCATTTGTGGTCGCTCCTTTGCATTATAAAGCTGCAGTTAGCGCTAATTGTGATCGTTGTAAGCATGCACAGTGAACGCTATACGTATGCACAGTAATCGCACAGTTCTCTCACATGAACTCGTATGGGGAAATTCACTCAAACTTCAACATAAAACCTCCAAACTTTATGAAGACAACCAGCGTTCTTTTAACACCTCTTCATTCCTTCGTTTTTATCTTCTGTTTTATTCCCATTCATTTTTTTTGCCCCTATCTCATACAGTTTTCCACCTAGAAACTCCGCTTCTCAAATTTTCCACCCATTAAGGAGAAGTGTGCTTGCATTATTCTTTTTGATATTTCACCTGCATCCCTCTTCTTCATCCTTCTTTTCGTTAAGTTCTTTCCACAGACTTGTATGGGGAAATTTTTCAGTCAATCTTCAATATAAAACCTCCACACTTGTTGAAGACGTCCAGTACGCAGCTCAGAAGTATTCAGCCAACTTTCATCCGTTCAACCCTCCTTCATCCTTTATTTTTCATCCCTCAAATTTGCACCCATTGACTTTAATTAATTTATGCTTCTATACTTTCATTGCTGAAATAAGATTTTTAACTAAATGTATCATTTTGTTTTTCTTCTCCATTTTTTCTTTTTTTTTGGTGATCCAGTGGTCAGTAATGGACCTGTAATAGTAGTCCAGTAATGATCTAATGGTCAGTAATGGTGTTCTAATGGATTGTGATAGTGGTCAGTACTTGTGGTTAAAGGTCAGCATTGGTGGTCTAATGGTGTAAAGTATTTTCAGTTGTTTTGGCTATTGGCCATGCGCTCGTGTGGAAGCTACAAGTACCGCAGGAAACCGTCATAGATATGAGGAAGAGGAGAGTTTCTCTATGGGTTGGATTGAAGTGCCAAGATTGTACCAGATACAGTCTGTAATTGCTTGGGTGTGAACTGATGGAGGCCATAGAAAACAGGAAATGGGCTTCTCTGGTACTGCAGGATATAACAAGATAGGCAGTATTATTAGTCTGTTTTTATCACTGGTTCAGCTGGTTTACAAGTTTGTTTTTGTTTTCCTGAGAAAAGTGTATTTGACTTTATCACGCACACATGCATCCGGATTATCTCAAGAAACCTGTGGCGCTGGATGAAACTCTCGCAAACACAGGGAGAGCGTGTAAACTTCTCACACATAGAGCCAGGGTGGAAATCAACCCTACAGGTGTGAAGAATCCGAGGGGGGGGGGGGACCCACGATAAATTTTGCAGAGTGAGGAGGGCTTTTGGCTGGCTTACTAGGAAAATGCCCAGTATGCCAGATGGCCAGTCCAGCTGTGGGGCTGAGTGATTAAGTTCTGGAAAAACAAGCAATAGTTGTGTGGGAATCTCAAAGACCAAGTCCATTTACCTGTCCTCTTTCTCGCTGTCCTACAGTTCAGACTTTTTCCTGCATCTAGCTAACTTTTGTTTGCTGCACTGTATGTCCACACTTTGCCTGCATCAAGTTCAGACTCATGTATTTTAATGTAATCATCCTGGCTGTTTTGTAGAGATCTTCTCCATCGGTGGCAATGGGTTGGGAAGTCCCTGCCAGTTCCCCTTTAGGTTCGAGCAGAAATGGTATGCTGAGTGCACCTTGGCTGGCAGGTCAGATGGCCTCCTTTGGTGCTCCATGGACACTGACTATGATAAAGAAAAGAAGTGGGGATTCTGTCCAACCAAATGTGAGTACTAAGTTTAGTACTAAGTTTAGTACTAAGTTTAGTCTGTGAGTGTATGTATTTGGGGAGGGGGGCTGTGGGTTGTCCTAACATATTTTTGTGATACAGCAAACCCCAGAGGGAATCTTCCTTCGATTTGTAAATTCCTGACCACATATATCTTTTCTCTTAATCAATATGATTTTGTGTGCAAATACTATGTGATTGCAAAGCCAACAGTGGTTCATCTGTCCTGTAAAAATTCCATACATTTCTTCCATACATTTGTCCTATATATATGCAGCTACAGTAAACTCCGACATGAATGCATAGTACACAACTGACTGTGCTTCGTTGAAAACTTGACCTCGCCAAATGTTCAAAATAATTGTTGTACAGTGTTGCGGTTGAATTCGTTTTTTTAGTGTATCTTTCCTGTTTCTGTGTGACTTTTGAGTGGATTATAAATCGGTCGCCACTGGCAGCATCTGGTCTCTGACCTAAGGAAACTTCAACATGAAGAGCTTCCTTAAGCTAGCTAAGGGTTCATGACCCCAGCCTCCCCCCCCCCCCAGGTTTGGTGATGTGTCAGGAAGAGGAAGTCCATGTGTCCACTTTCAGGACAATGATAACTGATTTTATTATCCAAATGTGTTCTTCATCCAGGTCATGGACACTTGATAAGGGTGTTGGCTTTGGGCCAAAAAAGGGTTTCTTTAAGCCCAATATATGGTAGATAAGTTTGTCTTCTTCTCTTCTTCCCTTGGACTGTTGTTCTCCTGTAAAGCCAATGGTGGCTGGGACAGCGACCCGGTTACAGGGGTACTGTACCAGAGGAACATGCAGGCCACCCTGACATGGCACCAAGCCCGCAAAAGCTGTCAGCAGCAGGGTGCGGATCTGCTGAGTGTCGTGGAGCTGCACGAACAGACCTACATCGCAGGTATCTGCACTCCGGGAAATGGTTCCAGGGCGTAGACCTTAATGGCTGCTCAAAGATGCCATGCTCAACACTTAAGATTAATGTATTTGAAAGCTACTGTTTCAGGTAGTCAAAATAGTCTTCAAAATAAAGGGTTGGCTGGTACAGTTCAAATAAATGAAGTTCATCCTTTCTGCACAATCGAATAACCAGCATGAATTCAATTGTTTGCAGTTCAATTGTTTAATTGCCATGTTTCGCATCTAGATTTGTACTGTATATGTATGACTGCATATGTATAATTATATGCAATGTACAATATGACAAACTGATAACAATGGATTATATTTCCATTCACCTAGATGCACTGTATGTGAGCATAAATTATTAACAGACAAACTTTGTACTAAGCTTAAGCCTCTGAAAAGTAACAGGTCTATCATGCGATGGTTTGTAGTGTAACTAATACCTGTTGTTGGGTGCGTGTTACGATAAGGTACTAAGAATCCTAAGAAAAGAGAACTTGGGTGCTTTGTGTTTTGTGAAGGACTTACAAACACTTTGGGTTCATCGCTGTGGATTGGCCTGAACAGCCTGGACTTCAGCAGCGGGTGGCAGTGGAGTAACGGCAACCCATTCCGATATTTGAACTGGGCCCCAGGTGAGCACCTTGAGGTACTATCCAGGTGAAAGACCGTCTTCGGGAAATGCCGATACTCATGAATACCAAGCAGCCACTTCCGCAGAAACCTTTAAAGATACATACAGCTAGGACTGACTGCGAATTAAATATTTTATTTGAGGATCACATCTGTTTTGATAGGCCACCCATCTTCTGTGCCTGGCATGAACTGTGCTGCCCTGAACTCTGGAAAAGCCTCCAAGTGGGAAAGTATTTCCTGTTCCCAGAAGCTGGGGTACATTTGCCGGAAAGGGAACTCCACCAGCCTCACTCCTTTGCCCTCTGGTAAGCCGGGCTACAGAGGCAAGAAATGGCTGTCCTCTGATCTCCTGTAGTAGGTGTCATCCTCAGTTCACATCATGGATTGCTAATGATTTTAAGCTATAGTTACCTTCAAGGAACACTGCCTGCTATTATGATTGTTGTATTGCCTTGCTGCTGGCTGGCAGGTTGACTCTGTCTGGGGATTTAGCATATCCTCCCTTTATATACTTGGCTGATAAAAAGGATTCGGATTCTTCGTTCGTGTGAGTCTCTTCTAGGTACTCTGGTTCCCTGCCCCTGGTCCATAGACATGCAGTTAGGCTAAGTGTCTCGAAATTGTTGGTAGTGTGTGATCTATGTCTGCATGTGCTTTCTGATATACTAGCATCCCATAGGGAGTCTATCTCATCCTACTGCTCTATGGAAAGGTCACATGTTTCCCTGTGATTCTGAGCAGGATGAGTGATTGAAAGATGAATGGATGATTACTGTCATTAACTACAGATATGCATGACATAATATTGTATTAATTTTTCCTGCAATGACAGACAGTTTATTAAGCTTTTTAAGGTAATTCATCCCCTGTACAAGTTGGCTTAACCTCTCGAAGGCAGAGTCCCAGCTTGTAACGCGGCTGATTTCCTCGCCACAGTGACGGACCAGCCTGGCTTTTGCTCAAGTCACTGGGTGCCATACGCCGGCCGCTGTTACTACATCCAGCGCACAAAGAAGATGTGGAAAGATGCCCTGGCCGAGTGCCATAAGGAGGGCGGCGATCTGGCCAGCCTCCACAACATCGAAGAGCATAGCTTCGTCATCTCCCAGCTCGGCTACTGTGAGTCAGGACAGCCTTGTGATTTATACACGGTATAACAGCTATACTCAGGGTGGCTCAGTAGGTGGTGCTGTAGCCTCACACTTCTAGGAATTAGGCTTTGTGGAGTTTACATGCTTTCCTTGTGTGTGTGCTAGTTTCCTCTGAGTTCTGAGGTTTCCTTAATTGAGTTGCTGAATTCTAAACCGTCCGTATTGGATGTGCCCTGCGATGGACTGGCATCCCGTCCAGGGTGTCCCTTGCCCCGTGCCCTGTGATGGACTGGCACCCCGTCCAGGGTGTCCCTTGCCCCGTGCCCTGTGATGGACTGGCACCCCGTCCAGGGTGTCCCTTGCCCCATGCCCTGTGATGGACTGGCACCCCGTCCAGGGTGTCCCCTGCCTTGTGCGCTTGTGTTTCCTGGGATAGGATTCTGGCTAACTATGGCCAGGTTGCACTGGATAAATCGTTACGGAAGATAGATGAATAATTACCATACCATAAGTATTTTAAATTGAACAATAAGAGCTGAAAAGTTCCAATGTCTTTGCTGACCCACACTGTCTGGAAATATGCCAAAAGAAGGCATTTCTGCACAGTGAAAAGATGCAAAGCAAGAAAACGAATGTTATTTTTTTTACCAAAATATATTTGGATGTAACCCATTTGTAATCACCAACATTTTGACTAGTACCTGTAATTTAGTTGTATAGTTTTTCTCAGTAGGTGGTGAGTGGCGCTGCAGGCTGTGATCAGAAGGTTGCTGGTTCAAGCCCAGCCTTAGCAGAAGAGATAGGTGCTACATGTGTGTGAATCCTTTCCCTGTGATGGGCTGGCCCTCCATCCTGGGTTGTTCCCTGCCTCGTGCCCATTGCTTCCGGGATAGGCTCCGGACCCCCCGTGACCCAGTAGGATTAGCTATAGTTGCAATTTCATTACGTGACACTGTTGCATGTAGCTAATTCTTCCCCAGCACTGCGTATTAGTATTGGTGCTCAAAACTATTGTTCAAACCTCCTTTGAAACAGGGAATGATAAAGAACAAATGGACCCAGTCCGAATAGCGACTGTACTATGAAGCAAGCACTGCCATATTTAATGCAGATCCCGAAGATGTCCTGAATTTAGACGATATTTCACTGCAGACGGTTATACACCGGGCCATCTGAGACGTCATGTTTAGGTTACCGTTTCTCCCTCGGCTGCAGTGGAGAGTGACGAGCTGTGGATTGGGTTAAATGACCAGCGGACCCCCATGCTGTTCGAGTGGAGCGATCGGTCACACGTGACCTTCGCCAACTGGAAAGTGGGTGAGCCAAGCCATGGGGTCAGCCTGCAGGAGGACTGTGTGCTCATCAAGGGCAAGGTATGTCCAATCCCAGACAGTGCAACGTGGAACCTGCAGCCCTGCCTCAACCTCAGTCTGCCGCTGTCCCATCCTGTCAGACCTTGTGTTCCTATCAGTTCGCATCACACCTGAGGGGAAAATGTGCCCCGTGCTTAAATTTTGAAAAAGTTGACTAACTTATTGCTTGTTATGACGTCTTTTGGTTAAAGAGTAAGGAAACATCATCTGTAGGTTGTATGAAGGGGCAAGACTGTAATTCTTTGGTGTCCATGTAATAATCAGAGAAGAATCATATAATGTGTGAAATAGTTATAGTTCCGTTAACTATGTTAGCAGAAAAGGTAGCTAGTGAACAGTTTACTGGCAGTCCCTGGGTTTACAACGTCCGACTTATGGACAGTTCTTACTTATGAAATGGACTTCCATAAATTCTATTATATTTAAAATTCTGGTTAAATATCATGGTTTGTAATAACGAACGTACACATTACTTTGTGACGCTCCATGAAAACTGAACCGTATGTAATTATTTTTAATATTACTGCACTATCATCATCATTATGTACTGCATTATTATTTTTCCAACTTAACTACAGATTCAACTTAAAGATAGACTTAGGGCACAAATCTTGGTCGTAAGCTGGGGACTATCTGTACGAGTTAATTCTAACTCAGGCTATTTAGAGCCAAGTTCAAGACGGACATATGAGTTAAAGCTTTGAAATTGTTAAACAATTACTTTCATTCGGTTTCATTACATTTCATTAGATTTGTAAGATATGCCCCTGATGTCATTTATTCCCAGGAAGGAAAGTGGGCAGACCACCTGTGCGAGAAGGAGTTTGGATATATCTGTAAGAAGAAAGCATCTACCAAGCAAACAGGCACCTCTGTGACTGTGGCCGAGGGCTGCAAGCCTGTGAGTAGAGTTTCTGTGTGAGATTACCTAAGTGAGATGACCTCTAGTTCCCAAGTGTAGATCTATGTTCCATAGTTCCATAAGAACATTAAAGCATTTGATTCTCAGCAGGATATGGTGTCTGTGGAAGCTGGCTACAATCCCCAGAATTGAACAAATGCTAGGAAATCCTTTATGTTACAAACCAGCTTGCTACTCTAAGAGGGGCGATTCACTAAAGGTTCTGATTATGTATATCTGTTGGTGTACACAGAGGGAAGGAGCTGGATTTGGGGACGTTCCTGTGTTCCTCTTTCATCATGGGGCCTTGCTAGAATTTTTATCTGTATGAAGAGTAAAATTTCATGTATCACATTGCACAGGGCACTTCATCTATGACTAAAGTGACGAAACAGGCCCCATTAGGAGCCATTTCCCTGCCTGACTGCAGGTGCTTTCAACATGCTGGGAGATGTATTCCAATGAATGACAAGATTTGGCCAAATTTTTCCCTGTTTCAGTCGACTTTGCTCCTGAGATGAAACCACCTTGGTTGTTAACTACATGTCTAATCATCAGTTGCCCAAGGCATTAGGTTGTGAATGAAGGTGTCCCACTGTCCAAAGTGAGTGATTGTGTGTGTGTGTGTCTGTGCCCTATCATAGATTGACATCCTGTCCAGGGTGTACCCCAGCCTGGCATTCTGGACTTCCAGTACTGGATGGGATGGGATAGGATAGGGTCTTGAAAAAAGTAGCACAGTAGAAGTATTATTCTTTAATAATTTACAAAGATGACCTCATATCTTTGTTAACTACAAAAACAATGACATAAGTTTCATCATTCATAAATAAATTTCACTGCTTTAATCTCATCTATAGTCTGATCTTCAGAGTTTCCCAACCCAGTCTTCGGGGGAACTCTGTGCAGTCCATGTTTTTGCTTTCAGCTCCCAGCACACCTGTACCGGGAATTTGGTGTTTCTGATTGGCTGGAAGCTGGGAGGGAGCAAAAATATGCACTGTCTAGGGTTCCCCGTGGACTGGGTTGGGAAACACTGCTCTAGAGGGAGTGATGAACTTGTGCTTAAACGTGGTTGCCCAACAGCAGACAGGATGTCAAATAATATCGCAGGACCATCTAACTGAACTTTCTTCCAGGGATGGACCAGATTTGGTGCTTACTGCTACTACGTTAGCTCAGAGAAGAAAACCTTCGATGAAGCAAAAGTGATGTGCCAGAGCAGTAATTCATACCTGATCGACGTCGTCAATAGGTAAACCGGCACGAATCATGAGGGCCAGGTGGGTCTATGTCGGGATGGATCTGTTTTCTTTCATGGTAACCTGCTTTCCATCTGCAGATACGAAAATGCCTACCTCGTCAGCTTGGTGGGACTGAGGCCGGAGAAGTACTTTTGGCTCGGCCTCTCGAACACTGCCGACCGCCACACTTTTGTGTGGACCAACACAAAGAATGTGAAGTTCACTCACTTTAACGTGGGGATGCCAGGTACACCGTCCTCCATGGACTGTTATCCGGACAGTTCCGTAGATATGATTCATGCATCGTGTCTGACTCCATATCACGATCTCTCTGCGCTTAAATCCGCTCTTTCACAAAGGCTTCTGTGAACCTCAGTCGTCCACTTTGTACTATAACTTCTATTAGCCTTGGTTTCTGTGTTTCTAGACTTTTCCTCAGTAAGGCGTCTAACCTAGATTTTCTTTGGTTCGGGGTCATGTGTGTTTGGAAAAAGACAGAAGCCAGGGCTGTGTCGCCATGACGACCGGAATGCTCGCCGGCCTGTGGGATGTGATCAGTTGCTCCACCCAGCAGAAATACATATGCAAGCATCTGGCAGAGGGGATCATCTCCACGGTGGCCCCGCCCACCACGCCGCCGCTCACCTGCCCATTGCAGTGGAGATCCCTGGCAAGCAGAAACTACTGCTATAAGGTGAAGCCAAGGGCTTGGGACAGTGCTGTGGAATAGAGGTGCAAATTGAATAACCCCAGCATCCAAACACAGCATGTCTCATACCGCCAGTAAATGAGCTCCGACATCATGTTCACACCCCCATTCACATCATGTGCCCCTTGATGACACCCCCACCCCCTAATGCAGTGCTTCCCAACCCAGTCCTCCAGGACCCCGGACAGTCCATGTTTTTGCTTCCTCTCAGCTCCTAGCATACGTGTACCAGGTATTCGATGTTCTGATTGGCTGGGTTGTTGGGAGGGAGCAAAAATGTGGACTGTTCGGGGTCCCCGAGGACTCGGTGGGGAGACACTGGCCTAATGATCCCAGGCTCCATGTCTGTCATTGCAGGTCCATAGCCAAGAATGCATTTCGAGAGGGGGTCCAGCAAATTTTGAGGGGGGTCAAACCCGTAATTTTACTATATGTATCTCATTAGTTCACGTTGATTGTTTTTTTTTTGTTAAATATTTTGAAGGTAGCGCTGGGGCCTTAGCTACACGTATTTTCACATATTTATGTTTTTTCAAAAGTGTGTAGTAGTAATTGTGGTGACATCATTCTGCCTCCACCCTGCGTGTGTCGAGCAGGGCTATAGGTGGGGGGCATTAGTTCGGCCATAATTCCAGAGGTGGAATGTTTCACTTCGGAAAGTAAAAATCCAGACCAAACAGTTGAGTATACAGAGTCACAGAGTATACAACAGGTAGGTTGTAACAAAATCTTAGTCTGGATTTCACCTTTGTGAACCGGAACTTTCCACCTCTGCATTATTCATACATTAGTCAATGATATGTTTCAAATATGTGAATGGCAGGGGAAGGGACTCCAAGAGCCAATTAGCTTTCAGCTGGGGCGAATGCCTTTATAGCTCTGCTCATGTATACACTCCCCCCATGTGAAGATTGTATGCTCCCTCATTGTCACATGTGTGTTTCCTCCCACAGCCCAGAGGTATTTGATTGCCTGGCATCTCTAATTGGCCTGTGTGTGGTTGTGTATATGTGTGTCTCGTGATGGACTGACATCCCTTGCAGGATGTACCTCTGCCTTGTGCTCATCACTGATTGGACATGTCTTGCTGGCAGTCTTTAAATGGGAGGGACTTCCTGTCTACCCTCAAGGTCTACAATAAGAACACAAAGCAGAAGAAGACCTGGTTCGAGTCTCGGGATTTCTGCAGGGCCATCGGGGGCGACCTGCTCAGCATTCACAGCAACAGCGAGTTTGACAGCAACATCATGTGAGTGTGGCCAGCCAGTCTGAGTTTCTCGCCGGCGTCGCAAACACTACATGGCCCGTGATACAAATCACCTGAAGATTTGATTACCAGTGTTAGTGAAATTGACTCTGCTTTGGGGAAAACATTTTTGCCTACTCTTACCTTTGGAAAAATAAGGTTATGTAACATTATTTATGGTTTTGAGATTCTTGAGACTGGAAGATTTATTTTAGCATTTTTATTCTGATTTATGTTTATTTTAAACATGCCATCAAAATAATGATGCTCCCATTTCAAATGCCAGAGCAGGATCCACTGTTGTAGCCTTAAGAGGAATTGAGGATTTTCGATAGATAGTGTTGAAATAGTATATCATGGAAGATTTGTAGACCGTTGTTTGACAGTGGAATCGACTCTGTTTGAGGGAAAGCAGAGTGATGTCACTGTTGGACCCTTGAACAAGCCTTTAATCCCCAGTTGCCCCAGGGTCTGGCTGACTCTACTTTCTCAAAAATGTCAATTTGCGTCAATTTGGATAAAAGCATCTTCTAAATGAATTAATGTAAATTTTAAGCCATTTCCCCACATAGATTTTGAAAAATCACATTAACATTCTTAGGGTATTGAAATTCAGCCATGACAATTTATATTTAACTACCTTTAATTTACCTTTAACTCGAATCCCCGCCTGGGTCACATGTGTGTGGAGTTTGCATGTTCTCCCCATATCGTCGTGGGGTTTCCTCCGGGTAC
>JAODJX010000095.1:824277-848549 GCA_026776945.1 Isichthys henryi
AGGTGTGTCAGACTGGGTAAGGGGGGGCATACGCAGAACGTGGCTGCCGACTTCTGGGGAGCTTCCTGCTGTCGATGTTGGGGTGGGGGCAGGGGAGGGAGGGATGGATGGGGGAGGAGGAGGTATAGGGAGAGAGAGAGTGGGAGAGGGAGAGTGGGAGAGGGAGAGAGGCAGCCCGACAGCGATCAGACGGTGACATTCATGCCGTGTGCTGACCCTCCGTCTACGGCTCGTCCACGGCATCTGTGACCGACACCGGAGCACCAGCGCCTGCCAGAGGCTTTCAGGAGAGCTGCAGGGGGCCGGGTTCGAGCAGCAGGCACTAGGGGGGAGGCAGCAGCATGCTGTCTGCTGGGACCCAGCGCGGCTGCCCAATGCAGGACGCCCGGAGACACCCGCTTCTGCAGGGACAGCTGTCCGAACTGGATCCAGAGGCGTTCCGGACGCCAGCCGCCCAGGGCTGACGGACCCCCCTCTCCCCGCTTTCTTCGGACACCACACCCCCGGGTCTATCCCCCACCTTTCTTGAGGGATTGGCACGCAGAAATGGGCAGCGACTGAACGGCTGCGGCGTCCACACCGAGCCCCTCCTCTGGGGGTGGGTGGGAGGCAGGGGAGGGGCACAGAGACACCGGAGACCCCCTCCTATCCTCTTGATGTATTGCTGTGGGCTGGGACATCGCCGGAGAGTACAGGTTTCCTACGTAAGTGACCATCTCCTTCTATCCCACCCCCCTCCCACCACGATGCCCACCCACCCGCGTCCTTTAAACCTGCGGATCGGGATACAGCGGTTGGCACGGCAACAGTCTTGTTTGGTGGGGGGGGGGGCTGAGATTGAGGCACGTTTGCATGAGTTTGGTGATGTTGCTCCTTCCGCCGACGAGGGGACAGGGGCTTTGGGAGGGGGGCTTCTTCCCCACCTGGGAGCCTCTGTTTTGCTTTGAGCTTCCTCTTCTTCCCCATCTACCTGCCAGCTGCACCGCAGAATTGGTCCATTTGCTTAATCGCTTTTGCCGCAGACTGTCCCGCCTTCGACTCGGTGTTGTGGGGTTTTGGGTCTGGTTCCCCCCAACCCCCCCCCTCCCATCGGGGTGGGCATAAGGTCGCTCCAGACATGCTGTCCTTATCTTGAGCCACGTCGAAGTGGTCACTACGGCGACGAGAGGCAGCTGCATTGTGACGTGAACGCAGTGCTCGTTCTGGCTTCTGTGCACGTTCAGGTCACACACACACACCAGTACGTGTGTGTGTGTGTGTGTGTGTGTGAGACAGATGCTGCCAGGCTAAGTGCTTGCTCTCGCTCGAATGCTGCTGTTGTCAGGCACTGAGTTAGATGCCCTCCTGGGTCCTTTCTGTTGCACTTCACCCCCAGTTTTCACCAGAGACCCTTTCTGATGGACTTGGTGAGGTTTAGGATTCTGGGAGGGCTGGAAGTCATGTCCCCCAGGCAGCTGAAGGTCCTTCCGGGGGGTGGGGGGCTGGATGCCACGCCCATATCGGCATGAGTCACAGACGAGCATTGGCATGACTCACACGTGACTCTGGTGAGCAGGTGGCGGAGTGGCACTGCGGCGTTAATCACGGACACGTTCCTTCCACCAGGGATGAACCCCCCCCCCCAACATGTACTTCACGCAGGTCATGTGTATTTACAGGCATTACACGGCTTCACCTCTACCAATTCAGAAGGTCCTTTCCCTCGTCAACCCAGCAACTCAGAACTAATCAGAACCGTCGGCCCAGATTGATACATAGTGACCTATGAAAGAGGCTGAAGTATCTTATAACGTGAAATAATTCTTTTAGATGTGGACCAGCAGCTGGCTTGTTGGTTAAACGTGCAAATGTTGCAGGTTTATGCCTGTTGCTGTTGAACCTTTTGGCAAGATGCATCACTGTAAACCGTTCCAGTTAAATATTATCTAGAAAAATAAATATTTACTATTAAATCAAGTATCTAGTGAATATTTCGGATCCACGAGTCTGCCTGGAACAAGTATTGATTTTTGATAGTTCTCACACTTACTGAAACAATCGAGGGTTCAAGGCTTTGCTGAAGGATCCAGCAACAATATCCTTGCTGGACCCATTTAGGTTTTATAGGTGTTGCAATACACGGTTTCACCACCGGGGGTCTCCATCGAGCCATCAGATGGATAACTCCTCTGCACGTCCGCCCTTCAAGCGGGTGGTCTAGGGGTGGCAGGACATAGAACGTGTCCTACCCTCCCTCTTCCAGGAAGGCAGGACACGGCCTCACAAGACTAAACAGGAAATGAGAATAAAAGCGCAGAGCTTCTGCACATGGTTAATTAACATAATAAAAATTCTGTGAAACAAAGACAGGTTGAAACTGCAGATATATTTGGCAAAAATACTCCGTGGTTGAATATATAATTACGCAGTAGGTGGGTAAGTGTATGTGTGTGTATACCGTTACCTGCACGCTCTGTATTGTGCTCTCTAAATATGCTATATATTGCAGATATTTAAACATTGTCAGTTATACTGGTTTGTGTTCTGCAGTCCAGTAGCGAGTGCTGTAACGGGGTGTAGGGTTACAAGAGATTTCCAGAATTTCCCCTTAGGTGGGAGCCGTCAGTCGTCATCACCCTTGACCCTTAAGTGGAGAGATTAGAAGGTGCTAAATGCTGTTTTGCTCTGAGTGGTACCTGGATTAGCTTTCGGCATGTTCTTCCAAATCCAAGGACGCGGTTGAATCTGGCATCCTCACTGCCTGTAACCGGGAACCATGGAATAGGGATCATCTTCCCGCCCGGTGTAGTGACTGTTTGTGGCTGCTAGGGGGCCTTAAAACCTCGGGGACCCCTTAAACGTTGCCTCTGTTGATCACTATCCTGCCTTGAGTCCTCCAGGGGCCTGGATTAGGAAGCGGGATTTCTTGCTTAGCCGGCTAATGGGTCAGATTTAAGGTATCCCAGTTTAAATGCATGTTATCTTTTTTCAATTACATTTACCCCAGACTACCTTAAATTCACCAAGTTGTCTGGCGAAGCAAGAAATCCTGCTTTCTGATACAGGCCCCAGATCAATGATAAAATCAAGGCAGTGTGTCTTCTTATTACATAATAATAGTATTACATAATAATAGTATTAATGTCTTCTTTTTTCTGATTAAGCATATGATTAAATCGAGTGGGGAATCCCCAAATCATATAATCTGTCAGCTTGAATAAACACTTAGGAGAGGTCTGAGAGAGTGTTTTGTATCATGGAAAACTCCAGTACTGTGAAAGCCTATCCACAGTGCTCTCGTCTTCCCATGTCTTGTTTCCTAATACCTCACTAATCTTCTGACTAACTGTTTTGTCTCCATCTGGCTTTTGACCTGCTTGTGGTCAGCAAAACAAAGATAGCTGCATGTGATTTACATATGATGAGCATGGATGATATTTTCAGGCAGGGCAGGATTTCGCAGAGTGGATGAAGATAAGGCCTCTCTGAAGCTTTGAGGTTTATCCAAATCTTTCATTTTTCACGTTTTTTTTTTTTTTGTTGTAGTTGTCTGAAAGCTACACTAATTGAATCCAGGCCCGTGTGACTCCGTCTCGTGTCGTTTCCCTGCTTTCTCATGATGCCGCGGTGGAGCGGGACCCTGGCAGATGGCCTCTGGGTCTGGCGGCCCTCCAGGCACCTACTGGTTGGGGGGTGGAGTGGAGTTAACAGGCGGAGAAGGGGGCATTAGGGGTGCTTGAACCGCATGTGTCGGGCTGGGAATTTGGGAATGGATTTTTCGGGGTACACTGGTGGTGAGACACATAGCCAGGCATCATGGTCACATGGCAGAGACCGTTACCTAGAAATTATAATTACAATTCTAATAAATGCAATTGCAATTATAAATTACAACTATAATAATCACTCCATCAATACAGTGACTGACCTCCCCAAGACAGCCACACCTGATCATACCTCCCATATTAACCTACACTTAATCAATACAGTGACCACACCTCCCCAACATGACCACACTTGACAACACCTCCCTTTCTGACCTACAACCTCACTCAATACAGTGACCACACCTCCCCAATTGTTGAGTTCATATTACAAACCCTAAAAATCCATCTGGTGAATTGTCCATCTAATTTTAACACGAATGATTAAAAAAATAATACATGTGACTAAAGTGGGAAAATGGCCATGAAGGCTCTGCTATCCTGATGCATCAAATAGCGCAAAGGGAGTGGGTGGTTAGAGGATCACGTCCTTCCTCCATTTCTTTTCCTGGTACCGTACCCCTCAACCTGACAGTCCGTGACTGATGTGTCATTAAGCACGTGAGGGTCGTCTCCAAGGGGGGGAAACCATGACCAAGTACCTGCAGCCCCTTGCCTGCATCCGCCGAGACCCAACCAAGCTGGAGGCATATGGCTCTTTGGATAAGGATGCTGTACCTATGATCAGCAGGTGAGGAGTTCAAATCCTGTATTGGACCCCAGTTGCTCCAGTGATTGGCCGACCCTGTTTTCTCAGTTATGTGTTCATTTGCATAAAAGCGTCTGCTAAATAACTAAAAATGAGACAGTCTAGCCAAGTCATGTCCGCTAGCCTGGTCTTCCTCCCTTTACCTGCTCAGTTAAAGATTCCTGCCGCGTTACGTTAATCCACATCCTCAGTGGATAGGGGATCAGTCTCGTCTCTTCTCATAATGCCGGTAGTTATTCAGGAATGCTAACATTTAACATTATTATCAAAAATATCCTTTTTGTGTAATACTTGCCTTGTTAGTGGTGTGCGTGTGGCTTTTCACGGACTGTAGGGTTTGCATGAACTCTGGTTTTCTCCCTTAGTGCAAAAATATACAGTCGGGCAAATTGGTGTCTGTAAATTGCCCTTAAATTGCCCACTTCGCTTGAATGTGTTTAACAGTGCCATGCAGAGACTTTTTTTGAGCCAGTTGCTTGCATATATTTTGCCGACTGGGGGCAACCAGATCAAGTTTGTGACCTGTGATGGCTGGCATCTCATCCATGGTGTTCTGCTGCCTTGGACTGATATAAATTCCGAGTATATCAACTTGAAGTAGAAGATGGATGGATTGGCGGATGATTATTTATTATTATTATTATACTTGTTCCGCCTGATTGGCCTTACACTCACCCCATGCGTGACGGCAGGCAGTGGGCATCGCTTTGCTCATTCTCCAATGGGCTCACTGTGATTGGTGTCCCATCGTGGGTGAGGTGTGGCCGGATTCCCTGATGCACGGCCAAACGTCTGTTTTGGCCTCCAACGTCTACCTCCACTCGAGGACCTCAGTCCAGGTCCATACCCGGTGCCAATAGGCCGTCCCTCGGGCCTACATGTAGGCAGAGAGGAAGTAGGAGGGCAGTCCAGTTTGGAACAAGACGTCCCCCTCAGCAGGGGAGTCCCTCTGCCGTCCGCTTCACACGCTGGTTTATTTATAAATAGCCATGGTTTGGCATAGGGAGGTGATACCTCACTTCTGGGTGTGTACAGAAAATGTATGGAGTGCTCCAGGGGGTGTTGCCGCCCACTCTCCACCCCCTATCCTTGAGCAGCTCTGCCTGACAGAATGACCACCCCACAAGCCATCCCATGTGTTCCCACATTGGATCTCTGTGGGTGGATTCATGTTCTGCAGATAGTTCTTTTAGATCCATGTGCTGTTGCGTATGTATCTAAGGCCCATAAGATTATGCATAAGTATATTAAGTCTTGTCTGGTTGCTATAGTCCCTACGCACATCAAACCACACGTGGTTTACATGAGTTAAACCAGACCTTGTTTGGCCAACTGTTCTTCAGTTAATACACATTAGAGGTGGAGGCTTCAGGTCCAAAAAGTACAAATCCAGATCAAAATTTAGTATAACCAGTTGAGTATAAAGAGTCACAGTCACAGAGTACTCAACTGGTTGGTTGAAACAAAATCTTGATCTGGATTTGTACTCTGTGGACCTGAAACCTCCACCTCTGGTACGAGTTTTTTCTGACTGCCATGCACACGGTGATGGGAGCGAATGTGCCCATCATGGTTCTCTCCGACGTTTGAATGGACAGCTAAGCTTCCCACGGCCTGACTCATCACATGACCTCCACATTTGGCCCAGACATGACATCATGAAAACTTCAGGAACAGTGGTGGTATCTCCACTGGGAGGTTTGAAATCACATGACCTCCACAATAGTGCTGGATATGACATTAGTGTAACATCAGGAACTGACTTTAATATAGGAACTGACTTTAAAATAGATAAAATTGATATTTGTAATTTTGGTGATAGTAGTGCAACATCAGGAATGGACGTCAATAATGTCATTTACATGGGAATGGACGTTAGTAGTCTATTTTAAATGTGCTATTTCTGTGTGGAATTCTCTCCTTTATGTAGCGTAAGATATTATGAGAAATATCTTCATAATTTTAAAAGAACCAAGGTGTTATCTATACATGCGTTTAGCCTACTGTGTTCTCTTCAACATAGTCATGTCTAAGACGTGCAGGTGATTTCCGGCCCCACAGTGGATGGCCAGTGTTCTGCAGCCAGATCCTTCTCAAAGAAATGCTAAAGACAGCCATTTTGGCTCTAACAAAATGACTGACAGCCAGGGAGAATAATGCTGCGTTTCATTTGAACCCATAACCTGGAACGCCCCCCCAAAGTCAGAATTCCTACTTGGAAATTCAGAGGAATCTACACAACCCAAAGCTCAGAAATCAAGAAGGCTGCGCCCTTTATCAACACACAATACTGTCCAAATGATTTTTGTGGACGTGTCGGTACAGTGTTTTTATGCGTAAAATACCACGTAATGTTTTGTTGTTAACTGATATTGCTAAAGATGGCTAACAATTAACCAGGCTAAAACTGGGGCCCGTATCAGTAAGCAGTTTTTCTTACTTAGCTGGACAACTTGTCGGATTTAAGGCTAAATGTAAGTGAAAAAGATAAAGGCCATTTAAACTGGGATAAATAAAATCTGGCAAGCAAGAAATCCTGCTCTTTGAAACAGGTCCCTGGTATTGCTAAATGGCTTTCCGACTTGCTGTACTAGAATGCTGTTCAGTCATGTGTGTCGTCATTTCCAGTTCTGAGTTCCTGCGTCTGAGGTAAACAGAACACACCATTTTGGCTCTGTCTAACTCACAGTCCGGGGAAAAACTAACTCCTTTTTAATTTGTTTGCACTTCGTTTGCGTGTTTGTACTACTTAAGAACATAAGAAATTTACAAACGACAGGAGGCCATTCAGCCAATCAAGCTTGTTTGGGGAGAACTAATAGCTCAGAGTTGTTAAAATCTTATCTAGCTCTGATTTAAAGGAACCCAGGGTTTTAGCTTGTTACACTAACAGGAAGACTGTTCCATACTCTAACTACACACTGTGTAAAGAAGTGCTTACTCAAATTCGTTTTATCCGTTCTACTGTGTACTGTCTTGCCTGTTTCGCACATTGGTGCACTACAGTATGTAGTTGCCGCTGTATGCACAAGAATTTCCCTTTTGGATCAATAAAGTTAATCAAATCGAATCTAATCCAAATCTGATTTTGAATCCGAATCTAATCTAATCTAATGCAGTCCAGTCCAGTCCAGTCCAGTCCAGTCCAGTCCAATTCAATTCAATTCAATACAATCCATGTAGCATTATACCTTCTTATTTACAATTTTAACCTTTCCACTGAGACCTCATCAAATCAATCCAGTGCGATGGCGGTTATATTTTGATAAAATGGTGGAGCTGTCAGCCAATACATGTGAATCCCTGGTCCAGCGAGTCAGTGTCATCCCAGGACAGTGCATCCTGGTCGTGTTTTTTTCTGTGTTACCACGGAACTGGGGAGGCTGTGAATTAATTAAAACTGGGATGTAATTAGCTCTTCCCTGTCCTCTGGGGCCCAACTGGAACAAAAACAGGCACACACACAGCTCTGGGACCTGGAGTAGACACCTCCGACCGGTCCATGTGGTGCGTGATGTTCTCGCCCATGCTCCTGTTTTTGGTAAAACCCGGAAACGGAACTCTGGAACGTTCTTTGATATTTGGATGATTTGTTGCTTCATTTTTTTTAAATTAAAATAATAATTCTATTTACAATGTTTTCAGTTCTGAGGAAGAGTCTTAATCTCCTCTTCCGTTTCCCGAGTTTCTGGTCGTTCTTCATGTACTCCTCTGATCTCAGAGGCCAAAAACGTCCAACGTGAGGTCCAAGGCAGTGGAGGTGATGAGGAGAGCAATCTGCCAGAACTCAAACTTTAATGTCTTCATGCTGATCTCATCGTTCCTCGGACACTGTGAAGTTTATCAAATGAATCTGTAGCATATTTTCAGTTTGGTTCTTCTGGTTTTTTCTTTGAATTTCTGCCATAATGAATGAGGAAAGTATTTTCTTGCAGGTCTTTATGTTGAACTATAGTAGGGAGCCTGTGATTTGTCAGGTAGTTGGAGGTCTATCTTTATTCCACCTAATAGCCTGAGAGGGACACACTTGAAGAACATAATATTATAACTATAGCATCTCTCATAAATAGCGACGTTGTACTGCTATTATAAGATTCTTTTGTTGCTGTAAATTGCATTTATTTTATGCATTACTGGTTCTGTGGTATCCTCTCCTCTTTGGGGTGGTGGGTTTGAACCCAGTCCCCACTCTGTGTGTTCACACTGACTTTTCTTTTACTGACCTATGACGAGGTTTTAAGTTTCATTACAGTGATTGTATCTCGATTTTGGCCTTCGTGGACGGGACTGGCCAAGAGTGGTCAGGCAGCATCCATCTTCATGGCCTAAACCTCCTGCGATGGCCTCCTGCGATGGCCTCCTGCGATGGCCTCCAGCGTTACCATGACCTCAGTTATAACTATCATCATTAATATAAGGAGCTCTACACTGTTGTGGTATGTATCACAGTACATTACACAAGCTGGCTAATCCCTCATCACCCTGTGTCCTTGCTCTCTGCCCTTGGCCCTGGACGATGATCTGTGTTCTGCAAAAAAGAACCATATTCTGCAAATGGCCAACAGACTCACAGGAAATTGTACGATGGAATGGCGATTTTTTTTTCTCACTTTTTGGGAGATTTCGGGCCAGCAGGCTGAGCACGAATCAAACTGAAATCGCTCTGTTACGTGAAAGTGCATATCGTATCAATATGAGACCCCTGCCATGTTCCTCAGCCCCTCCCCCTTCCCAATACCCCCAAAACTTGCTTTATACCCCTTAATTATAAGTGCACAGGGGAACTTGTTCCCCAACCTCATCCCTGCCCCACATCATCTACCTCCACCATGTGCTCCACAGCTAATAATTACCAACTCATAAAAGTTGAAAATTGGCCCAGGTTAGATGTAATAAGTCAGAACGCTTTGTTTTGATACCAGATGATGACCAAAAAATTCCTCCTGATGAGTGGGGACCACAGTTTCCTGTTCGCAGTGGGTTTCAGCCGCTGACTGGGAGATTTTCATTACAAATCTGCTGAAAATTTTCAACATTTTTCAAGGTTAATTTTTATATCTAGTTTAGTGGGAATTGACCACAAACTCTTGATCAAAGTGTTGAAATCTTGATTTTAATTTTAGTGTGGTTTTTGAAAGAAAGAACAACAAAGGCATATGTTGGCAAAAAGAGGAAGATTTCGTCTGTTTTTGTGGAAAATATAAAATGTGACATTTATGGACCCAGAAATAAGTTGAATCTGAATTATTTGGGGGGAGGGGCTGTTTCCTTCAGTCATTGCTCTTATCAGTTGGGAGCCTCAGATTCCTCGATTGTAAAGATCCAGTCCATATTGAGATGGAGGCAGGGTCGACCCATCTTGAGGTGTATCCTAAGTGAGCTCCATACCATTGGAGTTATGGGAGTTTTCCTAGATGGGTCTGAGTACATTCCCGTTATCTATATTGGCCAACTCGCCTTTCCAATCCAAGGAATTTTACCCACTAGATGGGAGACTCAGGTTAGCTGGAGCTATAAGCTAATGGACAGAAGGTGTGGAACAGGGAGGGTGTAGTAAGCAGGGGGGTTGGGAATCGGTCTGTTGGCCCTCGTCGCTTGTCGCCGCCTACAGACCGCCCCCTCCTCACCCCTCCCGCCCACCTTCGTTGTTGCTGTGGCTCCAGCCAAGGGACACCGTGACAACAGGTGTCAGCAGAGACCGCCGATGTACGCCAGGGGACAGGTACCTCCAGGGATGTGTGGGGTGAACGAGACTGTGCTGTATTGAGAGAGAGAGAGAGAGAGAGAGAGAGAGAAAGTGAGAAGGGAGTGTGAGACAAGAGCTCCAGAGAAACGAGAAGAGGAAGAGGATGAGTGTGTGAAGCTGAGCAGCAATCAGAGAGAGGGACTGATGAAAGGGTAGCCATTCCTGTTCTCCACGCGACCCATGTCCTCGTAGACTGGGGGAAACCACCGAGAGCTGCCCCCCCTTGCTGCCTTCCCCCCCGACTGCATCCCTCAACATCCGCACGCTAATAGCTGCTTAAGCCCATCCTCCCAGGCTTACCACTCCGCCGCAGAAAGTGGTCTAGCTCCTGCACTGCCAGGGATGGAACAGGCAGGATCCGACTCGATGTGATGCCGGATGTGAACTGGGAGCGAGGCCACATTACCGATCACCATCCAGGGGCCCCGACGGGCTCTGGTCCCGTTGGCAGCAAGGGCTCGGCTGAGTCCCACGGGCTGAACACGTTTAATCGGACAGATGTTGTTGTTATTCCGCGCTCTGGATTTAGACGAAGAGGAAAACCCGTTCTGTCTGGCCCCGTGGGGCCCCATGATTACCAGCGCCTATCTGTGCACTGCCTCCTGAGGACCACACACCGACCCCAGGTTACCCCTACACCATACTGCCATGCTCAGGCCCCCCAAGAGCAAAAATGTGTCTTGGGTGAGTATGGAGATGTGGGAGTGTTAAGGGTGGGGTCAGGGGTCATCGGGCGGGGTCTTGATATTGTCTGTGGTTGGTGCTTTGCTTCCGTCCTGTGCTCTAGAGCTTGTAGTGACAGTTGGTGGTGGGTTTGGTACAGTTTGTATACCTCACCTCGATGGTAAACTTATTGCAAGGAGACCTTACAGCTTTCATGTCTCCCAACCTTTTGGAAAATGTTTAAAAAGAGACTTGGCGCAGAGCTGGGGAATCCCTGTCGCTCTTCTGGTGTCCTGGCGTCTGAACCGACTGGTGTGAGTCTGACCATGGCTGTGAAGGAGAAGGGGGTTGCATCCCGTGTGAATTGGCCGACTCTCGGGACTTTGCATTGACCAGGATGCTATGTGACTGATCGAGCCTCTCTGTGATTTATATTTATACAGTAAAACCTCAGATTGCGAGCATAATTCGTTCCGGAAATGTGCTCGTAATCCAAAGCACTCGTATATCGAAGCAAATTTTCCCATTAGAAAATAATCGAAACTCAGATGATTTGTTCCACAACTGAAAAATATTCATATAAAAATGATTAATACAAAATATAAAGTAAAAATACATAAAACAATTTAACCTGCACCTTTGAAAAGAATCTTGGATGGTGTGAGGGAGACGAGAGAGAGGAGAAGAGGAGGGTTATTTTGTAGGACGGCTTTCACTATAACTAATAGAATCACTGCTATCTGTTGGCTCACTGGAATCTTATTCTCTTTGTGTGACTTTAACAAGGAACCTATCCAATGACAGCTGCTTTGCCTCCTTTTCGATTTCGCGGAAATGTGACGTTGCATTGTCGTTACACAGATTCATCACTCGCACTGCTACGGCCTTATTCGTGTGGTGCCTTTCTACTAAATTTTGACTATACGAGTGAGGCAAGCCGGCTGAAACCGAGCATGGGAAACAATTACCCACAATCCCGCAGCAAGAGAGAGAGAAAAGAACCACCGGCTCAGTTGTGATTACGTCTCGTTCGGCAGACAAAGCGTATACGTAATACTCGTATTGCAAGCCCTCGCTCATTTAAAATTTATTTTTAAAATTTGCTCGTCATTCAAAACACTCGTAGACCAAGTTACTCGCAATCCGAGGTTTTACTGTATTCGTTCCACCTGGCATCACCTGCCTTAAATCCTGTGGGAATTTCACTTATACATTTTCCGATTGAAAATCAGGGAAAACTGTTGCCGTTTTGTCCAACCTTCTAGTTAGCTAGTCACTGTCCCAGGGTGTTCAGGCTGTAGGCAGGTATCATGCCCAGAAAGTTGACCGTTTCTGGAGCAGCTGCGATCGGTCCTTCTGGTTACAAGGTCAGTTATCCAGAGAAACAACAAAGAGAGGTGAGGATGCCATTTTTCTTAAGATTGCACGCCAGCAGAGTGGTTAGAAGATCGATGGATGGATTGTGTACTTTTTTGATCCTGGAGGAGAAGCATGTCCATCAAGTCTTTCTGTGGCTGGTGGAGTGTTTGTATACATATGCATGTGTGTGTGTGTGTGTGTGTGCTATAAAGGAAGTAGTGATTACTAGCTGTGTTGTGTTGGAGCAGCGCTTACACTTATAACTAGTCATTCACTGGAAGCTCAGCCTAGCTGTACTTATGCCTATTTGACAGCTTGACAGCTGTATATTTGTCATATGATTTTTGTCTCACTTCTACATTGCTTTAGACAAAAGCGTCTGCTGAACATGTAAAATGTAAATGAAGGCACACAGACTATTAAACAGCTGCTTATGTGAATGCTTAATGCTAATGCTAATGCTGGTTAGTTAGGAGTACTGCATTTAGCAGGTTAAGCAGGTTAGCATTTGGAGTAACCAGCCTCAAGATGAGAACCTGTGGCTTTGCTCCTCTGTCACGCCACTGACGTCTTTCGATTGGCGCCATCATCCACATCCGGCCTTGGTGAGTGGGGTGGAGAGAAAGGGGTAGGCTGGGCTCCTGGATGGTGTCCACATATACAGTCACACACACACACACGCACGCACAGAGTCCACCTCGAGCTGAGCGATGGCGTCGGTCTGCTGGGCCCTAATGACCGTGGCGATGATGCCGACGGAAAGGTGTGAGGATTAGCGCTCCAGATGGCCCGGCCTGGCACCGCCGTCTGCTGCCGTGGATCACATGCGCCGTGGGTCGCATGCTCCGGTCCTCCCCCTGGCTAGCTCGCTGTGCACGCCCCATGGGGGGGGGGAGGGGGGCGCAGTGTGGACAGAGAGGCACGCTCAACCAGTCCTTAAACTGCTGATGGGGCCAGTGACTCCTACAGACATTTCTGAGTCTGTGATGCCACTACCAGCACCCTAATATAAACGTCTAGTGTAAATTTATATACTTTAAGGGAGGAAAAACAGTTATAAAGTGGTAAAAATGTTTATGTAACACAAATTGCATATATGCTACAGGTATAGTTTAGGGTGCAGTGTCTGGGATGAATGCAGTGCACAGTGCAGGGGTACAGTTCAGGCTGCAGTGTCTGGAATGAATGCAGTGCACAGTACATGGGTGCAATTCAGGGTACAGTGCAATGTCTATGATGAGTGAAGTGCACAGTACTGGGGTATGGTTCAGGGTGCAGTGCAGTGAACAAGCTCATTGGCCATGAAATGAATGGGATGAACCATAGTGTCCAGATCTTCACATTTGGTTTTGTTCACTCTGTTGTCTGTTGATTCAGCTACACAGGGCTTAAATATATACCCAGCAGAAAGCTGCGGGAAGGGTAAAGTGCTCAAGCGGTTTTTCAAAGGCCCATCCGAATCACCTTACAAACAAACATTCTGCAATAGCAATAGAGAATCCTCTGTGAGAATGTAGCGCCCCCTACAGGTATGTACTGCTACTCACGAAATTTCCCAACATTCCATGAAGTATTGAAACTGGTTCAAACATTTGGTTTATAAAGGCTTTCAGGCACCTAATTCTAAAACACTGGATATTAAAAATAGTGAAGTTTGATTACGAAAGGCTATTGAATGAGTTATATCTATGACTAACTGCCTTAGCATAAAATTAATCTAATATTGTTAACACTTGTATATTGATATTACCTGTTGATAAGAATGTGCATGTGTGTGTCTGTGTGTGACTGTGTATATCAGTGGGTTTGCATAGATGGCTTTGCACCAAACTGTTCCCGAAGTGTGATAAAATCTGAAACTTCCTTACTTTTGGGGACATTTTTCAGGTCCCTATTTGTATAACCTCAATTTTTATAAAAATCTGTCAGTGTAATCAAAAAAGTGAAAATGCCAAAAGTCTTGTGTTTTGGATGGTTACTTATGGTTAAGCTTAGGGCTGGGTAGGGACATAGTTAGCATAGTTGGGATTAGGGTTTTTCCCATAGAAATGAATGGACAGTCCCCATAAAAATATGGATACAAACGTGTGTGTGTTTGTGTGTGTGTGTTTGTGTTTGTGTGTGTGTGTGTGTGTTTGTGTGTGTGTCTCAGGTGGGGTGTGAACCACAATTTCATAACAGGTTACTGGGTTTTGAGTTAGTTGCATGTTGCTCACAGATCCTCTTGTTTCTGGAATTTTCTAAAACTGGCAGTTCACTGTTGACTGGGCGGGGAAGTGTTTTGTTTTGACCTTCCTGTCTTCGTTTAAACAGCTGAAATCTCTTTATCAAGGCAAAATAATCGCAAGCAGAGAGGGCACAGATGGGCAGCAGTGAAACACAGACACTCACGCACACGGACTCACACACAGGCCTGAGCTGGTTACACGGCCCAAGACAGATCAAAATAACACAAGTCTCGCCGAAACTCTGGTGGGCAGGGGTGCCACTAAAGATTTTGGGCCCCCCAACCAGATCAGTCAGAATATGTTCCCAATTATTTAGGGCCGCAGTCACTCAGGGGCCCTTGAAATTGTCGTAACTTTCTCACGCTTTGTGGTTACTCTTATAGTGGGAAAAACTACTTTCAAACAAATGTTGCACTCGGAAGTTTTCTGTCATTTGTAACTACAATTGCGGCATTCATTACCGATATGGTGGTGCTGTATCGTAATCGATTACCAAAACTGCCAAAGAGGAAGAAGAGTGCTGGATTTCCCCTTAAAACAGAGTGTCTGTCCCCCTGTGTGTCCAGTGGCCCTGAAATTTTGTGGCTCTTCAAAGAGGTGAGTATAGAATAAAATATACTTTGCATCCAAGCATGTCCAGTTTCTTGAAAAGGTTTCCTAAATGAACATTACATCTTATTGGTGTGTTGTTTTCAGCTGTGCAGATACGGCTCATAGAATCTGCAATTACTTTACTAAGCGATTTCGCTAGAAGGCGAATGGTGAGACGTTGGGGACTTCATCTGATTGGCAGTTAAACAGTAATAATTCATGTTACTGATGAGATACGATGAATTCGTGCAAGACGAGTCAGGGTGAGGGTATTCAGTTGCCAAGTCGTTGGGAGTGTATTAATGCAAAGTCTACAAGGAGTGCATGAAGAAGTTTTATAGAATGAAAAATAGTAGGTTGAAATGTTCTGCCTCAGAACTGTGTAGATGAGCAATGGCTTTAATGTGATAATCAGCTTGTATATATTAATGTTCAACTGTACTGCAAGTGTACACACATTCATGTACTGTAAATGAAAATAATGACTTAGGCTAAATTTGATTTTAAACAAATTCCGCTGTTTGTTAAAAGTGTAAATTAACGCGTTGCTTTTAAGTTGCACCTAGTGTTGAACATGTGTACGTTTTAAAATAAAATATTCTTTAATGTGATAATTGTTATTTTCTTCAATTATTAGAAGTTGTAAAATACACTGTACACAAAATCAGGACAGTACCGCCTCTGCCTCGTTCTGATAATGCATTTGATTATCCTGAAATTTCATTTAGCAGCCTGTATTAAAATGATTTTGTGTTTTATAAAGTGGTGAATTTGCTGAATGTTCTGCATTGCTTTCTCGGCATATAATAAAATAAAGTCTTATTGACAAATTGGTTTTCACGGTAACCTAACAGTTGGAATCTGTTGTCCTTTTCCTTCCCTAATCTGATCTTCTTGGAAATTTCTCAGGAAGATCTAGTCCAGTCCCAATACGGGTTGTTGCTGTAAATGTCAAGCTGTCCATCCATCCATCCATCCATCCATCCATCCATCCATCCATCCTTCTTCTAATAGCTTATACAGATCTGGGTCACGGGGGGCCTGGAGTCCAAAGCTGCATTTACAAATTTACAAAACATATAAGACACAAATCCATACTTGAATATGTACTGCCTCCTACAGTCCTGTCAGGGAAGTGCACAGCAGTCAGACTTGGGTGGGGGATTTATGACCAGGCCCAGTGCAGTGCTGGCCATCACTAACCTGAGATAGAAAATGAAGAATAACGGGTAAATGACTCCATAATATTCTGAAATATGAGTCAGCAGACCACGAAGGACCAGATGGGGGCAATGCCCTCTCCTGGCCTCGATGGCCTCGCAGAGACTTCACTGGGAGTTTGTCCACCCACTCGCATCTCTAGCCTTACTGATTTACGCTGAATTAGTGTGTGGGTCAGTGTTAGGTGGGGGCGGAGCTGGGTGGGGTTTGTGAGGGTTTAGTGGGGGTGGAGATGGTAGTTTTCCACTGAGTGTGTTTGCCTCCCCTGGGTCCCAGTGGTCACCAAGTTGGGGGCTGGGGTGTCCTTGGGATGTACCAACTTCTAATACTCCCTGGCATCTGAATGGTTACACATACCCACAGACACACACAGATGCAGTCCCAGGATCTGACATTCCCCAGGGTTCATCTCCCTCAGTTTTTCAAACCTGCTTTCTTCCAAGAGGCAACCCCCTGTCAGCCATGTTCCGTGTTGCTTGGGTTTGCTTGAGGACCCTGTCGTTGCCCCTTTAAGGTTAGTCTATGTCAGGGGTCTCCAACTCCGGTCCTGGAGAGCTACTATCCAGTAGGTTTTCTGTCCCACTTGGCTTCTGATGAGCCACACCTGTTCCTGCAATTTACCTGAGAACAGGTGTGACTCATCAGAAGCCGGGTAGGATGGAAAACCTACTGGACGGTAGCCCTCCAGGACTGGAGTTGGAGACCCCTGCTCTATGTAGTCGTCACCTGCTGAGCACCATTGCTGTCGATCCGTTGGGGTTCATGAAACAGCTGCCCCGGGGAAGGACGGACTATTCCACGTTGGCCTCGGCGTGGGGGTGTAACATGGCTCCCTTAGCTTTATGTAAAGTGCCTGTAGGGTGTAATTTTACCAGGAACATTTAGAAATTGTTAAAGTGTTCGGCTGTCCGAACATCGTGTCATTGAGATCATGGTTTGTTTTTTCCCCCTGGGCCTCTGCCCGGTTTGGGCTCGGGTGGACCCTGTCGGTGCGATGATGATGGGGAGTGTCCGCTCCCAGTAGCCAATCCATACACCCAGCGATCGGGAATGAAAATTAACAGATGTGCTCTCTGTGTCTCACCCCTTGTTCAATGAAGCCAGAGGGTGATGCGGTTTGGTTAACGAAGGTAACCCTGTCTGCTTCCATTGTGGCGTGTGTGTTTAGGCGCGTTTACAGAACTGTACTTTTGCATTTGGGGAAAATCACCCCTTTGGGGGAAGGGGTATTGGTCATGAGAGACCTTACTGTTTTTCATCACCTATCCATCCATCCATCCTGTGGTTTCTCCACATTATAGTCCTCCGTGAAGTGTTTTGGGACATAAAGATAGGCAGTGAGCGTGAGTTTAATAGTTTTTTTTTTGTTTTTTTTGGAAATGGAGTTTATTTCTTGTATAAATTGTCTTGTTTTCATGTATAAAGGTGATGGACGAAATTTCACAAATGGGGGAGTGTGAGAGATTCGCCCATGCTTGTGTGTCCTGTGTGGTGACCCGATGGAGGGGATTACATCAGTAAACAGTTGGAGTAGTTTTAGAGAATCGGCAGGTTCCCCACAATGCCCCAATTCAGAGCCATTGTGTAGGACGTAATTACTGTATAGTGGGATAATTACAGTCCTATCAAAAGCAAGTGAAATCCCATTGAGGGAACTCCCTGCATCCCAAGAGCGGATGATTCTGACATAATCCATGACCCCCCATGTTTACCTGTGGCTTTGTATTTACTATCTAGCATTATTGTCACTGCACAGGAAAGAATACAAGTAAATCTTTCTAACGCTGGTTTTTAATTGTTGTGTTGAGTATGCATAGCCCCGGGAAACCCAGAAAGGGCCGGTGTCTATGCGGCTTTTCGCTGCAACTCCCTATTTAGATTACTAATTAGAGGACTGATTGGCTGAAGGGCCCTCATACCTGGTTTTGAACAGCTAACCTAACGGTTATCCCAAAGACCTGCATACACACCGACCCTTTGTGGGTAAGACTGCAACCCCTGCTGTAACTTTTCTCTGTTCCTATATGGCTAGGGATGGCAAGTTTCAGTTATATTACACTTTCTCACAGTATTGGGCAGGTGTTTCCATTACTTGGTTTTTCACTCTGCACAGTGGACTACTGCTGTTTGACCTGTTGCGATGTGAAGGTGTGTTAACGTGATGCTGTGCCCTTACGTTATTTAATTCATCATTGTTTTCACCAAACTGATGTTATTATATTAGGCAGGATGGTATAATGAGATACAGCATCCATTAATGAACGGGTTTTCCCAGCACACTTTGGAAGGGGCAAGCTGTTGTACCCTTGAACGAGGTTCGAGTGAATGGATGAATTGAATGATTCCTAAGTCGCCTTTGATAAAAGTGATGATGAAATTCTGAATTATTGCGACTAATGAGCTTTTAGTGGTTTTTCTAAGCTCTTCAGTCTGAAAGGTTAACCATGTTTTCCCACATCAGTGGGAGGTAATTTCCTTCTCGATGGAATGCTGGCCGTCTTGAAGAAAGCCATCCCACCTGTCTCTGATTTCCCTGAGGTAAGTCTGAGCCACGAGAAGGCTGTGGAATTTCAATGGATGGATGCCCATCTCACTGAGACACCTTTGGCTTTGAGTTAATTTGCAGGTGGTGGTGCTGGTTGTTATTTTCCTACTGGTGGTGCTGGTTATTCATTTGCAGGTGGGGGTGCTATCTGTTTGTGGGTGGAGGTGCTTGCTATTCATTTGGTGATAACAGCATTGGTTGCTCTTTTGTAGGTGTGGATTCTGGCTTCATTTTTGGGTGGAGGTGCTTGTTAAACATTAGCTGTGGCACTGGTTATTCATTTGCAGTTGGAGGTACTGGTTATTCATTTGCTGGTGGCAGTGCTGGTTATTCATTTGCAGTTGGAGGTACTGGTTATTCATTTGCAGTTGGAGGTACTGGTTATTCATTTGCAGTTGGAGGTACTGGTTATTCATTTGCTGGTGGCAGTGCTGGTTATTCATTTGCAGTTGGAGGTACTGGTTATTCATTTGCAGTTGGAGGTACTGGTTATTCATTTGCAGTTGGAGGTACTGGTTATTCATTTGCTGGTGGCAGTGCTAGCTCGCTTGCGGGTATAGGTGCTGGTTATTTGTTTGCAGGTGGCGGCACTGGTTGTTTGTTTGCGGGTGGGGGTGTTAGTTGTTTTTTTTGCTGGTGGAGGTGCTGGTTATTTGTTTGCAGGTGGTGGCACTGGTTGTTTATTTGCAGGTGGAGGTGTGGGTTATTTTTTGTGGGTGGAGGTGCTGGTTGTTTGCAGGTGGTAGCAATTATTGTTTGTTTACAGGTGATGGTGCTGGTTATTTGTTTGCATGTGGCGCTAGTTTATTTTTTTGTTGGTAAAGATGCTGGTTGTTTGCCGGTGGAAATGCTGGTTATTTGTTTGCGAGTGATGGTACTGCTTATTTGTTTGAAGGTGTAGGTGCTGGTTGTTTGCGGGTGTAGATACTGGTTGTTTGCGGGTGGAGGTGCTGGTTGTTTGTTTGCGGGTGGAGGTGCTGGTTGTTTGTTTGCGGGTGGAGGTGCTGGTTGTTTGTTTGCAGGTGGAGGTGCTCGTTGTTTGCGGGTGGAGGTGCTGGTTGTTTGTTTGCGGGTGGAGGTGCTGGTTGTTTGCGGGTGGAGGTGCTGGTTGTTTGTTTGCGGGTGGAGGTGCTCGTTGTTTGCGGGTGGAGGTATATGTTATTAATTTGCTGGTTGCAGCATTGTTTATTTGTTTGCAAGCGGTGGTGCTGGTTGTTCAAATTGGTGCTGAAAATGTGACACCCCCCCTCCCCCATGTTGCTAATGACCCCTACTCCTTGGATGAGAGGAAACAAACCTAATCAGTCGATTGACAGCTCTGTTACAATCAAACTGCTATTAGATAACAAGTTATTTAACCATTCATTTGGCATTGATGGGGAAAAGTACATCATGCTTCCTAAATCATTTATAAAAGGTAGTATTTGGAGTGTAAGTTTGGGTGTTGGTTTACACTGAGCGGCCAGTTAATTAGGTACGCTGTTAAGGTAAATGGCCTGATTCCCCAAACAGCCAGTCATGTGGCTGAATACATACAGCACATAGACAGGGTCAGGAGGTTCAGTTACTGTACTAGAATGATTAAGATCCTGATCTCAGCGATTTTGAATGTTGTGTGATTGTTGGTGCCAGACGTGACGGTTTTACTCAGTCGAATGCTGTCTGATGCACTGGGAAGTCGCCAGTACTCTGGTCACAATGATTGTTTACGTTAATCTCAAGTAATAAAACCTCTTTTTGGTCTGGAGAAGTTCTACCTGATGATGGTGCTGTCAGTCCATCTCAGCTAATGCTTCAGAAGTATCCCACCACCCTTGGAGTCCCTGCTCTGGAAGAGTTGGGTCGGACTTTATTTGGGCCAAATATGCATTGCACACAGCACGCACTCTTAAGGCTGATGACATCCTCCTTGGGCTTGGAGCACAGCAAACCAAAGACCCGTATGCCCTGAGATGACAACCAAAGGTCACCGTGTCACCCGGATGGCTGAACTCCTGTCTACTCTATTACCAGTCAATATTGTTCTGTGACCTCTGTTTGCCATTTCCCATATTTGTGTCTGGCGTGACGGGGCTGGTGTGTGGTGGGTGGGTTAGGACTCTGTGCCTACGACCTGAAAGTCACCAGTTTAAATCCCAGTGTCAGTAGATTGATGTCATCATTGGGCCCCTGAGAAAAACCCCCATTTGCTCCAGGGACTGACTAATCCTGCTCTCTCAGTTGTTCTCAGTACTTTAGATAAAAGTGTCTGTTAAAAAAATAAATGTAAATGTCAGAAATATAGCAGCTTAGGCTATGAGCTTCGACCTCATCCTAGGACAGAGGAGAACAGGACCACCTTGCTAACACTGGCTTTGGATTTTCTTAACAGTAACTTCACTTAAGTAGAGTGAGAACTTGATTTCTCAGTGGTGGACCTTAAACATCTCCAAAGACCTGCTGAAACAAATTTCTGTGATACCTTCTAATGAGGACACTTATATTCTGGGTGTCCCTCTGGCAAATGAATCTCAAAACCATGGCAATCCCCATGTCTGTTCTGAACAGCTCCAAAACAGACTGCTAGACCCTGTCTTCACTCCATATACCAAATTTCAGTAAGAATTAGCACTCAATTCCTCTGTCTGGCACCATTTGCTGACGTCCCATGTGACTGGACTCGAACACTGCTGTCTGGCTGGCGTAAAGCAGTTGTTCAGAAACCTTTCATGCTGCCCGTGAATTTCAGAGGCAGAGGTGTTGCGCCCGGTAGCAGATGTGAAGGTGATCGGGCAGGTTGGCATCAGAGCTGGGGCTCTTTTCTTCTCTCTGTACAAGTTGTTTCTTGGCTGGACTCTCCACTCCCGGGACTCCGGGTGTGGATGAATCGAAATCTCTGCTGCGCCCGTGAATTTTTACACGTAAATTGTTGTGAACGACTTCGCGGGATTCAAAAAGCAGAAAATAACCAAGACCTGGCTGACTTTCTTGCTTGAGGTGAGCTGAAAAATGAGCCGTTATGTTAGTTTGTGCGTCAGACTTGGAGTTTAAAAGGGACATCCTGATTGGTTGGTTTATTTATATTAAATGACATCATGTAGTAGCTTAGCATATGATTTTAACCAGTGTGACTCACAGAGCTCTGGTTCCCTAGTCTACTTCAGTTGCTACTGAAGAACCTTTGGCTAATTCACAGGTCTAGAACCAGCAACCATCTGGGTCAACAGTCCTGGGGTTCAACTTCTAGTTTTCCATTCTTTCTCCATCTTTGGTGTTTCAGACCAGAAAGACACAAAAATTGTCAAAATTACGAAGAGATCCTCTCTTTTGGATTTACAGAAGGGAATTTTCGATCATCTGTCAGACACACAGATGTAATTTAATTCTGTGTATTTAATATCAGAGGATTTTTAGTACTGTTTTTATCAGACGCTTTTGTCCAAAGCAATAAACATTTGAAATAGCAAAACCAACCAGTCCCTAGAGCAATTAGGATTAGCCAGTCTGCCTTAAGGGTCCAGCAGGGATTTGAACCAAAAACCTTCAATCCACACACTGCCCCTGGTACATTATAGGAAAATTGGGGATTAAAGGCCTTGCTCAAGGGTCCAAAAGTGAAATGACTTTACTGACTGTGGGATTTGAACCAATGACCTTATAATCACAGGCACAGCATCCAAACCCTCTGAGCTACTCTGTACACCCATGTGTGTTCTGTTCCCCTCTCTGCTGTAAATATGGGTAAAGTAGGCTGTGATTACATCCTCCTGGAGGAGGATGAAGCAACATCAGCGAGGATCCCGTGGTTCTTCTGGGTGCCTCTTGGTCGTTAGTGGTTTTAACACATGACTGACTGGTGAACAGACCTTTTATCCTAGTTTAAGAGCGAATTGCCCCCCCCCCCGCAAATCAACAGTCTCTAATTATAATGTGACAGCGTGCCTTTTGAAGCCCGCCACCCTCGTCGTGGCCCTGTGGGGGGCATTGTAGGTCCCTGTCCTGGCAAGGTAGGTGAACGTACTTGGGAAGCAGAGCTTTCTCCTTGAGACTAGTCTGTAGTATCGCCCCCTGCCTGCAGGCAGGAATATGGCAGTGAAAGTTGTTCCGCCTCTTTCACAGTGCTGATAAGTTTAGATTTTTTTAAAGTATGTAGGTTTGCTGGAAAAGCTGTTAATTGAGACGAACGAGTGGTGTACTAATATATCTTATGGAGGATGTGGCTTTGATGTACATCCCAAAGCAGGATGCAAGTGCCGCAAAACATGGGCAATTTCGACACTTCCTGTAATTTACGTTTTTTTTTGTTGTTACCCAAAAAGGCTTTTCTCCAGGCAACATGTGGATGTCCCCCCCCATCCCTTCCATGCCTGGGGTAACCCCATCAGGGCTTAGGCGTGGGCACATAAGCATCCCCTCCCACCCCTGGACACACAGATGAGTACTCTCGCACACACACACACACACACACACACACACACATGCAGACTTTATAAACAGCTGCAGCTGTTTCTGCGGAATTCTGGAATTTTCTTGCCTGCCCCTTCGGTGGGGGCTCGTACATCTGAACTCGCTGTGTGTGGGGGTTGTACGGGGCGGGGGTTGGGTCCGATGGCAGGGGGGGGGTACTCACGAATCAGAGTGACTCCTAGAGGAACTGCTTCCCAAGTGTGGGAATTAGACCCGACTCCAGCGGCAGAGCCGGGACGGAGCACACGGGGGGATAGGATCTGGACCGTTCTTCGCCTGAAAGGCGGACGGGCTTCCCCTCTTTTGCCGGAACTTTCCGTGGAGGAGAAAAAAAAGCCCCCGAACGTCTTCCCCCCCCCTCCCAGCAATGGCTGGAGTTTGAGGAGACGTTCTCCAGCAGCGTAGGAATGTACCTCTCCGGGAGCGAAGAGTCGAACGTGGTGAGTTTCACACGCAGGCACGAAGACACACGTACGCACGTGTATGCAGCTAGGTATGTGGGGTGGGGGGAAACCAGTAAACATGAAGGCATTTTGGCACTACTGGAGTTCCCTCCTCCCTCGGGCGCTGAAACTGTGGAAAGTTTTCCGGAAACTTCTGAGCCGCCTAGAGATTTTGGATGAGGTGTAGATGCCCGTGGACACGCTGGTCGGAGATGTGGCTGTAATTCCCACCACGGGCCACGCAAGGGCATAGTTTTGGCCATGCCGGTCTTTAAATCAGCAGTAGCCCCTTCCCATGACAATTAGTTGGATAGCTTGAAACAAAGCTAACACACGTTTGTGAGGCGGCGGGGCGGGGGAATGGGGGGCATTTAGGTCACAGCCCCTCTCTGCACATAAAGATGTGCAGTGCTTCATTTGTCTGTACTTTGCATGTCCTTTTAAGGCCTGGCCGCCTGCTGGGGATGTGCTTTCACCGCGTGCTTTTACCAGACTGGGGGGGGGGGGGGGGCGGGAAAATTAAAGGAACTTTAAGAAAAAAAAAATGCTTTAAGCAAATCAATGGAAAAAAACCAAGG
>JAODJX010000095.1:870087-881082 GCA_026776945.1 Isichthys henryi
CCCCCCTGCCCCCCCGCCCCGCCCCCACCCCCCCCCCCCCCCCCCCCCCCCCCCCCCCCGCCCCCCCCCCCCCAACACTTTTAGGAAAATAATATCCGCAATATATTTTGATGTGTGTCAAGGAGATAATCTTTATATTTTTAGACTTCATTTTTAATCGTAGAAGCCTTTTCTGTAAAGGTTGCGCTGGTGTATTTTCTGTTTCTTTTTTTTTAATTTTTATTTTTCTGTTGTGAGTGCCTGCCCCCTTTCATGAACGGGGGGGGGGGGGGTTGGCCTTGAGTGAAAAATACCCACCGGGGTTTCGAGAAGCTTCTGTCTGCATGGGTCATGTCCGTTTAGTCACGGTTCATGTTATGCAACTTTTTTTTGTGGTTAAATGTAACATTTAAGTTTATTGTTTTTTTTGTTGGTTTGTTTGTTATTGTATCTTCTGTCTTCTGGTCCTCTGACAGCTCCTGGTGTCCTTCTGGAGGATATCAGTAGTCTTGCCTTACAAGACGATAGCGGTATTGCTATGTGATGCTAGCCAGCACAGTCCAGCCTGTGTACATTGGGGTGGCGGGGGGGAGTTTGTAACACGCATGCACACACTCTCACCACACACTTGGGATCCCAACCATATGACCGGGGCATGGGTGGCCTATCGGTCGAGAACATCAGGGTCACCATTTTCGTGCGGCGTAGCACCAATGGAATTCCACGTAAACCTTGTATCGTATGGGGGCTTCCCTGTACGCAACCTGTACCAGCCTGGCCTTCTGGCCTTGCCTGAAAAATGTACTCCGCAAGAAGACCGCAGGAGTCATAAATTTGTCCATACTTTAAAACAGGGGTGTCAAACTCCAGTCCTGGGGGGCCGGAACTCTCAGTAGCTTAATACTTAATTCTCTCTGTTCCACCATAAATGATTGAGCTCAAGAGCTGTGTGGTAATTAGCACAAGGAGGTGCAAGGAGTTGAATCAGGTGTGTTAAATGAGGGGAGACCCAAAAATGTGTAGGGCTCTGGCCCCCAGGACTGGAGTTTGACACCCCTGCTCTAAAAAAAAGGGAAAAAAGAACCTTCAAAAAAGCAGTGATGTGGTGGAAAGATGGAGAACATCTTATAGATGATCTTCTTTCGTAAGTGATTGGAATGTCTCACCTTTTCACTACAAAGCAAACTGGATGTAAATCTGTACTTCCTGTATACACACACATATGCAAAACACACTTATATGCCTGTTTTTCTCTTGCATTGAAGATTTTAGTCATACGTTTGGATCTTTCTGGACCCTTTTCTAAGCCTACTGTCCAAGTTTCATCACATATGACCAGAAAAGTCTGTGGTGGGTACTCTACATGTCCAATTGTTCAAGAGCTTTTAAATATATATATATTTTTGGTCAGTTTATATGCATTTGTATATAATTCATGAATGCCTTTGTAGAGGAACTCGTAGGAAAGGTTGCACTGTAAAATCGATTTTAACTTATTTATTTAACTGTCCATTCTGTAGCTGTGACTTACATGCTCATATTCTAAAACAACCATGGCAACTAGAACCATGGCAACAAAGAATTACTACTTCCTGTTCATCCTCTGTTCCCTTTCTGTTCAGTTTAAACCAGGAGGGCATGACGTCGCTGTTTGTCTTATTTAACATGCACATCTCTCTGTTTGGTGTGAACTGCCAGCACTGTCACTCCACTGACGTCTTCATTTAATTGCGTTCAGTTTCCTGGCTTTCATTGTTTTGTTGTTGTTTTATTTTGTTCGGTCCTGCCACTGCACAGCACCGGTAGAATTCCATGTTTGTAAGAATGTACATTTTGAATGTACATAGATGTGTAAAAAAAAAGAAATAAAGTTGTCGACACAGACTCAAACGAAAGTGGCTTTTGTTTTGAAGTCTGACCTGATCTCCATCTCAACCTCTGTGCTTCGAAAGCCTTTTAAATTATTCATTTTATTTTATTTGCTGATTCTGAAATTGAATTTCAGAATTAGATCAGAGATCTGCACTCAATATTAAGTGGGACGTTACTGTTTCTGCTTTGACTTGGATTTCCAGCTTCTTTTATGAAGTTTATCGCCTGAAATGGGCAAAATAAACATTCATATATGCTAAGGCCTAGTTTGATTGGTGCATAGACACCTCTCAGCCTTAGGGCTTTCGGTATTGGCTCGGCATCCAGGCGGAGGCGGAGCTTTCCACTAGTTGTCACCACAAGTCCGCCGGACTAAAATAGGTCTTCATCACAAACACCCCCAGCTTTGCACCAGTAAACATTTTTAACATTAATATTGGTGTGACTTATGTTACAAGTGTACATGCTTGTGGGAGGCCTGGAGACCTGGATGGGAAGCGGAAAGATCTGGAAGGACGTCGGCTGTGTGGCCACATCAACGTCCTCTGACACGTAATTCATATGAATCTCTGAGTGTATTATTCATGTCTCTGGGACACCCACCCCAAATTAAGGTAATTATTGGGTAAATATTCATAAATATACCCAGCGTCTTTCTGTGGTAAAAATTGTGCTTTGAGTTGTATCATTTTCATACAGCCTGTGACCCCTTTATTTAATTAACAAAGTGTCGGGTGTGTGGTGGCCTGATATTCTTATTTTTGTATCTGAATTGAAACTATGCGGTCAAGCTAAGATAACTAGAGAAATTAAAAATTCAAATAGGAGTGGGGTGGCAGTAAGATTCAGAACCTCTGCATCTGGTGTGTTTTGTGTTTAAAATGGTTTAAACAGGACATACAACACCCCCCAGCATGACAGAATGCACGTCTGTGGATGCAGAGGTAAGAGGCAGATCCCGAGACTAGGGCTGTTACTGGACAAACATGGGGGGGTCACCATGGCAACCCTCACCACAAACACTTGAGTGCCAGTGCCAAAATGACCCCCACCCCCTCCACCCGTTCACTTCCTGCCAGGAAGTCTGAAGATCATTTCTGGGTGGTTTTCCCAGCCTAATATGTTTGTAGTTCTTAACCTTTACCACCGGCAGCCAATGAGAAGTAGGGTAAGAATAACCAGAGAGATAAACACCAGTCTACATGTGTAATGCCTGGGGCAGCGTTTCTCAACACAGTCCCAGCAAACCTGTGTCAGGTATTCACTGTCCTGAATGTACGGGAGCTGGGAAAGGACAAAAATGTAGACTGACTGGGGGTCCCTGTGGACTGGGTCTATAAATAGTGGTCTGGAGGATGGGTGAAGTAGCCGTTTGGATACCAACAGTAACTTGCACACATTAATCAATCACATATGAGCTGTCATTCCAAAGAAGAACACCACTTAAAGGATTTCATATTTCAGTAGTACTACAAAAAAATAATAAATACAGGACACAAGTGTTCAAAATAAGCCCCACGCAGAACCTGACCTCTAAAAATAACCCTCAGTCCTGTCGCCGCCCGGTAAGACGCGATTTGAGTGATAAATCACTTTCTCCTCCGTTCTCAACTTCCCCGTCTGCCGTCACATAGCTGTTGCCATGACAGCCGTGCCGTCACCATCTCCAAGACAACCATGGGGAGGGGGGGTGCTCCGTATATGGTGCTCCTGGCTGGTGCCACAGGGGGATGGTTTCCGGAAAAAAAACCAGCCGCTGGTCAGTGAGACGGGAAACGTGAATGTGTCATGATTCGTACTTCACTCTTGATGGCTTCCTCAGCTGCTTGTCATGGGTTTCTCCCCCCTCTGGGGTGGGCTGGCACTCAGGTCTTCTGGAACTTGGCTATGAAGAAGCCGATGGTGTCTGCGTTGGCCTGCTGGAGGATGCTCTTTGGGTCTCTCTCCACCAGGTCCGAGTCACTGGGATCATGGCGTGGGCTAAACCTTTGGACCAGGCGGCGCTGGTCATGTGATAGGCCTGCCCCCAGCATCCCCTCTCCTCCGATATGAGGGATCTGGATGGTCCAAAAAAAACAATTTGTTCTAGGCCAGTTTAACATTGCATTAAAGTTTGGCGACACATAACTGATCTTGCTTTAAGTTTAGTCCTAACGATTAAGAGGTATAAAATAAGAGGCGAAGGCTGAGAGGCTTCTGAACCCTGAATGCATGATTCTTCGAATGCTGTTGCCACAGGAGCCAGGATCATCCCAGGGAATCCACCCCCCAACCTGAAATTGGGGGCCAGTTGGGCCATCTCCAGATTTAAGCATCCAAGTTTGGACTCAAATGCCATGATACCCCCAGCCCAGCCAGGACGCCCGCCCACCTGCGGCTGTAGCGTCAGGTTCGGGAAGGTGGAGAGCGCCCAGGCCACTTGCTCCTCGTTCTCTGCCAGGGTGATGGTGCAGGTACTGTACACCAGGGTGCCGCCCCTCCGCAGCAGCTGCACGGCCTGATGGGAAGGCGCATATGGTCATGCTGACAACCAAGCCTCTTAAGCCGAACATTATAGGCTTGAGTGCCAGGAAGTTCCCCGTCTCTTCAGTACAAATTTCCAGTTTGAATGGGTAACATTACACTTCCACTTTGTTAACAATACCATTTACTGGTAAAAACTTCACTGATCAAACCTGTTAAATTGAACTAAACACCCAGATTTAGCTGAAAACTTCACGGTTTAAGGGGAGGAACAGCTATTGTAGCCAAGGAAACTAGGCAGAATTACTTCAGCAGAAATGTTGATGAACAAATGGATAAATGGTGTCTTTGGTAAATCTGTCTACAATACAGCCAGTTTCTGAAGAAGTGCTTTAAACACAGGAGAGAGCAGAGACCTCCCCACAGTAATCTGGGCATTTTTTTTAACACATCATCCAAACAAAATTTACCATCTCGCAGGTTAGGTTTGAGTGGTCGTGCTGCCCTCTGCTGGTGTCGCTGTCATTGCTCATGCAGCAATTTCTACTACAGTCTCAAACCGGGCAAAAAAAACATCACGCTACAGTAGTTCCTAACCCATCTGTTTTTCAACAGTTCATCTAGAGCAAGGTTGCAGGGGGCCTGGAGCCTATCTCTGGAAATTATGGGGTGTGAGGAAGGGCGACCGTCCCATCACAGGAGATCATTTGTAACTATATCTTTATGGGGACTCTCCATTCATTCTTATGGGCATAACTCAGCCCTAACCTTAACCATAAATAACCAAGCAAAATACAATACTTTAACTTTTTTGATTACATTCAGAGATCTTTGTGGGGACCTGAAAAATTGTCCCCACAATGTAAAAAAATTGGTTTTTATTACATTGTGGGGGACATTTGGTGGACTGGCACCAAAACCAATCCCAAGTATCGGATCGGTGCACCTCTACTCCAGCCCTGGATAAGTGAGGCAAAAGCACTCAATGCTGGCCCTTGTTTCAGTGTTAAGTGTTATTTACACAAATAAGTGTGATATATTAACAGCAAACCACTTGAAATTATGACAAAAAGGAAGGGTAAATTACAGACGCTCCTCTACTTACAAGCATTCAGCTTACGAACTTTCAGACATACTAACGAAGTGGACTGTAAGTCCAAACTGTGTTCATTGGGCTCCCGTTTCCTGTCCGCAACATCAAGTGTTTTTTTAGTACGACTTCTGGCCGCTACTCCCACCACGCAGCACAGTGATGTCATAATTGGACTCTTGATCAAGGCCCTTAACTCCCAGTTACCCCATGGACTGGCTGTCCCTGCTCTCTCAAAGTCAACGTACACTGCTTTAAATAAATGCTCCTGCTAAATAAATGAAATGTAAATGTAATCAGTGGCTAGCTAACAGCTCATAAAACTGCAACTCCTTAATTAGGGGGATGAAACTGGGAAAGGCTGCCCGCAGATGACCCCTAGAGTGAGGCCAGTGGCACATGGGCGTGACCATGTGACCCGGGGAGAAACGTACTGCATGGAAGAGCTTGCGCTGCAGAGGCTGGTAGGACGTGACCTCACGCAGGCTCAAGGAGCATGTCATGTTGGGCCTCTGGCCCAGGCCGCTGCAGGGAGCGTCCAGGAGAACCCTGTCGAAACTCTCTGGGGGGAAGGGTGGCCCACCTGGAGCACGAGAAGGGGTGAGGGGGGGGAGGCATGTGGGGTGAATGGCCGCTAAAGCTAGGGGGTGTTACATCATGGCTGGGGGTCCCACCATTTCCTGGAACCTGGGCCTGATCAGCACACACAGCCTGGATACTGTTGAAACAGTAAGCCGTGATACAATCCAACTCCAGGGTCGAGGCGTTCTGGCGAATCCGCTCCACTTTGCTGGCGATCTTATCCAAAGCGATTACTTCCCCCTAGTGGGGGAGGTATAGTATGAGTACGTACGTTTGGTGAAATGGCGGCATCTAGTGGTAGTGTTGTGTAACACAAGGAAGGTTCGTTGTTGCAGAATTCAGTTTAAACTGCATAGGACTGGTTACCTGACCCCGCAACAGGGCGGCGATGTGCGAGGTCTTCCCCCCAGGGGCTGCGCACATGTCCAGAATCCTCTCACCTGGCTGTGGACCCAACACATGGCTCACCACCACCGAAGGTAGGTTCTGGTTCCCACAGATGGACAGGTAAAAAAAATAAAAATAGGACACAAGGGACAAGCAGCGTCATTCACAAAAGCTAAAACACAGATAATTCTTGAATGGCCAAGCAATCACCCGATTTAAATCCAGTTCAGCATGACTTCCATGTGGTGCAGAGGAAACTTAAAGGGACAAATCCCCAAAACAAGGAGGAGGAAGATACCCAGCACCTGCTGATGTCTATGAATCACAGATCTCGAGCAGTCGCTGCATGCCGGGGACATGCAGTGAAGTACTGAACATGACTGCTTTAATATACACACCACTGCTATATCCCGAACATGTAGGTGCCCTGAAATGAGGGGGATTATGCATAAAAGGTGTTGTAATTTCTACACAGTGAAACCGAAATGTACACAAACAATTTTAAATTAAAATCTGGATTGTGCACTTCAATCACCCCTAAATTGTTTGATTGGAAAGTTTAAACTGTGGAGCAGAAGGGTAAATCAGGGAAAAATGTCTCTTCGTCCTAAACATTATGGAGGGCACTGTATGTCCAAACAACTAATATAATATCAGTAATATCATATGCCTTGTGACAGACTGGAATCCCATCCAGAGAGTCCCCTAGCCACCTCCCAGCCCCTTGAAGTCTACTGCTCTGAAGGGCCAGCCCTTTCCTGCCCCCTGGGTCAGGGCATACCTGTAGGAAGACGAGTCTGGGCAGGAGACCATCGAAACAGGGGCTGTGGTAAACAGGCTCCTGCACCCTCACTGCCACCCCCCTGCACAGACAGACAGACAGTGTTATTCCCGAGGGCCATCCACTCCTTTCCCCAGCTGAGCCCCCCATTAACCTGCCACCCACCTGACTGGCTCATCCGCCTGGAAGATCTCCGCGCGGCTCATCACAGCAATCCCGTTACCCAGAAAAACCTTCCTGCCCTGGAAGTCCGTCGCCCCCCGCGTGCACCTACCCTCGACGTCGGAGCAAACTGCAACTGAATCCTCAGCCTTCATGTCTGTGGTCAAGAGACTACAGGTCAATAACCCCCCCAACACCGGCCACCAGTACGGTCGATCAGATGTCACCTAATTATAAAGCTAGACAATAATCTGCTTTCAGGTAAGCCACGGATCTGTTATTTCAAATATATGCCCAGTTAACATGAAAAGATCTTACAGCGTGATATTAGCGTATAATATATAACTCACTAGCATTGTACTTTGAGTGGAAGTGGAATTACAAATAGTGGACTTCTGGACTGTTTGAGGCATGTATAACAATTGTATTAAGAATTTAATCTTATAATATTAGTTTAGCAGATGTTTTTATCCAAAGTGAGATAAAATTGAGAAAGCAGGACCAGCCATGTTCCTTGAGCAATTAGGGGTTAAGAGCCTTGATCAGGGGCCCAACGGTGTCGTCACTCTACTGATCCTGGGATTTGAACCTATGACCTTCCGATCACAGACACATGCACTAGGTTAGTCTCCCTTCCTTTTTCTCTGTCACTCTCACCCACTCGCATATGCACACACACCCAATCTGCATTTACATTTAGGGGCAGACAAAACACCAGGCGCAAAGACGTGAGCCCCCCGCAGCACGGAATTCCCACACTGTGCTCCTACGATGACCTCTGACCTCTGCCGGCAGACAGACCTGGGTGGGGGGTGGAGAGGATGAACCATGAATGCTGGGACAGGCCTTAAACTCATCCCAGATACCACACTCCGGTTCATACAACTGCTGTCCATAATTAAAATTAAAGCTTAATTAAAAGTGTGAAGTTAAGTAAGTTAACTAGATGACAACCCTGGCTGTTCTGGCGCCATAGACGAGATTCTGCTGAGTGTTGACATTTCATATGCAGTTACAGTGACATTTTTTACCACCACTCAAACCATGCATTTGTGTGAGGCCCCGTTAGCCACAAACAGTCAGTACGCTAAATATTAATTAAATAAACGCTTCAATATTCTGAGTCTAAGTACTACCTATTTAATTAGTTTTTGAAACATCTGGGTGGGGGGGGAAATGACTTTTTGAGAAGGGCCCCAGAAACTACAAGCCCCACCCCACCCCCACCCGTGCAGGGAGTCTTCCTACGCTTCGTACTTACAGGGGTCCGGTAACACGGATGAGCAGAACATCGGGAACTTGTGGGTGTGTAAATACTGGGACTGGCCCCCTGCCTGAGGACCACGCCACCTGCTGGTGAAACAGACAAATGCTTCTCCATTTGTATGCATTTGTAGGCAGTGACAGACACACCCATCTCCCTCCTTTATTACCGACTGCTTAATTCTTAACAGCTGATCTGGAGACCAGGGACCCGTTTCAGGAAGCAGGATTTCTTGCTTAGCCAGATAGCTTATCGGATATGAGGTACCTCAGTTTAAATAGATTTTTTCTTCATTCACGCACATTTAGCCTAGACTACCTTACATCTGGCATATTATCTGGATAAGCAAGAAATCCTGCTTCGTGATACAGGCCCCAGAGCAGAGCCAAGAGCCCCCACAATCCGGGTGACCATACTCCAGCCAATACCTTTTGGAGCTCCTCCACCAGCTGCTCTCTGATGATCTCCAGGGACTCCAGGTGGGTGCTGGCTCTCACGCAGGTGAAGCCCGGGGGGTGGGACAGGTAGGTGAGGAGCTCCTCGAACTTTTTCTCTGCCTCCTGTTCATCCACTTCGGTCAGCAACTGGACACATGGAGCAGGCGTCAAAAAAGGCTCATCATGCGAGAGCGAGATATTACGTTAATCACTGGCGGTTTTTTTAAACAACGTCCTACTCACTCTCATCTTATTATGTGGCTTAGTTCAGCTTCCTGGATGTTATACACGGAGTTTGTCTCGGTGATTAAGCTGAGGCACAGTATCTAGGTACGGGCTTCGGTCTTTGCAATAATATCAACACCAAAAGACACAGGGAAAAGCCTCACCTCTTTATTCTGAAATGCATTACTGAGGTACTGACGAACTTCTGGCTTCAACTTAAGTTTTGGTAAAACTGACACGGTCCTCGTGCATGATTCCCCAAACGCTGTCAAGTGAAAACAGGATAAACGGGTCGTTAAGTCATTTTACCTTCTATCGCATTAAAATGAACTTTTGTGCAACACGGACGTTATACGATAACAGGCTGTACAGTACCTTGCATCACTGTCCTCATCTAAAACACGTAGTTTCTGGTGTCTGTAATGCTGTCACAGAACCTGCACGTAAAACGTCGATTTCGGGATGTTTTCCAATTTCCAATCATGACAATACAATGTTCATTTTTAACGATCCTTCCTTCTTATCTCATCACCAGTTAAAAACATGAATCACTATCAGATTAACATTATGATGAATAAAATCTCGCACAGGGGGCGGCATGGTGGTGCAGTGGTTAGCACTGTCGCCTCACATCTCTGGGACCCAAGTTTGAATCCCCGCCTGGGTCACATGTGTGTGGAGTTTGCATGTTCTCCCCATGCCGTCGTGGGGTTTCCTCCGGGTTCTCTGGTTTCCCCCCACAGTCCAAAAACATGCTGAGGCTAATTGGAGTTGCTAAATTGCCAATAGGTGTGCATGTGTGAGTGTGCCCTGCGATAGGTTGTTCCCTGCCTCGTGCCCATTGCTTTCGGGATAGGCTCAGGACCCCCCGCGACCCAGTAAGGATAAGCGGTTTGGAAGATGGATGGATGGATGGATGGAAATCTCGCACATACTCTCCCATCCATCTGTATTTTTGTAGGCGGATACTTTTAATAGCCCCACATGACAGACTTTAAACGAAAAATGATATAACGCTACATGTCACATAGTATACAAAGCAATCTGTACCACACTGCACTCGCGCTCGATCAATTTTAAAGAGCAATACGAAATGAAATACCAAAGCTTCCCACTTTACCCTTCTGAGAACGCATGTACAGGATATCCGTCTCGGGGCCAATTGACAGCGGCCTTCTCATTGGCTAAGCGCTTAATCGCAGAGGTGTCTGGGAGTTTTAGTTTTTCTTCTTCTTTTGCCCAGATGTGTAGTTTAACCATATTTTGGGTTATGCTTCTGTTAGCTAGTATCTTGTGAGCAGCTCACTAAGGTACTGTGTTAACAACAGCACCATTAAATCACTGAGAAGAGCAGACTCCAGTACAATCATTTTCATCACCATTTCAAAGCAACTAAACCTGAAATATAAAATACACCAACGTTTTGATCGTTTCGTCCAGTCACCATAACAAGCCTAGTACCAAGTCGCCGGTGGCCGAGCCTGAGTACAACTACAGGCAACCAAGGATCGAGTCCAAATTAAGTGCAAAACTTATAAAAGGCCAGGGATGTTCAGAAATAGTCCACATGTGGCAGAATGTATTAACTGTTGTCAGAAGTACCCTGACGAAAGAATCAAGAAGACAACGTCCTCTCCAGTACCTATTTTTCCATTGCACATAGACTGTTTAGTTATAGAGCCTATCCCGGAAGCAATGGGCACGAGGCAGGGAACAATCCAGGATGGGGGGCCAGCCCATCGCAGGGCACACT
>JAODJX010000096.1:0-10455 GCA_026776945.1 Isichthys henryi
ACACGCACACACACGCACACACACACACGCACACATGCACACACACGCACACGACACACACGCACACGATACACGCGCACGCACACGCACACACACACACGCACGCACGCACACACACACACGCACACGACACACGCACACACACACACGCACACGCACGCACACATGCACACACACACACACACACACACGCAGCCATTTCCTTAAGCATAAGTAACCAAACATTTTTAGTTATTTGATTTCAGTCACACATTTTTATAAAATTCAGTCTCCCCTTGTGAGGACCAAAAATGTGTCAAAATAACAGGCTTTTATCATATTGTGGGGATATTTGGACCCTACAATGTAATATATACACAACCCACCCACACACACACACACACACTCTGCCATTTCCAGGGACTGCTGTCTTTGTGGGGCTTTTCCCATTTTAACATACATAATGATTCCAGAAATAGTCAAAGACAAAAGAAAAACTGAAAACAAATGGAAAGTTTTGGTTCTTTTTTTTGATTCTGTTTCTGCTCCTCGGTGTCGGCCACAGAGCAGCCTGGAAGTTCCGCTGTCTGCAGACTCGGGTTCGACGTCACAGGAGATGGGAGGGAGATAAACTCCTACTAGATTTAACTAATTCCTCCCCACCCCCCAACCGACAATCTCCCTGCTGACTGTGGGGAGGCAATACGACATTAATGCACCCCCCACCCGCCTTTCCAAGTCCAAAGGCTACCAGGTAATCACCCTTCAGGTGATGGGCACACACTACCCGAGCCCCATACCATTGCCATCGCTTACCAGGGGAGGGCTCTCTGACATTTACATAACGGAGGCAGCGGCAGGAATAAAAAGGGGGGGGGGGCGCTGTTGGCTGAATGTCAATCTACAGCATTAAGCTGCGCGTTTCCATGAAGAACAAAAAAACAAAACCCCACCTTCCCCCCGTCCCAGATCCGCAGGCAATTTAAATCTAACAAACATCTCGTAAAACTCCTGCTAATGTTTCTCACCTTTCCTCCCCCCGCCCCCACACACAGACGCAGACACACGCAGGCTGCTGTGCTTTCATCAATTTCCAGCTTCACTGAAGATGAAGAGAGATAAAGGGAGAAAATTGGAAGTTTGGTTTAAAATGCGGACGAGGGCGGCTTTGCGCTCGACGGCCTGTGACATCTCTACGCCGGGCGGCTCCAGCCGGCCCCAGCCCCCCCCTCCTAATAGAATTCTCCCACCAAGGAGGTTAATTACATTCCAGCACCATGGAAAATGCAACGGCCTGGGACAGAGAAGCAACCCCATCACTATTTTGACCCGGAGTTTTTAATTCCAGGTTAATTTGCGACATCGCCACGCATTACCAGCCAGCTGGCATGAAATGCTCACCGCAGTTATGCCGGTGTGGGCGGGACGACACCGTATCAAAACAGGGGCGGGTCTTAAGGCTTTGATGCAAAGGGACTTGGGGATGTGAAACAGCCGCGGAGCGGGACAGAATTCCGATCCTCACTTTTGCCAGCGGCCATTTTTCTTAGCGACGGTTAAGCCACTGTTTCTCTCTCCCGCCGCCCCGTCGGCACCTACCGATGAATAATGCGGACAGGTAATTTCCAGCGGGGCTGCAGAAGAGACCCTGTGATGCATATTGGCTTGTCCCATGCACAGACGGCTGCTTTATCGAGTCATTTTAATTTAGGTCCCAGTCACTTTTCTGTGTGTTGTGCAATAAAAGGTTTTCGTACCAAGTTTGCTTGTATTTCTGAAAACCCATTTCCTTCTATGCAACCCCCCTCCTTTGAATTTCTCCATCTCCCCAGGTCTGCCGCTCATGTATCAAGTCCTCCTCCATCTAATAAAGATGTAGGTTCGACTGTATGTTTGACATTTCATTCGGAATAACCCCCCCCCACCACGATTGTACTCTACATCTTGATGTTTTTAGCATACGGTCAGCCAGCAAAACACTACATGGCATTGTAAATAAGAGTAATTAAAATTACATGTAGATTTATAAATTTAGGTGTAGATTTATTAATTAGGTGTAGGTCACACGCATGCTGGGGACTCATTTCTTTCTGACACGTGCATCACAAATTTTGCAGGACATGAATCATCTTTGTTTAAATGTTCTTAAATGTGAAAAAGCTGAGAAATGTCTAAATTATATCCCTTAGTGATATATGATTTATTCTTGAAGTAACAGCCCGCAAAGTTTCAGTTTATCCTGACATGTTAATGGTGGGAACACTTTGTCTAGAACAATTACGAAATCTTTTTTCCTCAACAGCGAAAAATACCCCTAAAGTGTTTTTTTTGTACACTTGCAGCGCAACTGCATGGTTTGCGTAGAGCAGAAGTCTGCGTGTGTCATTCTTTAGAGAAAGTGTCTCCTTCTTTTTTTCCTCCCGTCTGAATGGAAATTTGCTTAAAATAAGAACCGTCTGGCATTCAGCATTAGCTCAGAGTGATATTACTGGCAGAGGAACCTTAAATGTAGCGAAGAGGTGGAAATCGAAGAGGTCACACTTAGCCATGCAGAGCACGTGGTGGCACAGCGTTTTACTAAACTGTTTTATTCATGCGCTCTTGTAGATTAAGTCCTACAACCCTCCACACATAATACAAGCCTGTAAGAGGCCTGGCTGCCTTTGATCCCTGACAGCTGTGTCAGTGCCGAACATGGCAGGCCAGACAGGGACCGGCGGTGCTGGGCGTATGCAATGCAGTGCTGTGGAGTTCCGGAGAGTGGGGGTGGACCACCAAAACAATTTGGGGAGGGGGGGGTACTTTTCTTCACCATGACAGTGGATTCCCAGAGGTGTGGAATGATCCAGGCCTCCATAGTCATGTGTGTGGGTCTTGTGACGTTTCCCCTTTTTTTTTTAACTGTATTGGATATTTCCTTTTGCAAAAGCGTAACTTAGGGCTGAACACTAAGGGACTGAGGTCTCCACCCGTTTCGTGATCATGTTGGGTGGGGGTATTGGTCAATTTTGAGTGTCTGGAGGGGTTATAGCCCCCCCCATCCCCCCCATAATTTTTCACCTATGTCCTCCTCTATAGCGTGAACCCGTACAGACCGCTGCCCCTTTTTAATGTGGGTCTGTCTGAACAGCCCATCCCGCTGCACCCTATACTTCAGCTCCAGAACTGCACAAGCTCGCCGTGAAGGGTGATAGATATTATTGTGCCACATGCATGAGGAAGGGCTGTGCGCCAGCCCTGCACACGCAGACCCCAAACCATGATGTGATTTCACTGTAGAGCTGTTCTTTCACCTCATTTTCCAGCTGCCAGAGAGAAAGAGCGGGGTAACCTTTATCCAAAGACTTCACCCGTACCCTGGAGGGGAAACACTGATCCTAAAATAAACTAAATTCAGCAGCGTTTGGTCTCACAAGCACCGGGGAGGTTTTCGTGACTGAGCTAGGCTTCTCTCCACGGTGCTGAACTCTGACATGTGGCCGGCCTGCTTTGCCCCGCCCCGCCCCCCTGCCAGTAGCCGGTCTCCCTCAGGCTGCCTATAGCATCAGTGAAAGCACTTCTAAGGTGACTTCATTAACACCTGCTGATTATTACCTGATCAATATGGCATTAAGTACTGGGGACTTCACTCCTGCCTGCAAACTGATGGCTAGACTGGACAGAGCCAGGATCTCATCCAGACACCCCGGCCCATCACTGATCACACAATCTTTTCTTCGTGATGTTGCCCATTGTCCGTTATAAAAGAACATTATGGCAAAATGTATCTTAATGTATGTTTCATGTATATTCAACATTAAATGTTAAACACACGTTAAATATATGTTTGGTGCATTTTCATAAATTTATGCTGTGATAGTAGCTTCTGCACCTCTGGTATGATCCGTGATAATTTCACACTGAGGCTCGCAGCACAGCGCCCAAGGATTCTGCCCATTCGCACATATCAGTTTTGGGTTCCCCCACGAATCAGAGCTATGCTCTGCGGTACGAGGTGGAACACGGGCGAGATCGGATTGGAACCTTTAGCAAGTACCGCGGTGCGTCAATGGTCAGTCCTCAGCACGTCGTTGGTGGATGGCGTCCCCTGAAAGTTCTTTAAGTTCTAAAACATCTGCACGTTGACCAGTGCGGGTCACTCTGAATAACCGCGTTAGCTAATTAAGTAAAATGAAGGACAACAGCGGTTCGGTTTTGACCCATAATGGGTGATTTTAAACTCCCACGCAGTAATTATGTGTTATGACCATCAAATGCCAGCTGACTACAGCTACATTACCTTTTTGCTGCTGCCAGTGATGAAATTTCCTACTGGGGCAGGTGGCCAAGAAGGTCTTTGTTACCTTTTTAATCTTCCATTCTAATTTATTCAGGTTTGCACGCGATTTATGAATTTGGATGGAATTCAGATTCTTCTTCAAAAGCCATCCACTGCTGGGTTGCGATGAACCTGGAGCACGTTCTAGAAATTACAGAGATCAGGGTAAAGGGCACTCAGAATGGGGTGCCAGACTGTCTCAGGACATGCCATGTCCACAGGACAATATTCATATATAAATGGCAAAAGTACTGCTGATAGAATCCCAGACAGGGATGCAAGATTATCTTCCCGGCCAGTCACATGACTTCAACATGGTCTGTGATAAGTTTGCCAGACCAATAGCTGTTTTAATGTGATGTGATTTAAAACGTAAAACTATACTATATGTGTTGGGTAAATTAGATAAAACAGACAAAAAATGTATCACTGAGTAACTTGATAGCTGCATAGATTCAGGAAAGAGCAACAGTAGTAACTTAGAGATTTTTTAAAATGCCTACAAATCCCATTAATACTAAGCATGCGGCTGCAATTCATTATCGAATCGTTAAATGAAACAGAAAAAATCGTTGTTGTTTTCTCTTTTTTTTTGGCTGGAGCTTATCTTAAATGCAAATTGATTCTGTTGATTTCAAATTGATTGTATTGATTGGCTGACAGTTTTGTCTCCCGGGGCAACCAATCCCCCCCACCCCTGTCCTTCACACTAACGCTATGGACAGATAGAATGGAAGGCAATCTTAAAATGACAGAAAATGGCAGAATGCTTATTTTGCTTGGTGTGACTTCTTTGATTTTGAGCGTAAGCATTTGATTGAATGGCGCACTGGGCTGTGAGCTGGCAATATGAAAAAACTGCCTATTTGTATTTGACTACTACAAAAAAAATCCATGACTCATATAGCCTTACAAGCTATATACAGTAAGCAGTATATATAGAAGTTATTTTACAATATATGAAAAAATAGGGAGAAAATAGGGCGATAGACCAAATATAAATAAAATGAATCATAGATATTATTGTCCTTTAGCATATGGATAGAAATACTTTGAGGGGCTCAAATGAAGTTGCCCCAGGGAGAAAAAAATGCTTTTTAAAATAATTGTGGCAATAGAATCCCATGTTTGCTAAGCATGTTGTGTAACGGTCTTAAGTATGGTGAAAGGTACAGAGATCATCTGTCACAGATCTGTAAGACCCTACTGGGCCTTAACACTAGATCTTTACGGGATAAACGTAGGCTGTAGATTTAGGTATGGATGGTTGGGGACACGTCCCTATCAACACAGGGGGCATGGCATGTGTGTTTCGGGGGACGGGGGATTCAGGGGCGATTTGGTCGCTATGTATGTTCACACCAAATCTACATGCTTGGGAATAAATACAATCTCTGTCAACATCACTGGCTTCAGCGTCAGAACTGTCAACAAGATGCATGGAGGGTGACTGGATGGAGTGTTTTTTACGCTAATGATCATGCTGGTTCTCGGCAAACTCCCTCTACGACTCCAGCGCCATGGCAGCCAATCAGAGAGCCCCCCCCCCCCCACAACTTCACTCCTATCTGCGGCACGGCACAGCGCAGGAACCCAAACGGATCCGCCAGGGACTGAAAGAGGAGGCTGAGCACAGTCCAACCCCCTCAAGAGGATGCATCCGAAAAGGAAATAACTCTGACCGGCCTCGACCGGGCCCTCGCGTCTCATTGGCCACATCTGAGGATTAGCTCACAAGCGTTAGCGTCACATGTAACGCAATCAGATTTACATCCCGAACGTCCTCTTACTTTCGGTAATCCCAGGTTTAATCGGCTCTTTCCTAGGCCTCAATTCATGTGCATCAGAAAAAAGAATTTCATTTAAAAATCAATAATACCACATAAAAATCAGTTTGAGGGGATTTCACAATCTCTTGCCTTTCTCGACGCCTTCTGTTATTGCAGTTTCTTTCAAATGACGCTTTGAATAAGAGCAGTAAGCAATATTTAATTTTTATTTTCCTTCAGTTAATTATGTTTATGCTGCAGTGGGGTCTTCAAGTGCAGCTATCTGTAATATGTAACATTTTACAGTTATGAAGCAACTGCAAAATACAGATAAGGTATTCAATTAACTGAGCTATAAAAATCCGCGCTATTAAATATTAATCGTCCTACATATTGCTTTGATTTTTAACTGCTTAATTACAAACACACTAGTTCTGTATTGCGAGTCTGTCATCCATTATCCTTTCCATCGTCTGAGGTATTTACCCATGTTTTTGTCGACCATTAAGACATTAAGACAACAGCGTCCTCTTTTCTGGGAAGCGAGATAAATATTGCGTAACATGGCATGCATAAATTAGGTTTGGCGCGAGAGGTGGTCTGGCAAACCAGGAATGTGTGAAGAAAACATACTGGATAGGAAGAGGAGTCAGTCGGCGATGGTCGAGGTGTGAACAAGCCCGTGAGTCTGTGTGTGAGTGGTTTTGAAGGGCTTGCTAACGCTTTGGGTTTCAGAGAAGCAGAACCACATAATTTGGGCCGTTCAGCACAGAGCCGGTGTTGCCGTTCCAGCGACTGAGTTCCCCCCAACACGAGGGAAGTATCTGTCTGCGGAACATTCTGGATAAAGGCAGCAACAGTGCAAAGGGGAGGGGGGACTAAGCACAGCGCATACATGGGACGCTCACCGCTCGCCAGTTCACGGGGAGCGAACACACAAACATGTGGCACCCACAGCAGGTCCCGCTGAATTCCCCCCCAGGGGAGGGGGTTCAGTGGCGAGCGACAGCTCTGACTGAGCATTTCGGTTCACTGTCGACATCTCGCACAGCGGGTTAATTGGTAGTCCAATTAATCGAAGCCAGTTCATTTGCAGTCACCGAGGAGGCGTTAAGCTCCCCCTCCCAGCGAGCCGCTAGCCTGGTGTTGACGCCCGCGGATGGAGTCTGTAATGAAAGTTGGGCCTGGCGGGCTGCCGCACCGCTGGCCGAACCTGCCTCAGATTAGCCGTAAACACTGATTCAGACCTCCGCTTATCTGCTACCACACTATTACCGGTCCAGCCTCGCTGTGCATAAGCAATATTTCCCATCCTCATCCCCGGAGATTTATCTGGCTGTTGAAGTAGAAAATGAATATTTTACAGTTCACTTGTCTGATCAATTACCTACAAGCTGTTGCCGTATTCCGTAGCTGGTGGGAGAGATTCGTAGGTGGCGAAGGAGTCGGGAGGGGAATTTCGCCACGCTACCACGACAACGGGGGCCAGGATCCGCCAACGGGTCCCCACGTCCAATTAGGCCCCTTTGTTTTGGCGCGCTCGCCCCAGTGCTGGAGTTGTTGAAAAACAAATTAAAGCTTTTAAACTATAATTGCCGGCGGCTAATTTGTGGGGGCTACAGACTCGGTGTGTTGATTAGACCCTACGAAGTGTTTCTTAATTTAGGGCCAATTTGAATTTTGTGTTCTGATGGTTTTATCGTGGGCATTTTCAGGGTCAGAGGTGTCAGCACTCAGGGCTTGAAACAGTTTAAAGTGCTACTTTAACCAGGCAGACCAAAAACCTGAAAGCACCATTAAATAATCATAATATTGATGACTAATTATGTTAATTAATTAGTTTTGCACTGGTTTCCAATATATATTTTTATGTATTATCATTTTTTAAATACTAAATGCTACCAGCAGTGACATATTTTGTGACAAATAAATAAATAAATAAATAAATAAATAAATAACTATATTCCATCCATCTATCTATCCATCCATTTGTCTTCCAATCTTGTATTCTAGAGAGTACTGCAAGGGGGCTATAATCCAATAATTTCCCACTCTATGGATGGGGGCCCCTTCCTGCATAGATATTCATCGATACATAGATTTGCTGACAGCTGCTGAATTTGCGCATTAATAAGCCACAGGTCCCTGATGTAAGCCTGGGGCAGCGCAGTGGCTTTAAACAAAGCATACTGAAATCTGCGATTTCACATTTGTATGTGACACTTGATAGAGACATGATAACACTGGCATTTAATGTTTTTTCTTTTGGGGGGGGGGGGGTGGTTCAAAATCAAACGTCAGGAGTTTTCTTTCAATTTCTTACTTCTGTTTCTCTTAAAAAGATGAGCTTTCTTTCTCTCACTCCAGAAAATGTGCGCTGACCACACATCCAACTGCATCTGTCTTCCTCTGCACTAGCAATCATATCAGCCTTCAGAATGCCGTACATCCCCCTGCGCGACTCGCCGTATCCTTCAGTAGGGTATAAAGTGCCTGTCAGCACTGTCTGATCTGACTATTTTGACTGCGTGCACCTTTGAACCAGCTTTTTAATTATTTAGCCTGTCATAGCAGTGCAATAATTTGAATCTGGCTGTCTCACTGCCATTACTGAACTTGGGCAGCGTGACTGACAGTCTGTAGTTGGTGAGAAGCTGTGTCACATTTATGTCAGACAGTCACAAAGGGCTGTAGTGTGACTAGCGTATTCCGTGACCGAAGTGTGGCTGGAAGCCTTGTAACTTCTGAGGAAAAATATCCAAAAATCTCAGTGTTTCACCGAATTATCATACATACAGAAGAGAGAACTTTGCTCACCTCAAGTTAAACCAAAGTATAATTTTTCACAATTTACTATTTTAATTATAATCTGTTTTAATATTCCTTTATCTTGCAATGAATATAGCCCTAGTTGCTGGCTAAGCGATAAAGCTCAAAAAACTAACCAACTATTAACTGCAGTGGGAAATTTGTAGTGAGTTAGTGGAAAATTACAAAGAGACTGAATAATTCCTACAGCCTCTGTTCCCAACCTCTGCAGCATTTGTAACACTTATTAACCGCCATTAATAAATTTACAATCATGCCATTGAAATAATGCAGAAGTTAGTCTACATTTAAATCGCGTAACTGACATATTCAGATAAAATTCGAGCTCCAACGTGGACTTTCCAGTGAAATAGTGGCTTCAATTCTTCCTGCCAAAAGATTGTGCCATTTTACCCAGTTCATGACAAGCCAGTAGAGTCTGAGCCGACCATGGAGGACGAGCCAAAATATATCGGGAGCAGATGCCTGCGACGCTCGGTCTGTGCATCAAAGACTTGGAGGGACTCCAGCTACCTCAATCCCAGAAAAGAGGCAAGTGAAAAAACCCTGGAACCTTAAATACGAACAGTAGAGAGTTGCCAGAGTGTGTTACGAACATAAGCGGTGTGTTGGTACTATGCTCCTCCCAAACACTGAAACGTGATGACAGCATCACAGAATGCAAACGAAAGCCTGGGAGGCAGCCACAAAACCAGATCTGGCAGAGGAAGGGAGAAGAGGCAGCCCCCAGTTACCGCCACAGAGAATCTGCAGTGGAAATCAGGGAGCAGATGGCTCACAAAAGGGCCGGTGTGTCTATTCTCTAACATCCTGGACGCAGTTCGAGAAACTACACAAACAACACGACAGCAGAGGCTCCTTTCACAGCTGCCGAACGTGCGATGTTGTCTGAAGCACTGCCTTCTGGGAAAATGCGTTAAGATCCAGAGGAGGGAGAATGAAATGCGGGGTTTCCAATTGCGACAAAACATCGGACACCTGCACAACAGGCGTGTGTAAGAAACAGAGCGCAGCTGCTCCCCCTCAAACACAGAGCAGCTTTCACTGTGCCGCGGATGCACACATGGAATATTCCATTAGCCTTCAGCACAAAACAAATTTACACGCAAACGCTATTTTCCTGTTTTGTTTTTTGTTGCGTCATTCAACAGCAGTGAACCAATTAGCTCTCAGCCAAATACTGCATCATGAATTTCACCTAATGTCTTAAAGCACTTATCACTGTAAGATGCCGCATTTAACATTAAAGTGTGAATTTGAGGATTGAGTTCGATTCATTTGGAAGTTTGTGTGAAGACAAAATGGGAGTCATACTGATATTAAAGGAAGGAATGGTCTGGTCTTGTACTTAACAAAACTTACTTTTCTGATCTGCTTCAAACTTATAGGGAATAACTTGGGGGTTGGTGGCTGGATTGTCACTCCAGCAACTAGAAAAAAAACTGGTCCATTTGGACTAGTTTGGTGCTGAGGTATCACCCACCACATGGCTGTACTCAGGTTCTCACCCCTGAGGTGGTTCGTCGTGTGGTGGGTGCGGCAACGTGCTGTAATCAGCGC